>JANAVB010003400.1:628782-633782 GCA_029216955.1 Iris pallida | reverse complement strand
ATGTTAGATGTATCAGATTTTATGATATGTTATGTTGGGTTTTCGAATGTATTTCATACATGGTATTTGATATTGGTTAGGTCCTTGATGAACAATTTGGTTCAGTCATAGTTCCTGCTGATATCAGTGATTAGGATGAGCTATTGTGGTATTGGATTCCTGAGTTTAGGTAGATATTGAACATTGGTTTAATTATTTGTTTGATATTGGGTTTAATTTACTGGTTCATTGATTTCATGATTCTATATGATAGAAGGAATTTGAGGGTTCAGTTTGTGAGTGTATGAGTGATAGAAAAATAGAAAAAAGGGAATGTCATGAAGGGGACTGAATCTGTGAAGTAGAAGTGAGTCCAGTAGTGTAGGAGTGTGTGAATAGAGGCTTGGGTTTAGACCACCTGTCCTACTTAGAAAATAACAAGTATCAGTGTGATTGAGATTAGGGGTAGTGTGAGGGTCTCTTGCCCAGGTAATGGGGAACCCATCAGTTGAGTATTAAGTCGAGTGAAGGATGTAGCAGTGGTATTAAGAGAATGGGGTCGGGTATGTGGCCTTGGCCAATGTTTTGTAGAGCAGCAGTATTGCTCTACAAGCAGTAGGGCATTCAACCTCAGGGCAAGCAACAGCAATTCTCAGCTAATGCAGAGCTTGCCAATGCAGCAGTATCAAGCCAAGTGGTTGCGCTCATTTATGGCAAGGACAATAGCAGCAGTAGTAGGGTCTGCTGTGGGCTTTGTGTGTTAGCCTTAGGACTTGGCATATGCTTGAATGTTTGTTCAGTGAGGAGAGATGTTATGTAGGGTCTGATACTAGATAAAGGTTTGTATGTTCAGTTTGTTTTATATAATTTGAGATGTAATCTCAGTCATATCAGGTTTTGGGTTTACTTTGATTCTCAGGTTTTTATAGCATTTGTTGGGTTGCATAATAGTATTTTCTTAGGTTTTGGTAATTAAGTTCATTCCCGGTTTTATTTCATAGTGACAGTTGGGATGTTGGTATCTTGTTTTCTCATATTTTAATGGTTATGAACTCAGTTAGGAACTGTTGAATTAATCCCAGTTTCATGCTTGAGGACATTCCCAGTTTCATATTATTCTCGGGTTTGAATTACCTTGTCATTCTCAGTTTGATATTCACTTGTATTTCTTTTGGTTTTGCAATTGCCTTCTCATATTGATTTGAACTGTGACTTGGTTTGATAACAAGATTGGTTCTTGATATTATTCTCAGGTTCTTCATTATGAACCTCGAGTGTTTCACTTTCAGTTTTTACTGATAGGTGTTCTCAGGTTTTGGGCATTCCAGTTTGGGTTCCTTGTGTTTATGTATGGATTCATGTATTGATATTCATTCAGTTTTGTACTGAACAGTCCCTACTCTTCCTCAATCAATCCAGCCTATGGTTAGCTTCTCTCACATTGTTAATCCATGTTATAGGATGCCTGTCCTTGCATGATATCCTATAGCATATAGTATATGGTATATAGAAAATGCCTATGATGAATGAATGCAAGTTCAATAGATAATGTGTGTGTAGACTAGCCTTGATTTCACATGTTACTAACTATAAGCCTAAAACTAAACCCTTGGACCTATATGTAAACTTGAGTTAATTAGACATTTCTATATAGTTTGTACACCAGTGTAAACCCTTACCTTCACATGCCATTACTTGTAAAGCACACACACACACACACTATTTCACCTTGATACATTGACACTCACAATTGCACTCTCTCTATAAATAGGAATGTATATGCATTCATAGATATGGATATAATGTATGATGCTTGTGGATTGGTGATTGTTGCTGGGTTGTTAGTCTAGACTTGGTTAGGCCTAGTGGGACTTGTGGGACTAAGATTGACCTAGTTGACTAGTGTAATTGACCAGGGTTGACCCAAGTTTCACTTTGACCTAGATTGGCCTAGAAATCATGTATATTGCATCGTATGTTCTTATTTACCAGTCTGGACATGTCATAACCTATATTACTCTGTTTAGGACATTGTGACTCCGGTGCAGACATCTGATATTACACTACTCTTTTCAGAGTAGCAGGAGAGTACATTCTCTGATAGTTCTTCCATTTACTTGTTGTTTACTATATTTCAGTTGTAGCTAGTTCTATTTGATTCTATATTACAAATACGATTTGATATTAATGGATCCATTTCATGCGACACTCACTTATTCATGTCTGGCCTCTATTTCTGGAATCACCTACTAGAATCACCCTGGAATCACTTACTGGCATCATTCGTGTTCTGGCTGGACTTGTACTTATTCGTGTCGGGTTGTGGATTCACTTGGACTTGTTGGACGAGGAAATATTGGAAAAGGCATGTGAACATACCCAAATACTGGAACCACTCCCTTGGAATTATACTGGAATGATAGCCACCCCATACTTGGCCGAGTGTGCGGTGTGCCATATTACCTACAGCCGTTCACATGTCAATTCCGATATTTTAAAACGCACTGTTAGAGTATAGGCTGGACTCACCCTGGAACCATTGATCACTATGACTGGAATCGTCTCGTGCTGGATTCATCTTGTATTAGATTCGTCTTGTACTGGACTTACATTGGAGTTACACTTGTCTACATTTCTGTCTGGACTTATATCATGCTACTCTAGTTCAGCTAGATTATATTTTACAGTCTTTATTGCCATGATTCTTTTCTTGTTTAGTACTTTTCCTTCCTTGTACCTTAACTGTTCTCTATATCATTACCTGAATATAAACTACCATGTTCATCAATACAACTGTCTATAACTGCTTTATAGTTCTCTGTCAGTTACTTGGGATTTCTTGATAGGTTGTACTCGTTCCTGTCCTTACTGGACCTGTTGAAATTTTACAGATGATTGCCCTGAGGACACTTGCCCTACATATTATGGACCCAGAGACGGGATGGCTACCTTTGGCCCCGACACTCAGGAGTGATTGGGATATAGTTTAGTAGACTAGCATATGTTTTTCATTTTGAGACTTGTGTAGTATTTGAGATTATTGAGAGTTGTTATTATTTTAGTAGTTGTCTTTCTATTCTTAGTTAAGTCTTCTGTGTTTGTCTTATCGTGCTTAGACTGTGATTGAGTTATAATATCTTATACTTGTCCTCCGTTCGGAGTTGATCATGATGAGTACATTATATATTGCGTGAGTTGTTGGTTAGATAGTAACCTAGGACAGCGTTCTACCGCCGACACTGCTGCGTTGGCTGGGTGTTGTTACGTGCTCGTACCCTCACAGTGGGTGCGGGTCGTAAAAATGTGTGTGTGTGTGTGTGTGTGTGTGTGTGCGTGTGTGTGTGTGTTCGCATCATTTATAACGCTTTTAGAAAATATTTATAACACTGATTTTTATAACGCTTGTATGCTTACAAAATAGCGTTATAAAATATCATTTATGATATTTTTTAACTATCATAAAAAAGTATTTTTGTTGTAGTGTATGTCAATGACTTGATCGTCGTCGAAAGGGTTGTTTCTTTGAGGGCACTTCCTTCTATCGCCCACGCTTGAGGTCGGGAATTCGATCGGATAGACGTCTTTTGCGTTTCTATCGGCCTGATCAGCACTTGCAATGAACGTCGACTAATTAGGGTGTTGGGCCGTGCCGATGCAGAACATGACTGCATGCAGTAGATTCTGTCGGCAAGTGTCCATGAGGACGGACTCGGGAGTACCTGGTAGCATTTATAAATCAGTCTGCCTGAATCGGTCGGTAAAATCATGCACGGACTCCTTATACATCTGGACCGTATCAATAAGAGATAACATGGTCATGTCCATCCCGCTGTCGTAGAAGCGGGCTAGGAATAATTTCTAAAGATTGTCAAAGGACATGATACAGTTGTCGAGAAGACCGCAGAACCATTCATAAGCGATGTTGGCTAGAGCCCCGATGAATACCTTAGTGAGTAAGATGTCATCTCTGGGTAGATTCCCCATCGTAGACTCGACGTAGTTCAAGAATCAGTGGGGTGATGACTTCCTGTCGAAGGGGGTCAGCGACTGAGGCTTGTAATTGGGTGGAAACACTACTCTATTGCACTTAGGAGGATAAGGATGCCTTATCCCGAGTTTCTATATCTTTTTTTTGTGGTTCATGACGTCGAAATGAGCCCGTAACTCCAAGATAGCCTCCTGAGTTTCGTTCGTTGGAGTCCTCTAAGGACCTGGTGATATCTCCAAGTATTGGCTGTGCAGTTAGTATAAAGTAGTTGGACATGTATTGATTATTGCATCGAGATTTCAGGTATATGGCTGGTATTTTCATTTCATTATTCCTATTTCTATCATCCTTGATTTACTCTGTTATTTTAGCCTATTATTTGTAAGCTTACATTTTTTTCGAGCTTCTTCGAACATGTATATTACTGGATGGCCAACTTCAATATATTATGTTCATTCTTGATATTCTTACATTATTGTGGATTGCGATATAGTTTAGATAGTTTATATTTAGTTTACGAGACAACGTAGCGCATCTAGCATAAGTCCATAAAACTGGAAACTTATTCTAGTGCGTATTAGCTGCCATGTTTGCGTCTTAGTTCCTATGTATTTTGGAACTGAGACGTGACAAAATCTTTTTATCGTTTAAATATATTTAAGATCTTCAAATTCAATTTTAAAATCAGTTTTTTTTAAATATTAAGTTAATATATTTATAATTTAAAATAATAAAAGTTTAAGAATAATTATTCTTATTAAATCTAATTTATTTTTTCAAACCATTGAATTTTAACTTGTTTTGAAATGTAGAAAATAGCATAATCTCTTACAAAGTTTCGGAAAGAATTTATTTTCTAAGTACCAATTTTTTTTTTCTATTTTGGCAGTTATAAAAAACATGGGATACAGAATTCTCTCTCTCTCTCTCTCTCTCTCTCTATATATATATATATAATATATATATATATATATATATATATATATATAAACATGGGATACAAATCACTCCCCTCTCTCTCTCTCTCTCTCTC
>JANAVB010003400.1:202117-620979 GCA_029216955.1 Iris pallida | reverse complement strand
CTACAAAAATAGCCTAAGATGACTAGAGTCCGATGTCCCAAAATATTAAAATAAAATAAAGGAAAAGGTATCAAACTAAAATATGCAAAGTCATGTCCATTAAAGCAGAGCTAACTAGATCTCGGAAGGTGAGACCTCCTCAAATGAGAATTATGGATCCAACACAAAGCCGTACCCTGGGGAAATCCTATTCATCTAAGCCTGGAGAGATCACCAGATCCTCATAGGGACGCAAGATATAGAAAAATATGCTATAAACTGAGTACGTAAAAAATAAATGCAATAGGGTGCCTAACCAATCTACTATAAATATGCAATAAAGAACAAACCTTCAATACATGGACACTCAAGCTATAATAGGATTGGCATAGCCTCCTTTCTGGACACCAGGGGCCTCAAAGCAATACATTAATCGAACATCATAGACTAGTAGGAACGTAATAAGGGGTAGTCATGCCCGTATCTCCAGCGAGCTTTCGGGTACAAGAAGGATAGTGCATACTTGGCCCATATGCTAAAAATTGTTCTCCCCCACCCCATGCCTATCTGTATCATCTCCACGATACATATAAACCTATAATAACTGCCAAATCTACTAATCATGCAATTTCTATTAGCAGTTATATCCTATCCGTCGCACGTCTCATACGTATTGGTGGACAGCCGCAACGTGAGTCTGTGTCCTACATGTAATTCACAACTCATGAAAACTCTAGTGTTAAGGCTATAGGAGATATAACAATACCTTACAATCATAGGGTGGTCATCTAGAACTAAGTCATCATACACAAAATTAAGTAAAGCAATAAAAATGACTAACTTAGTCGCTCGCACCCAAGTATGACTTAGATGCACTGTTTGATAGAACAAGTAGACCACAAAATAAATGAAAGGGAATAACATGATAAAATAATATTAAATAGTGGCAATGTATCTTTGCTTGTTGTGGTGTGCAGAAAATAACAACCCTTAGTAACTCAAATAGTCGAAATCAAAGAGTAATGAAAGTCAACTTTTGCAAATGTCCTCGAATGCTAAAAAAACATCACAAGCATTTTCGGCATAAAAAATTTTCTAAGATCGCCTACCTATGAGTCTAATTCTATACACAAGGTCAAAATCATAATTTCAGTCAAATCGGGGTCCACTATTGGACCTATTTTGTACTGAAAAGCATGCCAATTCATACAATCTCTAGAGTCATCAATTTATATGTCTACAGGTTTGGTTTGATAATACGAAATCAATTATTTGTCCAAATTTGGATTTTGGTGAGTTGTACACAATTTTACCAGTTGGATCGGGTCGTAGGCCCGCTAAAATAATGTTTCGGTCGATCTTCTCATAATCGGACCAAACATGGCTCACAGGACCTGAAAAATGATAAGAGTCCAGTGGCACAAGTTTAGTCTCTAGGTGATGAAACTGCACAAAGTTGTCGGCTAGTTTGGAAAATGGCCGATACGGGGTATCTCGACCTTTATGTCTCGATTTTGTCGCGCACACACAACCAAATCGAGTTTCGTCGAATCTCACATGTCAGCGAAGTTGATATACACCTTTTGATGTCTTCGGTTCGCGACCATGTTGTAGTGCCCCGACCCGCTTTGTGCATATTGATGGCTGGTTGGTTCGATGAAGCCTTGTTATACTTAGAAATATGCGAAGGATCGCACGGAAGGCTATATGATCGAGGCAAGAATCATCTTATAAAAGTAAGTAGTGTTGAACCCTTCGAAGGTCCTTTAGCTTCACGCTTAATAAAAGGACTGTATGCTATGATTTTTGTTGAGTTGCTAAATGATACCTTGTATAGAACCTAGAAAAATAATAAAAGATAATTAATCATAATACCGAAAGGTGTTACGAATCATTTTATGGATTGTGTGCTTTGAATCTTTTTAATGAATTGTATGCTTGAGTGCTTTGCAATAAAATACATGGTAGGTGAATAAAAAGTCCTAAATACTTGGACGGTGAGTATATCGAGGCTCGGCTCGATAAATAGATGGTAATATAAATAATAAGATCCAAGAACTGGGTAGTAAGTCTCCTTAAATTAAGACCGTAAGAATGTATGATATCAAAGATGGGAAGAGATTAAGTAAACAACATTCTATTATCTTGTCGCCGATGTAGAATGTTGGTTACACTAAGTCCCTAGATTGGGCAGTTGGTATTGTGAGCTCAGCTTAAGGCAAAGGTGGTTAGATAGATGAGATTGCTGGCTTATTTACTTAGTTTTCCTTATCATGCATTATATGTTTCTTCTTAGATAAGTTGCATATACTTGCATTGTCATGGACAACTTGTGCATAAGGTAGTTCCTTGAACGATACTCCGAGGCCACGGACCCAGTTCATCCTAGGGGAACAAGGATTGGAGCTGTAGAAGCATGGAAAATATCAGAATAATGGTCCATGCGGCTCCGGATACGAAGCCCATGCGGCTCATATGGGAGCTATCTTATACAGTTCAAAGGAAGACTCTCCGTCTCATGCGGCTCGAGAGTGTATGCGGTTCAGCAGGAATATGCGGCTTGATCCATGCCACGTGTCCCCCTGAGATCCTTCCCTACAGCTGGCCCTTTGAATAGTGGCCTCATTTAATGCTCTGACACGATTTGACGACTGTGGCGGCTCTGGCATAAAGTGTCATAATGACTCTGCCATAATGACAGACTCTTCGGAAAAAAGAAGATCTCTGACCCGATCCGTCAGAAATCCTAGGTTGCCACGTGGCAAATCTCATGCGGCTTAAATAGAGAACAGCTTCATGCGGCTCACTGAGAAGTCACCCTATATGACTAGCAGAAATCAGCCATATGCGGCCCACTGAAGCTCAGCCCCTGCGGCTCAATACAACGCTAGCTCATGCGGCTCGCAAAGACTATGCATATACGGCTCATTGAGAGTTCGTTCCCTGCGGTTCGATGAAGCATTGTCCTATGCGGCTCACGAAGAGTATCTCCCTGCGGTTCAAGTGTTGCCCATCCTATGCGGCTCTGACAGGACCCACAATCAAAACACGTGGCATCGGATCAATCAACGATTTAACCGAATCTCAACAAATATATTTGACATCATCATCATAATTACTGAGATCAAGGCATATCATTTATCATCAAGCCAATGGGACACGTGGCAAGCAATCGGGCATTGGTATAATCAATCATGAAGATTTAAAGCAATCAACATTAATTGCTCACAAGATTCGGTGCTATCCTCATTAATGGCCGAGATTCATTGTAATCAGGACCAAGGGTTCAGATAGATTGAAGGAGCGCCGACATTCTAAAACAATGATCATTAGCAAACCCTAATGATCATACCCCACTCTTATAAATAGCCAGCATTATTTTTTTGCACAAGGACCGGCAACAAAAGAATAAAAATATACAGAGTCAGAGAGAGAGTACACAGAGAGAGAGAGAGAGAGAGAGAGAAGCCAGGAGAGCAACAGAGGAGCAAAAAGAGCACTTCTTCGTCAACGCCAACCATCTTTTCACAAGGAGCCAAGGCTGCATACCGATCGTCCAAGGAGTAAGGCAGGGCTGCCGTCGCCTTCCCAAGCCTCTATCGTCATCCCCCAGAATCTAAAATAAACAATTGTACTTAGATTGCTGTACCTAGGTTTTTATCCCTAGGCTTTTTTTGTACAAGCGAGTTTGTATTGTGAGTCTAAGTTCAGTCCTCCGATAATTGTTCTGTACTTTTACAATCAATGGCAAACACGATGGCGACTCTGCTGGGGACAAACTTCTCCACGGCTGAGGAGTTGGTGACGCAATCGGATACAGCCAAACTTGGCTCCACGCAACAAAGATGGTCGTCCGCTTCGACCAACAAGCGTTTGAAGAGATGCTCTCTGAAGGAAGCGCTGGCCCGGTCCAGAAGTGCACCCGCATGACAAAGGCTCGCGGAGAGTGGAGGCCAAAATTATTTGCTCCTCTCCAAGCCCCCGACGGTGTACCCTCTGTTGCTCAAGACGGTAAGAAGGACTCTTCTGGGGCCCCACTTCAGACCGTAGACAACTCTGCTGTCTCCAAGTCCGACAGAAGAAAATACTATGATGCTGGACTTGCAGAGGCAAAGAGGAACTCTACGCGAACTGAGCCGCATAGGGGTACTAGTCGAGTGAAAAAGGCTCATACGACCACATCCGCTAGCCGCAGGGACAAAGCCCACGTGGCCACAGTCGCTGGCCGCATGAAGAAGATTCATGCGGTCACATCTGGCAGCAATATAGTTTATACAGCTACAGTCGCCAATCACATGGATGAAACACATGAGGCTACAGGAGGCAGCCGCTTGCAGAGAACCCATGCGGCCACTATTGCCAACCGCATGCGGCCAGCCTGCACGGTCGTGACTCCTAACCGCCCAAAGACAACTCATCCGACAGCAGAAGATGACCGCATACAGACAGCCTGTACGGTACCCAACTCTGGCAGCATAGCGTCCGTTCCACACTTCTTTCGATCGGTCTTCGACCGTCTCTTATACGGTCCCGACCGTGATGATTCTCTGTATGATAAGCCAGATTCTGTGGCATTCAACTTGGACTCCTCCTATTACGCACCCACAAGTGCTAGAAGGAGGAAGTCTAGGGCAGCGCGGGGCTCATCGAGCCTAGTCAGCTGTCCTAACCTCTGACTATCGGAGCGTCCCGTTGACTATCACACGGGCCTCGGATGGAAAGTTGTATACAACCACTCAAGTCCAGCCCCCCGCGGCAAACAGACAGAGTGGTTCCTCTGACCTGCGGGAGACGATCCTCCACAAACGCAAGGAAAGAGAAGGAGTGTCGGTGTGCAAAGAGTCCTCGCTTGGACATCGCTGCACCCAAATCATCGTCAATTGTTGCTGCAACAACGCGGCAATGACGGAAGCTCGGCCATCCGCCTTCCAAAGGCTATAGCACCCGAACTCAGAAGATGAGGCTCCTCCTGTTGTCTCCTGTAATTCTGCTCAAAAAGTTCCCGCCGAAGAGAGGAGGAAGAAAATGAGCGTCTCCAGTCCGAAGATATCAACCATTACAACTAAGAAACTGTCGTCTAAACGGTTTCCCTCCACTGGTGTATTCCAACACACCCGTTCAAAGACAAAATTTACCTCGATGGGAAATTCATCATCCACATTGCTGGGGGTTGAAGGAGCTGGGGGTAACACTCCTTCGAACATTCGCAACAATTCGATGTTCCAAGGAACCGAGTCCGTACAAACAACTCTTCCACCAGGAGCAACGGACGCTGATGCCCCCGAAGACATCCGTAACTCTCAAGACAAGGCAAGCTCTGAAGCTGGGGATACCGTTCCCTCCGAGTCTGAGCCCGAAGAGAACATTCCCACCTATCCCGATGACTTCTCGGTGCATGGGTACGACTCAGAGGGCACATCCTCCACCGTTCCTTCCATCACTCCTCACGTAAGAACGGTGTTCATGACGGATAGCGATCAAGGTGGTTCCAGTGATCGCCAGCGCATCGACAGTCTCGAAGCCATATTACTTGCTTTGGTCAAGTCTGTAGACGAGATTAAAGCGGCCCTGTCCACTTTACAAGGAGGAGCGCCTGGTCAAACAAATACGGGCCCCGCGGTCAACATAGATTCGAACTCAGCGGCACCAAACCCGGGCAATAATCCTCCCGAAATAACAGCCCCCGTCGCGACAGATTAGACCCAAGAAGTAAGAAGAGAGGTCCAAGAGCTCCGTGCCATGTTTTATGCCCGAGAAAATGCTCAAGATCTCAGAATACGGCAACCATATCCTGCTGAGTGGAGGGATGTTCCATTCCCACCAAGATATAAGCCGTTCAACATCAACCCGTATGATGGCAAAACCTCAGCAAGTCGATACATCACTTACTTTGAGGTCACCACCGACCATCTGCCCCATGAAGATGCGATCCTCACACGGTTATTCATTGGAGTATTGGAAGGAGTCGTCTTTGATTGGTACCGCAATCTACCGGACAACTGTATCCATTTCTTCGCCGGCTTCAAGCGCATGTTCTTGGAACGATTCTATGAAGTAGGACAAGACATCACTATGTCCACTCTCATGGACATCGTCCAAGGGGAGAAGGAGCTAATAAGGAACTACATCGAGCGGTTCCGCCAGACCGCCATGAAGCTGCCTTCCGGAAATCCGGATTCTTCTTTGACCGAAATCTGCCAAAAAGACTGCTTCCAACGATCAGTCTCTGGATGGACGAGAGTCAATTCAAAGATTGGAAGGCGTTCATCATCAGCACCACAAGCGCTGAAGAACGACTGAAGAAGGCCCGCCAACTGGGGTTGCACATCTCAGAAGGAGAAAACAAGGGCAAGCGTCTCAACAACGATAATGGGGATAACCCCTCCAACAATCGGGACAGCAAGGGAAAATAGGCTATGGTGGCCGACACGGCCCAGAAGCCCGAGCCACAGCCAGCAGACAAGCAATGGCCTCAGATCACTTACTCTTTCGAAGACGGCCACGTCAAGCCTATCTTAGACATGCTTATACAAGGAGGTAGAATTCAGCTTCCTCCACCAAGACGGGAGCCTCAGACGGCTGATTTGGAGAACCCAAAGTTCTGCCATTACCACCGTTATGTACACTACGCTACACATGACTGCTACCAACTAAAACGGTACATCCAAAGCCTCATCGATTCGAACGCTCTGGCCATCGACTTCGAAGAGGTAACTGTAGCAGCCAATATGGTGTCCGTACAATTCGGCAACTTCCCTCCAACGGATACCCAAGACGGGGTAATTCCCGTCCCTCTCGCGACAATGGAGATTACCAATCTTCTTCCGCCCCGAGAACAAGCTGCTGGTCTAGTACCTCTCACCACCTCAAGAGGAGAGGTCATGTGGGTCCATCCAGACTTGATGTCAGAAGTAACTCGGCCCACACCATCTCCCACCAACAAAAAGAATGGAAAAATCAAAACCTGCCGCACAATTTTAGCAGACAACAAGGAAGCTATAGCCGTCGTCACGCGGTCCGGAGCGCAATCCCAACCTGTGGTTGATAGTCCAGCTGAAAATCATCAACCCACTGCAACTGATGCTCTGGGACCGGCTCAGCCTTCGACGACCGACAAGCCTAGGCCGAAAGAGACTCGCTTCGACAAATCTCTCCGAAAGGACGCAGCCCAAGGGCTAGAGAGGCCCTACAACTTTGACATCTTAGCACAATTGGCTAACACTCCGGCCAAATTGTCATTATATGAACTCCTGAGGCTCTCCAAAGACGTTCATATTGCATTGAGCGAAGCACTCCAAAATGCCGATGCCTATCTCGCTCAATCTAACCTCACTGGGGAGGACTCAACCATGGATCTCCAAGATAGTGCCTGTACGGGAGCAATGCCCAACATCGTCTTCACTCCGCAGGACATGCTCATCAAAACCAACCTACATGATCGCCCGCTATACTACACGGGATACATCGGCGACGTGAAGGTGGATCGGATGCACATTAATCCTGGCTCTTCCATAAGCATTATCCCGAAAGGTCTGCTACATCATCTCCGCATCCCAATGCATCGCCTAACACCTACAAGCACCGCCATCAGCGGTTTCAATTCGGGCAGGAGCTACCCTATCAGAAAGATTCGTCTGAAGTGTCAGATTGGCGATCTCCAATCCGAGGTCACCTGCTACGTCATAGATGCAGACACTTCTTACAACATCCTCTTGGGGCGCCCATGGATATACGATTATATGATCGTGCCTTCCATGCTACACCAGTGCTTCAAATATGTCGACAAACACGGCTTCGTGAAGACAGAGTTTACTGACATCGATCCCTTCAAAGGGGTCGAATCTTACTACTCGGACTCCTGTTTATACGAAAAATCGAAAAGGCACCTGGATGAAGGAGACACACAAGCTTATACTGAGATAGCCACGAGATCAGAAGGACCCCTGACGATCCACCTCCAAGCTCACAAACCGGGCAAGTCTGCACCCCTCACTGCCACTCTGCGGAAGGACGCGATCAGCCTCTCGGCACAAGAGGAGCAGATGACAATCCGGCTGCCGAGATCCGGCCAAGTGCCGAGACCTACAACGGAGCCATTAACAATCAGGTTACCAAGAGTCAGTCAACCACAAACAGGGAAGCTCAACCCCTCGGACAGGCTATTGATAATACGCCTTCCCAAGAAAGGTTGTCGCCTCGATGCAAGGTCTGACACTTCCAGCGAACCAGCCACTCCTCTCTCCACATCGAATACCAAACTGGGGGTCGCCAGTCTGCCAACTACTCCACGCTCTGCTCCATCAACTGGACCACTGACGATCAAGCTTCCTAGGTCGTCCTCTCAGTCTTCGTTCACACAGGGGGGGTAGTCGAAGAGGAACCGGAGCTAGCCAAGTATGTGGCCACCCACACTAATGTCCCCTCCGCTGATGATGTAATCCCCCTAGAAAAGATACCTTACTTCATCAATAAAGGGTTATCTTTGAACTACATCGAGCTCAATATGCTATGTACGATGTATGCTATGGAACACGGCATAGGCGCTCACCTACACACACAGGTGACAAATGTGTACACCGCAATCTAGCTTACTACAGTAGAAGACGCCTACCGAATACACAAGGGAGGGGATCATCCAGTCATCTTCGGCCGGACGAACAACCCTCATCCCCGCACCATAGAAGAAGACGACCTCGGGTCAGATGCCGGGAGAGCCTCTGTATCTCTATAGCCCTCAATCCAAATATCTCATGTAGAAACAGGAGTATGATCTAGAGACTACGCCAGGATTGAAATATGACACTGGGCGATGATTACCTTTGAAGCCGCCAGCCCTGGCGGGCAAACCATGGAACTACTATAACAAAACTCGATGCGGGTTAGGGTATGTAACGCCTACTACGACCCCGGAAAGTTCAGATGAAGAATGCGACTGGCAGTCGCATTCAACCGGATCGCCAACTTCCGACTCAGATACCAGCATCGGAGATGTGTTCAGACAAGTCATGTCAGTCAACATGACGTTCACCGACGCTTACGAGGAAGACGAAGACATCCTCGAAATCCTCGAGCTAGAGCCATGGGCCCAGCAATTAGACGCACAATGGGAAAAGCGATTCGAACTGAGAGAACCTCCTACTGAAGATAAGGTCATACAAGTGGATCTCGGCAGCGAATCTTCTCCAAAACCGATCTTCATCAGTGAAAGCCTAACCAACGAAGAACGGGAGTCGCTGTTAGAACTTGTCAGGAAGTACATTGATGTGTTCGCCTGGAGCTATGAAGACATGCCAGGGTTAAATCCTGACATCGCTCTTCATAAACTCAATATTTGGCCAGATGCGAAGCCAGTCAAACAACAACAGCGACGCTTTCGCCTAAGCATCATGGACGCAATCGAAGCTGAAGTCAACAAACTAATAGCCAGCGGCTTCATTCGTGAGGAGCAACATCCCGATTGGGTCGCCAATATAGTACCTGTCCTCAAGAAGAATGGGAAAATTCGAATCTGCATCGACTTCCGTAATCTGAACGAGGCATGCCCCAAAGATGAATTTCTCCTTCCTATCACAGACATCATGATCGACAATACCTGCGGCTTTGAGCGCATGTCATTCATGGATGGCTTCTCGGGATACAACCAAATCAAGATGTCTCCCGACGACGAAAAGCATACATCATTCCGAACACCGATTGGCACGTACTGCTACACAGTCATGCCTTTCGGTTTAAAGAATGCTGGCGCCACATATCAAAGAGCTATGAGCATCATCTTCAGAGACCACTTACGTAAGACGGTGGAGTGCTATGTTGATGATATAGCCGTCAAGAGCCGTAGCAAAGGAGACCATCTGCAGGATCTAAGGACGGTATTCGACCTAATGCGGACGTACAATTTGAAGATGAACCCTACGAAGTCCTTCCTGGGCGTATCTAGCGGGAAGTTCTTAGGCTTCATCATCACTGCAAAGGGTATCCATGTAGACCCCGAGAAGACAAAAGCAATCATGGAGATGGGTCCCCCGAGAAATCTCCGCGAACTCAGAGGCCTTCAGGGAAGGCTAGCTTACATCAGAAGGTTCATTTCCAACCTCTTCGGGCGATGCCGACCATTTACGCACCTCATGAAGAAAGGAGTCTCATTCGTATGGGACGAAGAATGCCAGCGTGCTTTCGATAGCATCAAAGAATATCTGTCAATCCTCCGGTCTTGGTAGCCCCAGTCCCTGGAAAACCATTTCTGCTCTATGTACGAGCAATGGAACACTCCCTCGGTGCTCTGCTGGCACAGAATAACGATGCAGGCCATGAACAGGCCATATATTACCTCAGCCGAATGATGATTGGACCAGAGCACCGATACACCGCTGTGGAGAAGGAATGCCTCGCTCTGGTGTTCGCCATTCAGAAAATGCGGCACTATGTCATCGGACAAACAATACATGTGATCTCACGAGTTAACCCTCTCAGGGTCCTCATGACTAAACCAGGGGCACTCAGCTCTCGCCTCGCTACATGGGCAATACTGCTGTCCCCGTATCATATGATCTTCGTCCCCCAAAAGGCAGTCAAAGGTCAAGCCCTGGCAGATTTCTTGGCAGCCCACCCAGGCTCGGAGTCCTCCAGGATATACGAAGAGATCCCAGATGAGGTCGTCGACTCGCATACAACCTTCCACGAAAATATATGGCAAATGTTCTTCGACGGCGCTTCGAGGACCGGACCTAAAGTCAATATAGTTGTCGGAGTCGGAGTAGTACTAATCTCTCCTTCCGGATTGGTGATTAACCGCGCTTATTCCCTCACTGAACCCTGTTCTAACAATGTGGCCGAGTACAACGCTCTGGTCATTGGCCTCCAACTTGCAAGAGAGCTAGGGGTAGAATACCCTGAAGCGTACGGCGATTCCTAACTAATCGTCAATCAGATCCGGGGTTCGTACGAGGTACGCCATGAAGACATGATCCCTTATCATCAAATAGCGATCAATATCATCTCGGCATTTGAAGGGTTCTTCATCGAGCACGTCCCCAGACTCTGAAATATTGAAGCCGATGCCCTAGCTGGTCTCGCCGCTTCCCTAGCAGTTCCGAATTACGATCTGCAATCAGTGGAAGTGATAGGCCATGAACTGGTCTGTCCCAAAAATAATGTGCAATTCGTCGCAAGTTATTCCGTATAGACGATCGATGACGCCCCAGATTGGAGACAACCATTCATCCACTTCGTCGTCTATGACATCCTGCCTGAGAACCCAAAGGAAGCTACTTCCATCAGAAGGCGTTCCCTCAGATTCTTCTACGATACAGACACAAAAATGCTGTATCGTCGCTCCTACGACGGATTACTGCTTCGGTGTCTGTCAAACGCAGAAGCCAAAGAAGCCGTACGAGAAGCCCATAACGGTGTTTGCGGGGCCAACCAGCCCAGCCCGAAACTGCAAGACCGCCTTCGCCGAGTGGGCTACTATTGGCCCACAATGGTAGCAGACGCGATAGATTATGCTAGAAAGTGCAAAGCTTGCCAAGTCCACGCGGACTTTATCCACCAACCTTCCGAATTTTTATATCCGACAGTGGCGTCCTGGCCATTCGAAGCATGGGGAATGGATATCATTGGTCCAATCACCCCACCTTCCTCCCGAGGACATCGCTTCATACTTGTGATCACTGATTACTTCTCTAAATGGACGAAAGCTGTCCCACTCGCAGAAGTCAAGACTTCAAACGTGATCAGCTTCCTTAAATACCACGTTATCTACCGCTTTGGACTGCCCCGAAGGATCATCCATGATAATGGTCCGCAGTTTACAAGCCACGTATTCTATCGATTTTGCGATAAGCACCGTATTCAGAATATCGCCTCGACGCCATACAACCCGGCAGCAAATGGGTTAGCAGAGGCGTTCAACAAAACAATCATTAAACTTCTCAAGAAGTTTGTCTCCTCCAACAAACGTGACTGGAACGACAAGCTCGGCGAGTGCTTATGGGCTTATCGCACCACGGTCCGAACAGTCACCGGAAATACACCATTCTTCCTGGTATACGGAAGTGAGGCAGTCCTCCCCTTGGAGACACAGATCCCCTCACTACGTGTCGCCCTCACACACCAATTGACAACCGATGATAACTACCGACGTCGACTGCAAGAGTTAGAGGCCTTAGATGAAAAGCGCCTCCTAGCTCAGCAAAGGATCGAGCTATACCAAGCACGCATCTCAGGAGCCTTCAACAAGAAGGTCAAAATCAGAACATTCCAGGTAGACGATCTCGTCTTGGCAGTCCGGAGGCCAATGGTCATGACTCACAAGACCACCGGCAAATTCCAGCCAAAGTGGGAGGGCCCATTTATCATTGAGACGGTATTCTCCAACGGTGCTTACCGCCTTGCAAAGCAAAACGGAGACTTGCTCATGCTGTCCGTCAACGGCAAGTTCCTGAAGAAATATTATGTCTAAATGACATTCGCTACAAGGTCGTCGAGTCATGTACCCGCTGGTACCACTGAACTCACACCCTCAGTATTTCAGATTATCGAGTCATGTACCGGCTGGTACCACTGAACTCACACCCACAACATTTCAAGATTATCGAGTCATGTACCTGCTGGTGCCCATGAACTCACCCCTACATCCTCTTTAGATTATCGAGTCATGTACCCGCTGGTACCACTGAACTCACACCCTCAGCATTTCAGATTATCGAATCATATACCGGCTGGTACCACTGAACTCACACCCATAACATTTCAAGATTATCGAGTCATATACCTGCTGGTGCCCCTGAACTCACCCCTACATCCCCTTTAGATTATCGAGTCATGTACCCGCTGGTGCCGCTGGACTCCCACTTTCTCAATATGTTAATTTACCGAGTTATGTACCCGCTGGTGCCACTGAACTCACATTTCGGTCACTCTTTCAGATAGTAAGTCACGTATGATTATACCTCTGAACTTGCTTCCCTGGAAGAGATCCTCCCTCATGATCCAATACCCGCACTCCCAGTGCACGAAAAGGGTAATCGATCCACAAATTTCCGAAAACGGACATGTCCTCATTACCTCTGAATCGTTTTCACTTCCACCAAAAACAAACCGCCCCTCACATAGAACCTCTACGTTCTCCTACCTCTGAGTCGTTCTATGTACTCCCTCTTCATTGAGCCCACTCCTGCCATGTCATCATTACCTCTGAGTGGGAAGGCTCCGTCGAAGAACCCTTCATGCTTGCCATGTCCACATTACCTCTGAGCAAGTATGTCGGTCTCCTTTCGACCTATTATCTATACCCACAACCGGAGTACGACAAGGATAATAGGTCCACAAATGTCCGCTGTTGACTACGAATATCTCTCGTAAAACCTTCCCTGCCATGTCCTCACTACCTCTGAGCAGGAAGGTTCCACGGTAAAACCCTCATGCTTGCCATGTCCTCATGACCTCTGAGCAAATATGTTGGTTTTCCTTTCACCCTATTATCTGTATCCCGAACCAGGGTACGCCAAGGATAATAGGTCCACAAATATTCCTTTGCTAAGCTTCTTAGCATAAATCCACTCCCCCACCATGCCCCGGGAGCCCAGCTGCTCTACGGCATTCCTTTTTTTGTTAAGCACCGAGAACATCCATGACCACTTTGTCACGGCTGTTCCGGACATCCTGTCCAAACTTGTTATCGTACCTAAAACCAAGGTACGCCTAGGATAACAGGTCCACAAATAAATCCCCCAGCAAGTCCAAATTCCACAAAACACCCAAGTACAAAGAAAGAAAAGATGAGACGAAACATATCCATTTTCAAAGTTCCACATCCTCCGGGATTATACTGCTGCTACAAGATAGAAATAAAGAGAAAACAAGCAAGACAAGACAGAGGAACAACTATGGTTCAGAGGCACACAACGTCAAGAAATAGTCCGTCAGCGAGGCAGTCGACCGCTCAAACCACTGACTAGTTCGACACATTGACTCTGAAGTCATCTATGTCACCCAGATGAGCAAAGATTCCACTGGGGGAATAAAGTCCCCAGATTTGATATAACCCCACTCTTTCAGAATAAATACCCAGTCATAATCTGCACTAGGGATACAAAGTTCACACAGAACCGAAGGTAACCATTACAAGAAAAGAGGGAAGCAAGTACATTCCATTCATTGGAATGTCCAGCTACATTCACACAATTAACAAACAAAAACCAAAGGAAATTCTTCATTACTTCTTCAGACGAAAAGGGAAAACACAAACCACAGCTAAACAGACAGAAACATACAAGAAATCCCTAAAACCTAGTTACAGAAACGCATATACCACTCCCTCAACCACTTCACATACGAGGGATGCAGTTGAAGGAGATCCTCGTCCAGAATAGGAGCATCAGAATTCCCAGAGCTACCACCCCCAACATCCTCGACATTTGGAGAGAGACCATCCTGCGCAGATGACGGTTCCTCCTTCTTCGTCTCTGTCACAAAGGGATACCCCCGGTCGATGGCAGGAGGCGGCGGCTCTTCTGTCACTGCAACCTCAGCGTCCAGCGAAGAGACTGCAAGAACAAAACAACAAAATAAAGTAAAAGATATTCTAAAGAGTCATGCGGCTCGTTGAAGGCAACTCGCATACGGGTCGAACATGGGGAAAACCTCATGCGGATTCAAGTCATGGGACGTATATGCGGACCACGTAAGTTGAACTCACATGTGGCTCCTACATAAAGCATACCCCATGCGACTTGATCATGAGATGTGTAGGCGGACCCCGTAACTCGCATGGAGCATCCTCCATGCGGCTCGGCCACAGGATATCTATGCAGACTACGTAAGTTGAACTTGTATGCGGCTCAGACATGGGGTACATCCCATACGGCACGATCAGAGGACATATATGCGAACCACGTAGTTTTGTACACAAAGTAGGCAGTAGAGCAGACCCTATCTTCTACACAGTTGTTACCTTCGATGGCGATGTGAACGTCAAGGCGGACAGGGGAAACGACAGTCGAAGACGAAGCTGATTTCTTTTTTTTCGCCACGGCCTTCTTCACAACTTTGGAAATCCTAGGCGCCATTTCGGTTGGTCAGATGAAGGAAGGAGACAAAGACAGAAGCTTTTGGTCAAGAAAAAGTCTAAAAAAAATCCAACCGAACATACGCATATTTATAGACAGAAGGACTATGAACCGACGCCTCGTACGACGTGATCAACCCTTCGACTGTTGAGGCAAACTGGACAATCAAAAGAATAAAAACTTTGGGATCCTCCCCCAAAAGACGGCGTTAATTCGAAAACAAATCAAGAGCATTTTAATGAAGATTTGCACACGTAGTCAGGACACGTGGCAAAAAGCCTATGCGGACAGATGAATCTATGCGGCTGGGACACTTATGCGGCATGAACGGGACCATGCTTCTTATTCAAAGTGTTTCAATTTTGCAAATTGAAAACATTGAAGGGGGTCCTGTAGAAGCATGGAAAATATCAAAATAATGGTCCATGCGGCTCCGGATACGAAGCCCATACGGCTCATATGGGAGCTGTCTTATACAGTTCAAAGGAAGACTCTCCGTCTCATGCGGCTCGAGAGTGTATGCGGTTCAGCAGGAATATGCGGCTTGATCCATGCCACGTGTCCCCCTGAGATCCTTCCCTACAGCTGGCCCTTTGAATAGTGGCCTCATTTAATGCTCTGACACGATTTGACGACTGTGGCGGCTCTGGCATAAAGTGTCATAATGACTCTGCCATAATGACAGACTCTTCGGGAAAAGAAGAAGATCTCTGACCCGATCCGTCAGAAATCCTAGGTTGCCACATGGCAAATCTCATGCGGCTTAAATAGAGAACAGCTTCATGCGGCTCACTGAGAAGTCACCCTATATGACTAGCAGAAATCAGCCATATGCGGCCCACTGAGAGCTCAGCCCCTGCGGCTCAATACAACGCTAGCTCATGCGGCTCGCAAAGACTATGCATATGCGGCTCATTGAGAGTTCGTTCCCTGTGGTTCGATGAAGCATTGTCCTATGCAGCTCACGAAGAGTATCTCCCTGCGCTTCAAGTGTTGCCCATCCTATGCGGCTCTGACAGGACCCACAATCAAAACACGTGGCATCGGATCAATCAACGATTTAACCGAATCTCAACAAATATATTTGACATCATCATCATAATTACTGAGATCAAGGCATATCATTTATCATCAAGCTAATGGGACACGTAGCAAGCAATCGGGCATTGGTATAATCAATCATGAAGATTTAAAGCAATCAACATTAATTGCTCACAAGATTCGGTGCTATCCTCATTAATGGCCAAGATTCATTGTAATCAGGACCAAGGGTTCAGATAGATTGAAGGAGCACCGACATTCCAAAACAATAATCATTAGCAAACCCTAATGATCATACCCCACTCTTATAAATAGCCAGCATCATTTCTTTGCACAAGGACCGGCAACAAAAGAATAAAAATATACAGAGTCAGAGAGAGAATACACAGAGAGAGAGAGAAAGAAGCTAGGAGAGCAACAAAGGAGCAAAAAGAGCACTTTTTCGTCAACGCCAACCATCTTTTCACAAGGAGCCAAGGCTGCATACCGATCGTCCAAGGAGTAAGGCAGGGCTGCCGTCGCCTTCCCGAGCCTCTATCGTCACCCCCCAGAATCTAAAATAAACAATTGTACTTAGATTGTTGTACCTAGGTTTTTGTCCCTAGGCTTTCTTTGTACAAGCGAGTTTGTATTGTGAGTCTAAGTTCAGTCCTCCGATAATTGTTCTGTACTTTTATAATCAATAGCAAACAGGTGCCAATATATTGGCATCGGTATGCGGGACCTTCAGTGGGGCTATCTACCTATACTATAAGGGGTGCTATTATACTAGGAAGATGGTACAAGATGGTGTGTCGTCAGTGACCTTCATATAGATAGGTCCAGTGTTAATGATGTCTTATGCAGGCAGAGTAAGTTATTACTCAATTACAGGAAAAGATGTCGACTGTTGGTAAGAATCACCTGAACAGTGATAATTATTATAACATGATCTTGTTCATAACAATGACTTATGCAGGCAGAGTAAGTATTATAAATGTACAGGGATGGCTACATGACCGTGGATAAGAAATCACCAATGAATGATATCATATTTGCTTTATAGTATGATGGCTGTAAATATGATGTATGCTTTACTTTTGTCGGATATGAACTGTTAACTGACCCTAAGGAAACGAGAAAGACCACTTTTACTAATGTTTTATAACATGATTACTTAGTGTTATCTTCTTAGGTGAGTTGGGCCAGCACCGCTCGCCAGTACATAGATGATGTACTGACCCATGTTTATAGGCATCTTTATAGGTGCTCATGCATGGGAGAAATCGTTTGATCAATGTTTGGCATCAATGAATCGGATGGGTGTGAAGAAGCTCTTCTTGTAAGACAATGCCTTCTGCTATACGGAACATAATATATGGAACAGTGTAACTCAGATGAACCAGTGAGATTGTAAGCCAAATTGGCAAGTTCATTGTAAGTCGAGTCGACATATTTGGTTGTAACCCTAAAGTGCAAGAATACTCAGTTGGGTATTCAAAAGTCTTATAGTCTGTTATAAACTCTTTATTCAGCTACAAGTCTTGTAATCAATTTTGATTATCATTAAAGAGATAGATTTCCTCATAGGTTGTGACTTCAATTTATCTACTTATTTTTGTTGCGATGTCATCATTTTCTGAGAAATATCAAAAACTATAATAGTTTTGCCTTGTACAAGTGCAATCTAGACTTGTACGATACTACGCCCAGTGGCTAGTTTTCTATCTTCCGGGATTGGGGTATGACAGAATGGTATCATAGCACGGCTTTATGTCCTTGGATTCTTATTCGATTTGTTTCAAATCAAAGTTGTGTAAGCACCCTAAATTTAGGGTTTATTTTTTTCAATTTTCTAAATCAATTATTTTGATTTATATTGTTATTTGATTATTATTTTTTATTTACTGTTCTTTTCCGTGAATTTGACTTCTAGAGCGTCAGAGATGCCAATCTCTGAAAACTCTCTTCATGAGTTTGTAGTAGACAAGATTATCTTTATTTTGATATATCATGTCCCACTCAAACTTGTTCCCTTGTATTCTTTTTGCTTCGTATAACTTCGGGTCAATTTAGACCAATTGATCGTTGAATAATTATTAATTAAATTCTCACTTTTATTTTTGATCATCATATGCACGTTACCGTGACTTTTAATTTAGGAGCACAAGACTAGTCGTTTTCTCGAAACCAACTTCTCATGCATGATCTGCTCGAGACACCCTACACTCATGACATTCGTGTTCCACTCAGACACACTATCTTGTGCTTCATTTATTTCGCACAACTTTCCTGACATGAGATCCAATCTTAATTCATCACACAGAGTCACATTTATTTTTGACTCGAATTGGGGATACCCTTTCGACCCAAACCTGTCGACCCAAAATATGGACATGGCCCACAGTAAGCCTACTACCTATATAACGCTTGTGTCCCATTTAATTTAGCCCCCGTATGCTACTTATTTACCCATGATCATAAATACTTAAATTAAATTATTTATTGCACCAAGACCGTTTTGACCCGACCCGGCTCAACTGAACCTAACCCAAGCTTCATGTTATACCCCCTCATGAATACCCACACACTCTTTTTTCCTACGAAATATTAAAAACCTAGTGTTTCCATTCCAAATATTCAAGGGAGAACTCCATTGATTGTAATTCCTAAGATATAACTTAATATAGTTACACAAAATCCTAGCCCTTGATTTTGCCTCTATTAATCCCCACCACACATTCCCATATGACATACACTCCCACACCCTCTCCTAGGTAGCTAGCCCTAATCCCCACATACTCTTCCTCTCTTTCCAACTCACATCCAACTTTTTCTTAACATATCAACACACTCACATTTCTCTCTCTTATCAAAACAACAAGCACCAGCAGCTTCTCCATGGGAATCCCACATAGCCGACTCCTACTCCATTTCCAACTTCTTTTCCTTGCTTCCTCCTTCATGAGTAGCATAGCAGCATCTCCACCTCTTTATCTTCAACTCCTCCTTCTCATTCCTACTCCTTTTCCTCCTCCACTCCATCATTTCCATCACCACTATAACCATCATTATACTACTCCTCCCCCTCGAGAGTAGTAGCTGCTGTAGCTGCGACCACGGCAGGACCATCAACATCGTCGGGCTGTCGCCATCGTGCGTGCACCGACAAGCAGTAGCAGCAGCACAAGGCAGTAACAGCATCCGTGCCACCGTACGCCACCGTCGTGCGCCCAGCTTCGACGACCCCTTTGGCTGGCGACCCCTTGGGCGAGCTCTCCCTTGCCGTGCTCCTCCTCTCCGACAAGATATGTAGGCTATTCGTGCGTTTGGCACGAGATTCCGTCGTGACGCACGAAATAGAGAAGTCAGAATTTGGTTTTGGGACAACAACTTCGTGAACATTTTTCGAGGAATTCGACTGTTGATCGTCGATCCGTTTCTTCCATCTCCATCTCGGTATATCCCTCTTCACTCCCCTCAATTTCATCTGTTAATTTTGTCGTTTGATACATCAAAATCGGCCGCCAAGTTGACACTTTAAATTTTACTATTTTTGGACAGTTTTGTGGAGCCAACTTTGTCGGCTCGTAACTCCGCCGTCGTACCTCCGTTTGATGCGCCGTCTATTCCTGTGCACAGCTGGTATAACCATCTTCATGTCCCTCAAGTTTAATTTCATTGTGAGCATGTTTGATTGGTTGAATTTGACGCCAAAGTTGACCGTCCGAATTCGTAATTTTTAACTTATAAAATTCTATCTTTGAATCCGGGACTCCAGATTTCAATTCCGACACCACCAGTAGATTCGTGGCATCGTTTTGGCACGAATTCATATAAATTTTGTTAGATTTGGAGGATGTGGATCCTGGCACGTATTTCGGTACAAAGCGGGCCCAACAGTCCGAGTCAATGGGTCATTTTGAGATCGGCTCATCGGAACCCAATTTCGGATATACCTTGAGTTCATATCAATATTCTGGACTCGTTGACATATAATTTGCTAAGTTTTAAGGACATTGGCTCCGGCATACTTTTTCGTACAAATTGGAATTTTCATGTCCTGGTCAACTAACCAATTTGAGATCGGACCAATGGAATCTAATTCTGGATATACCGTTGGGTTCGTATTGTCATTCTAGATTTGTGGACATATAATTTGTTAGGTTTAGTGAACTAGTATCCTTGCATGTTTTTCAGTGCAAAGTGGGTCCAACATGGACACCATTTTAATCCGAAATTACCTTTTTGCTCCTTTGTCCAAATTGGACTTATGGATAGGCTATCCGAGCTGATTTGACCATTTTGGACACGTTGGTGATATTTGTTTCATCATCTGATAGTGTTTGTAGATATTTCTCTATGTATTACCTTTTATTATAATTAATTCTTATTATTTTCGTATTTTGGAATTAGTGCAACGAAACTGAGATCAGTCGATTCCAGTGATCTTATATCGCTAAAATTGACAAGATGACCATGTTTGATCACTATGATAAGATTATTAACCTTACCGTTGATTATCTTATCTCGATTTGCATGTTGTAGGTTTCGATGTACGAATAACGAGGTGCAACTTGATATTTTAATTCTTAGATTAGAGTTGATCCTGTTTGACCAAGATATATGGTATCTTTGTAGGTAAATGTTATGAATATGATACATAGACTAGTTTTGACCTTAATTGACCAAGTTTGACTGTTTTGACAAAGGTCAACTACAAGTCAACACTTGGCCTAGAATAGATTAGAACTTGACCAGAGTTGACCAGTTAACCAAAAGTCAACTGTGAGTCAACCATTAGCCTAGTTTGACCTAGTTTGACTTTATACGACCTATTTGACTTAGTTGACTGAGTTTGACCTAGATTACATAGCTTATACTATATAATCATGCCTAACACTGTTGAACCCTAATCAGCTTATATATATCTTATCTTTAGGTTTGTGACATCACTCTGAGCATCGACCCCATTTGACAGCTCAGGACTGCAGGAGAGTACATTCTCTGATAGTAGTTCCTTGTCTTGATAACTTCTATATCTGATTCAATTATAGTGTTTTACTTGATTCTTATCACGATGGTGCACGAACTAGTATACGTCGGATCCTGACATGCGATGTTATTCCTAAACTTTCTTGGTATACTGGTAGATTGTTCGATCTTGTTTCTTGTACTTGTAAAGACACCAATTTCTGAGGGGGATTAGCTACCCTCTTGGAGAATCCCGTGTCATGACGTGCTATGTCCGGATCCATATATTATTCGGGGATGGGGAGTTATTATAGGTTCTGTGATCAATACCCCCATATCACTATTATTGTACTTGCATCACCCTCACTGCACGTAGGGTGTAGCGAGATCTTATATTTCTTGTGCTCGCTTTCCATGTTGGCCGGCTTGACCCTTCTCGAGATTTTTCTATGATAGCCGGGCCAACAATATCAGCTCAGTAGTTGGTCGATCGCTCGGATTCCAATTTAAATTCAATTTGTTTCTCGGACCCGCGATCAACAATATCAAGAACTGAAGAATTAGTTCGACAAAATGATCTCAGTAACCTTGATAGCAATTGGATCGATATGAGACTGGCCCCCAATCGTTCGATCATTATCGATCTATAAAGAAATTAAATATTTATCAATGGATCCTCTTGCAGATCAACGAAGAAGAAAAATAACTTACTAAAGTTTGATGTCAATCTATCCGTCGATACCAAAGAAGAGTCGGTTGGTGATCTACGAAGAAACTCTGGTGATCGCCATGGTTAACGAGCACACTAGTTTAGGGAAGAGGAAGAAGACGATGTCGATGAGAAGTTCACCGGAGCACTTCCTTCGGTCGTTACTGGAAAGAACTTAGTAACGAACTTATTGACTCGAAGACAGGGTCGATGCGCCTTCTCAGAGAGCTCCGCTGATCGCCATGGCCGCGAGCTCAAGTGCCATAAAGGAAGAAGAAGAAGAAAGGGTGGGTAAGGATTTGAACAGGGCTTCACCTAACGCTCGTGGAATGAAGAAACAGAGTTTGAAGGTCTATTTATAGGCACAGCGAGGGGATCGGCCTTTAGCAATGGACGGCGATGATCGTAGGAGGTAAGTTGGTGGAGAAGGGACGGCGAGGATGATTTGAGCGAGTTCGATGAGATGAACCTTTTGGAACTCCCTAGAGCGGTCGAAGAGAACACTCTATCGTGACATGATCGATGCGTCGCTGCTCCACTGATGAGTGGATGTCCCTATCGGTTTGAAGAAGAAGAAGTCTCAGTTGATCGAATGGGTCTGGCCCTAAGTGTAGGTTTGTGGGTGTTAAGTTAGACTAATGGTCAAACTCTAAAGAGGTTGCCTAACAGTCCAAGGACTATAGGCTTACTCAATGGGCCAACCCCTAAATCTTCTAAACTTTATAAAGTTCCAAAATATATTAGATAAATATAGTAGCTAAATAAAATAGATAAATAATTATGAGTAGTGACTAAATCTTTATTTAAAGAAAGTGAGGTTACTAAGCTCCTAGACTTCTTGGATGAAGAATAGAAGAAGATTGAGAGGAATTTGGAGTGGTTTTGGTGGAGAAATAAATGAAAAATGAAGAGGTTTTTGGAGAACACCAAACTAGGATTTTGGAGCTCCAAATGAAGAAGTAAAAAAATAAACCTCCTCTCTCTCTATGGCCAGCCAATATAGGAACCCTAGAAACCTATTGAAAATGTCATGCCCCGACCCGGAAACACCCGAATCATCATCCTCGCAGGGGACGTGATGTCGCACAAGCCTGGAGTTGCGCTCGTTCAAGGCAAGATGACAAGTTCTCAAATGGTTATCTTTTGATTCGATATTAACAACGAAAGGAAAATAGAGTATATAAAACAATTCTCTTTATTGATATTCGAAACTGAGATTACAAAGGCTTTCGATAGCCAAACAATATATGCCAGATTGGCTACAACACTCAGGTTCTCTCTTGCCCACAAAGGATTTTATCGTTCCATACATCATGCCTTCTATATCTCGGCCACATCAATCCAGTTGTACGTCCGAGCGTTAAGCGACCGCATACTTCAATACGCTTTGGTATTCCGAGCCTCAACGCGTTCAAGCAACGCTTCGCTGCGAGCCATCCATTTCCTGCACCCTATATGAAGCTGGTAGGGGATCAGTACGTTCGTCCCCGCATGTACTGATACAAAGATCATCTTTCCAAACCGACATTGTAATAGTTATGTTGAATCATGCAACTTAGCTTATGATCTTGCTATGTTCTCCTTAGGGTCAATTTCATGGCATATTCGAAAGCTTAAAGCATGTTATCATAGCAAACATGTTATCAAATTGAATAGACAAGCAAGCAAGCAATCTCGTGTTTGTTTCGTGGCACAACTTACCAAGTCGACGCACTCGCCCTTGCACCGACGCAAGGTAAATGTGCCTCCATTCCTTCCATGTCATGTTATATGTGCATCTCTAAGCAGGATCTATGTGTGCGGGACGCATATGCGCCTACACTTTCAACCCATCGTTCCTTAGCTATATGAAGGCCGTTGGCGTATCCGCACTGGAATGGACTAAAGGAGTTCCTTACTTTCTTTTCTCTCCTTTCCTCATTATTGGTCGGGCTTTCCGACGTTTAATGGGTAGGTTGCGATCCCTACACCAAAACGTTCCCGCTGTATACCATCATTTGCAGCTTTTTCCATCTATAAGACGAGTGTTACTCGTTTAGGGATGTGCGCCTACAAAGATTATTCGAATCCCTCTGCGGCCAATCGGTTCCGTGGCGCTCCGACACTTAATCGTTTGGGGGAAACACTCGTGCACGAGTTATTATCACATTTAATCTCGAGCCCATCCCAATCGACCATGTAACGCCCTTATTATTCAAGCAGTCAAATTCAAACAACCAAACATAGACTTGAGTTTGAGACTCAAACTTTATCATCTCGCATTTCTTCCGTTAACTTTTTGTGTTCTTACATTTCATACTTCGTCAACCGAACGACCCGGAGGTCTCGAACACCTTTCGAGGCATTATGTCATATCCAACAGTTCTGCCACATTCATGCCACAACTGTATTCCTTTGCAACGAAGCCATCTTTTATTATCCCGTGCACGTAGGCACGTTTCGACCGTATCCCCATGTTCTATAACTTAGTGTTCAATGTTCGGGGCTTGCGTGCTAGGGCGTTCGCCTATTGTCTTTCAATGTTCTAGC
Organism: Iris pallida; assembly: GCA_029216955.1. Taxonomy (NCBI): domain Eukaryota; kingdom Viridiplantae; phylum Streptophyta; class Magnoliopsida; order Asparagales; family Iridaceae; genus Iris; species Iris pallida. The sequence goes on along the minus strand of JANAVB010003400.1, from coordinate 596,700 downwards.
CGTTCTAACTCGTACGCGAAGGCACGGTATGGTTCGTGCACTAAGGCACTCGCCGAGTACAGTTATCCCATGTCTTGCGGCTTGTGCTCCGAGGCGTTCGCCTTTGCGATATCCTATGTCCCATAGTGACTCGTCCATATGATGCACGTTTCATTTCAATTGTTCTAACTTAGTGTTCGACTCACACTACGATTTATTTTCCGATCGGACCACGCCCGTGGCGTCGATAGATTAACTTTAGCATACAATAATATATTTGACTTATCGCATGAAGGAGTAAAAAGAAGTCAATCCTCCTACCTTGAGTCGATTCGCCTTTGTCATTTTGTTGAACCGATGCAGCTCGATTTCATAACTTTGTTGCACGGCCACTCTCCTGACTTAGCCATTCGAGCACTTCGTACTTCATTGAATTATACGTCCGATTTGGCTTACCGTTCCCATGTCCCAGCCAGTCGCAAGGCATCGATTTGATTTCGCGGACTCCTTACTAAATATAATAAAAGATCGACCTCTAATATTTTCGCGTCAACGTATAACCTGCACACGAAACCAACTAAAATCAATACTTGTATTGATTCGAACTTGCGCCTTGGTCGATTCGATTTCGTAGAATCTTTGAGCCGATTCAATGCACTCATCCTTCGGGGCAACGCGGCGCTTCGCATCGATTCAACTCGATGCATTCTTTCGGGGCAAGGCAACTCTTCGCATCGACTTAGTTCGATACGTTCTTCGGAACAACGTAACTCTCGTATCGATTCGCATCGATATATTTTATTCGGTCAACGCGACTCGTTGAGTCAACGCTTCAGCGTAATGTGCCGTACGGAGCGAGGCATTACAGAATATACCTCTCAAAATAATGTTCGTCCTCGAACCAAAACTAACAATTCGACTAAGTGTTTTATAGATCGTTTAACGATCTCGTCCCACCAACGTTGTTCAGTTTTACACTATCTCACAAGCTTTTCATTAACATTTCAAAGTCATCCATGCAGCTCGATTTGAATTTTGTATACAACTCGATTTGGATCTGTACCTATATTCAAGGCGTCCCAAAGATATATGTATTTCGACCAATTCCAGTCGTAGCAAATTGGAACAAAGCTGACAGGTAAATTTCAATCCTATGCTTGCCATCTCGTACTCTCGATCGAACTTGGACTCTAGTGCTTGTTCTGGCAATTTCATTGCATATGCATATTGATACACACGTGATCATCCAACAAAAGTCAAGGCACACGATGCGATTCAAAATCGTATTTCTTATTTCGTATGTTTCATCGGAACTTTCAATTCTATGCGTCACGTCGAGCCGTTGCGCATTCGATCGCAACGATCCTTCGTAACACCTTGCGTTCGAAGTCGCCTCCCAACTATTTTCGAAGTCTGGCTAACTTATCTCGATACGAATTTCTTCGTTGACTTATAAATGCATCAACATTCAGGGCTACGCCCGCTAGGTTACTTACCTAGACACCGTACTTAACTTCTTCCGACGCAACTTTAAATTGATATTGCACAAAGGCCACAATCTATTCGACACAAAATTTTATACTGAGCGACGGCGCTCAAAATAATGATTCGTCTTAACAGGAAGGCCCTTACGACGCATCTTACATTCAATTTCCTAACGAGTAGGAATTTACTAGCCAAATTCCCAACTTATCCGTCTCGCAACATCGAATATAAGTTCGATTCACGCAAGCTCAATTGTAAGGTGAATCTGAATCTAACAACATGACTCGTAAGTCATTCCCTTATCGTTCTCTTTCGTGCATAGCACGTTTCTCGTAATCGCCTATCCGAATCACCAAGTCCGTTGGTAAATTTCTAATTCGACCGTCGACCAACATAACCATTCAAGTATCCATCCGACGAATACTCAAAAATCTATCTGTATCATTCGCAATCGAAAGTTGTTCCAACAATTCTCGATCGCCTAGACTTATCGTCAACATGCACCGTGTGATATTTTTTATTGGTATAATCTCATATGTGATATCGCATGGGTCATCTTACGGTCTATAGCATTGAATTTGATTTGGCGGTCAAGTCTTCTAGGGTCAGCTGCCCCGAAGCTACGCTCAATAATTGTGGATCATGAACGAAGGACAATTTACTACGAACCATGCTATATCTTACTTCGGTGCCAAATCACGTTTCTATGATTCTATGCGACTATCCAATTTCGGACGAAACTATTTCTATCGGCACAACTAATGCGCAACTATCCCCCGAGTCAAGTCATGCACTACCGTCGATGATTCTTCTATTCACGACGCATCTACTCGTATCAAATTTGAGTCTATCTTATTTTACGGGTCGACACACGAGATACTATACGCATCGAGCAATCGTCGACGACTTATAGTCTCGTCTTGATTAATCACGAAGTTCATGATCAACCAGTTTGTTTCTTCTCGTATCGTTATTTACAAAACTTTGATAGCGCAAGGTGCACTCCATTTTGTATTCCTACATCGTGCTTACGTTTCCTTACGTATCAATCTCGTTACATCGTATCAATTTCGATAGCATAAGGGTCAACTTTGAATCCGTTTCAACGTCGACTACTCGCCTGGCATATGTCCAAGTTCGCAATGAACTTTTCCATACGCATCAACTCGTTCTCCGATTTGCCGTATCCCGCTATACTTTGATCGCGTAACTGAGTTACCGATTATCCAACCTCGAACCTTAAAGTCATACGATCTCGCCCTCTAAGTTTCGCGTATTTTTTAATCGTACTCAAATGAGTTTTGCGGTAACGTAACCAACTATTTCTTAGACACGATTACTCACGTCAACCAACTCTTCATCGAAGTCGCACATCGTGCGATTCGATTACAATTTGTATCGTCCAACATTTCTATCAAAATCGTAAGTCGTGCGATTCGATTCGTCTCACCCAATATTTTTATCGAGATCGTAAGTCGTACGATTCGACTCGCCTAGCCGAACATTTCTATCAAGATCTCAAGTCGTACGATTCGATTCGCCTCGTCCAATATTTCTATCGAGATCGCAAGTCGTGTGACTCATTTGTAACTCGAGTTTTCCTTTCCCATCGGTCCGATTATTACTTCAAGGCATAATCGTTCCGCTAGTCTCGGTCGTTCGACCGACTTATAACTTTCGTCCGACGTATCGTTCATCGATATGAGTCTTGCCTTATCGTCCCAACCGATTTTCGAAGAACACTTGCATCAATATACCGTCTTACAAATTTTCAATCGAGTCTCGGAACTCTCCCGTCCGTTGCGGACAAATCTTCCATAATTCGCACAACACGTCGATGCAATTTATCGCACAAGTTGTGTACCATATACCACTCAAAATCGAGTCATTTATCGCCTACGTGGTATGGCATATACCACTCAGAAATCAAGTCATTTCTCTCGCATTCTACTCTCTATGAACCAACGATATCTTCCAACTTACGATTTCCGCAGTGATCGTGTTTGATCATAACAGTAACTTTGATTCTATCAAAACCCGACACAACTCGGTCAATTTTCTCGTTTGCCAACATAAGTTTGGTGTGCAACCAAACGATTCGTTCTATCGATTTATGATTTCAATTCTTTTCTTACGTTGCATCTCGTACAACTATTTATTTTCAATTTCCTTTGCACCCTGTGCAACGATTAATTTGATATGCGTTGTACCACATGCAATAATTTTACTTCCAATACGTATTGCACATCGTGCATCGATTTATTCCCGACTTTCCAAGTCAATGCTCAAATCCGTTTAACACATTCGGTATTGGCTTATCACTTTCATTTTAACGCATATTTATATTAACTCGTTGTACTTCGTACATAGTTTTATTTCTCATTCAACATGTTACATTGCAACGACATCTCAAATCGTATTTCACAATTTGTTGCGCTTGCAGCAACTAACATTTTTACGGCTCGTTGCATTCAATACAATATACCCTTCGCGACTTTCTTAGCAAACATCATGTAATTTTTAAAACACATACGATAAAATTACACGATTTGTATTAGACATTGTATAGAACATCCAGTGCGGCATCGAGTAGAGTCAAGAGTGATTTCATGTGGTGGTGGGCAACTTTTAGAATTGTAATGAAGCGAGCGTCCAGAGAAAATTGAGCCTAGAGCTCTGATACCAATTTGTCATGCCCCGACCCAGAATCACCCGAATCATCGTCCTCGCAGGGGGCGTGATGCCGCACGAGCCTGGAGTTGCGCTCGTGCAAGGCAAGATGACAAGTTCTCAAATGGTTATCTTTTGGTTCGATATTAACAACGAAAGAAAAATATAGTATACGAAATAATTCTCTTTATTGATATTCGAAACTGAGATTACAAAGGCTTTCGATAGCCTAACAATATATGCCAGATTGGCTACAACACTCAGGTTCTCTCTTGCCCATAAAGGATTTCACCGTTCCATACATCATTCCTTCTATATCTCGACCGCATCAATCCAATTGCATGTCCGAGCGTCAAGCGACCGCACGCTTCAATACGCTTCGGCATTCCGAGCCTCAACGCATTCAAGCAATGCTTCGCTACGAGCCATCCATTCCTTACACCCTGTATGATGCTGGTAGGGGATCAGTACGTTCGTCCTCGCATGTACTGATACAAAGATCATCTTTCTAAACCGACATTGTAATATTTATGTTGAATCTTGCAACTTAGCTTATAATCTTGCTATGTTCTCCTTAGGGTCAATTCCATGGCATATTCGAAAGCGTAAAGCATGTTATCATAGCAAACATGTTATCGAATTGAATAGACAAGCAAGCAATCTCGTGTTTGTTTTGTGGCGCGACTTACCAAGTCGATGCACTCGCCCTTGCACCGACGCAAGGTGAATGTGCCTCCATTCCTTCCCTGCCATGTTATATGTGCATCTCTATGCAGGATCTATGTGTGCGGGACGCATACGTGCCTACACTTTCAACCTTTCATTCCTTAGCTATATGAAGGACATTGGTGTATCCGTGCCGGAATGGACTAAAGGAGTTCCTTACTTTCTTTTCTCTTCTTTTCTCATTATTGGTCGGGCTGCCCAGCATTTAACGGGTGGGTTGCGGTCCCTACACCGAAACGTTTTTGCTGCATACCATCATTTACGTCTTTTTCCATCTATAAGACGAGTGCTACTCGTTTAAGGTTGTGCGCCTACAAAGATTATTCGAATCCCTCTGCGGCCAATCGGTTCCGGGGCGCTCCGGCACTTAACCGTTAGGGCAAAACACTCGTGCACGAGTTATTATCACATTTAATCTTAAGCCCATCCCAATCGACCATGCAACGCCCTTAATATTCAAGCAGTCAAATTCAAACAACCAAACATAGTCTTGAGTCCGAGACTCAGACTTTATCATCTCGCATTTCTTTCGTTAACTTTCTGTGTTCTTACGTTTCATACTTCGTTTCAATGATTCAATGGCATCATGCCTCAACTCAATGCTCGTCAACCGAAGGACCCGAAGGTCTCGAACACCTTTCGAGGCATTATGTCATATCCGACAGTTCCGCCACATTTATGCCACAACTGTATTCCTTCGCAAAGAAGCCATCTTTTATTATTCTGTGCACGTAGGCACGTTTCGACCGTATCCCCATGTTCTATAACTTAGTATTCAATGTTCGGGGCTTGCGCGCTAGGGCGTTCGCCTATTGTCTTTCAATCTTCTAGCCGTTCTAACTCGTGCGCGAAGGTACGGTATGGTTCGTGCAATAAGGTACTCGCCGAGTACAGTTATCCCATGTCTTACGGCTTGCGCACCGAGGCGCTCGCCTTTGCGATATCCAATGTCCCATAGCGACTCGTGCATATGATGTACGTTTCATTTCAATTGTTCTAACTTAGTGTTCGACTCACACTATGATTTACTTTCCGATCGGACCACGCCCGTGGCGTCGATAGGTTAACTTTAGCTTACAATGATATATTTGACTTATCATATGAAGGAGTAAAAAGAAGTCAATCCTCAAACCTTGAGTCGATCCTCCTTTGTCGTTTTGTCGAGCCGATGCGGCTCGATTTCATAACTTCGTTGCACGGCCACTCTCCTGACTTAGCCATTCAAGCACTTCGTGCTTCATTAAATTATACGTTCGATTTGGCTTACCGTGTCCATGTCTCAGCCCATCGCAAGACGTCGATTTGATTTCGCGGACCCCTTACTAAATATGGCAAAAGATCAACCTCTAATATTTTCGCGTCAACGTATAACCTGCACACGAAATCAACTAAAATCAAAACTTGCATCGATTCGGACTTGCGCCTCGGTCTATTCGATTTCTTAGAATCTTCGAGCCAATTCAACGCACTCATCCTTCGGGGTAACGCGGCACTTCGCATCAATTCAACTCGATACATTCTTTCGGGACAAGGCAACTCTTCGCATCGATTTTATTCGATGTGTTTCTCGGGACAACGTAACTCTCGTATCGATTCGCATCGATACATTTTATTTGGTCAACGCGACTCGTTGAGTCAACGCTTCAGCGTAATGTGCCGTACGGAGCGGGGCATTACAGGAAAAGTCTAAAATGCCCTTTAGGTTGTCATGAAGGCTTTGGTTAATCTATGGGAGTTTCTAGCCTAAGTGGTTTATTAGTTTTAATCTTATTTATGACCTATTATGACTTAAATGAGTCTAATTATGTCTAACCTAAAATATAGGTCCAAGTGTCATGACAAGTCTAAATAGGTTCACTAACCAATGGTCCAATAAATAGGCTAGTTCAGTAATAAATACAACCATCATTATAGTTAATTAAATAAATACACAATATATTAAAAATATAAATTGATAAAATACCCTTGTCTAGAAATGTGGTAGTGAAAGTTCGACTACATGGGGTACCGGCCATAAAAGTTTTGGACAGAGACGGGTGATTCATATCGCATTCCTGGACGATCTTGCAAGCTACGATGGGGACCAAACTGAATTTTAATGCTGCATACCACCCCCATATAGACTGTCAGACGGAAAGGATAAATCAAATCTTAAAAGATATGTTGCGTCTGTGTCCGATCGATCTAAAGACTAGTTGGGATATGCAATTGTCCTTGCATAATTTGTGTATAGCGATAGTTTTCAATCGAGTATTCAGATGGCACCCTAAGAGGCGCTCTACAGGAGGAAATGTCGATTTCTGATATGCTGGGACAACGTCGGAGAGCGACAGGTGCTCGGACCATAACTGGTAGAACAGGCCGTCGAAAAGGTTTGCTTAATTCGAGACAGATTTCGCATTACGCAAAGTTGACAAAACGTAGATCTAGTCCACGATCGCTAGAATTTTCGGTCGGGGACCATATATTTTTGAAAGTAACGCCCATGCGTGGCGTGATGCAGTTCGGTATTAAAGGCAAATTTAGTCCAAGATTTGTAGGTCCTTTTGAGATCCTCGAGAAAGTTGCAACTGTTGCTTATCGAATTGCACTACCTCCAACCTTGGCTGAAGTGTACGATGTTTTTGATGTTTCACAACATCAAAAATACATGCACGATCCAAGTCACGTGGTTAGTTTCGATCAGTTGGAGCAACGTGCAGACTTGTCTCAGGAGCATATTCAAATTTTGGACCGTAAGAAAAAGGTCTTATAAAATCGGTCGATGTCTTTGGTTCGTGTGCTTTGGCAGAACCATTTAGTTGAGAAATCGACAAGGAAGATAGAGACAGAGATGAAGGAGAAGTATTCTTTATTTTTTTCCTAATTTAAGGTCAGACTCTTATTCTTAAGTTTTAGGATAAAACTTTTTCTTAGTGGTATATTACGTGGACTATGTAATATGCTTGCGGCGACTCAGACTCGGTCGAAAACTTAGATGGCTAGTCTGACTCGATCGCTGAGCTTGGTATACGATAACACTTTGTGGCATCAAATAAATTAATTTAGACGAATGTTATGAGAATCGATCCAACTAATGAAACAGCTTCTATTGGAATAAGTCCTAGATGCAGCAGACTGTGTCTTGCCAAGTGAGCTCTATGTAAGAGTCCCTTCGATGGGACCGGGCTACCATATGGTTTTCTTGAAGTTTTTGCTGCTTGGTTTTGATGAATGTATTTTCGCGTCGATTTCTGCATTCATTCTAGGAATTTCAAAATGAAGGATTAAAGAAGAAATTCTGATAAAATGATGGTGCCATTGCAGGAGCTCGTGTAACTGAAGCTTGAATGTTGCGAAGCACTCTGACTCTCGGCACGATCGAATACTTGGTGGGTGGTTCAGCCCCTTCTTTTCTACTTCTTCCCGCAAATAAAATTATTTGCCTCGAACTTATTCAAATTGACGATGCCAAGTTAAATTCATGCCAAATCACTATGATCAAGACTTAGGATAACTGTATTGATTTAGAGTAACTTTACTCTAAAAACATAAGTTTTGTACCTAACAACAAAAAGTTAAGGTTATAGAAAAGAGAGACTATTTCATGAACTGCAAAATAATATGTTGGTTGTGGCATATGGTGCCTCGAGGTATTTGGTGCCTACGGGACGCCAAAATAGAACATACAGCTTTGAGAAAATAAACTCTCGCATAAGTCAAAATGATAATGCTGCTTAATTCTGCTATGCAATCTGTTTTAAAGTTAAACTGTTCACGCACTTGCATGGTCATGGAAAACTTTTGAACAAGTTTGGTTTTCCTCAAACAGTATCTGAGGCGCTGGAACCGAATTAACCTAGTGGGAATGAATAATTGTGCTTCAGTTGCGGGACCTTCAGTAAGGATCGCAACCTAGACTGAACGGGAAGCATCATAATGCCAATAAGAATAGTCCCACGTGGTGTGTAACACCAGTGACTACATATAAGATAGTAGCATGCTCACCTATTGTCTTATGTAGGTGGTAAGTATAATCTATGTTTCATGTAGGGATGAGCATGGTCGTGGTAAGAATTAAGAAAAACTGTTATGTTTTACTATATGCTTTTACTGTTCAAAGAGGGATATCGTTATGAACTGAATTTATCTAGTTCTAAATAGCAAAGAAAACTTAAAATAGATGACTACCTTAATAATCAGAGTTAGTTTATACGAGTGGGTTCGTCCTATTCACTAGTGAATTCTCAATTGTAATAATCCCCTAACCCCACAGGTGACGAGAACTTCGGGGGTGCACAGTGCTATGCTAAAGCTGAAGTTCGGGGAGGCATTTTGAAGCTCTTCCTATTTTGAAGCATTTTGAAGCCAATTCATCGAAGGCTTTCAATATATAAAAGGGTGTAAATGTATGGAATATCAAGTATCAGTTCAGGAAGCTTGTCGAATGTTTTCTTTTATTTTAATAAATATAGCTGCAACGGCATATCCAGTGTAGTTACGACTTGCACTTCGATGCAAGCTACAAATAAAAAAGCATATTTCTATCTTCCTATACTGTGAGTTCAATTCTCAACAGTTTGTGAAGTTTCAACTTGATATTTCAAATGAATGTATCAAATGTAATATTCTTTCCTTGTACGAGTGCAGCTCCAAACTCGTACAGCATCACGCCCCAGCGAGGATGATTGATTCGGAATAAATCGATGCGAGGACGAACGGTTTGTCGAATCAGGGCATGACATGCACAGTTCATTGTCTTCCAAATCGGGTGTTTGTATAGCTTTTACTGTTCGATTTGGACTTTTTTTCTTGAGTTTTCAAGAATTTATTGTCGATTCCAAACCAATTTGATTCGAACTAATTTACAGGGTTTAAAGCTGGTTAGGTTGGCTTCTAAAAGAATCAAATAGTGTGGTAATCAATTGAGTATAAATGAAGAAATTTGGTTACAAAGTGTGGTACCTCACAGTTCTGTCCAAAAATAGGGTGCTTTGTTCCCGACGATATTCCAGCGGCTCTGGCTGTCAACGATGATCTGGCGACAGCGGCAGGATGGTCAGGGGCGCGTTAATATCACGACCCGCACCTGTTTTTTTGGATACGAGACGTGTCCAAGCCAGCCTACGCCGCAGAGTCGACGGTAGAACGCTGTCAAGCCCGCAAGAAATAAATGCTCAAAATAAACTTTATTGTTCATTCACATTTCTAAATTTGTTACAATATTTACAAAATTTATAATTAAATGAAATACAAGTTTTACAATTAATGAAAATGATACACTGCTATCTATTTCTAGGTTTCTGTCTGCATGTACACCCGTATCTCCCAAGCTAAGTGAAGCCACAGCTAACCTGAAAAATGATGGTTTTCAGTCAGGAATGGAACAAGTACACAAATCGACGGCAATGCGAAAATACAATAGAATTAACAAGACATGAAAATAACATATGAGATATGAAAACTGGAAAGTACTGATGACATGGCACGGTGGAGAAGAAAACAAGGAAAAATAAATAAAAGACATATACCTATGTGGTGTAAAATATTATTTTCAACATGTGAACGACTAGAGGGTAAATATGGCACCATGTACGTGTCGTGTGCAGCTGCTATCAGTCAAGATTAGACATATTGGGATAGTTCTGGGTAGTCCACATGTATACTAAGATATTTCCCCTCCCGACTACTCCGTGTGACGAGCGTGTCAACAAGCAGCAAGATATATGTATAGACATGAAATCAGAAGACTATTATGAATCGAAAGCAATCAGAAAGTGCACTTGCCTGAGGTCCTTAGCTGGAGAAACCGATAGTACAACCACATCAGATGAGTCACTAAAGTCAACACATGCAAAAAGTCTCTAGATGCTGAAATAAACATTACCAACATTCTTAAAATAGTCAAATTAGCTAGGATTGCCTGTCCTTAAGTCCAATTCTGGACACAGGGGCAAAATGGTAATTTTGGGGCAAAATGGTGTCCGCCGTTGGACCCGCTTTACACCAAAAAGCGTGCCAGAGTCAACGATCTCTAAAGTCATCAAACTATATGTCAACAGGTTTAATTTTCCGATACGAACCCAACCGTATGTCCAAAGTTAGATTTCGGCGGGCCGTGCAAAAAATCGTCCGTTGAGCCGGACCGTGGGGCCCACAAAACGGCGTTCCGATTCAACTATCTCAGAATTGGACCAAACTTGGCATACATGACCAAAAAAATGATACGGTCCTGTTGGCACAAGTTTCGTCTCGATCTGACGAGCGTGCACGAAGTAATTGGAAAACTTGCACAGAGGCCGATACGGTGAATTTCGACGGATACGCATCAAATTCGTCGCGCACACACGACCAATTTGAATTTCGCCAAAGCCCACACGACCACGAAGCCGTTACGCACCTTTCGATGCTTTCAGTTTGCGACCACGTTACCCGGATTGGCGGAACGCACGTCGTGTGGATGAGTTTTATTATTTTTAAAGCAGGTTTTTATCAAACTTCGGGATTCGATTTCTCGACACGTAGTCGATGATTTCCAAATCCACAAAAAGGATCATGAAGCCCTATATGTTATCTATAATTGTGTTCAGGTGGAATTTCTAAACAGTTACTGGATCGATCAGAATCGATCCGCCAATGTGGGTTCATAGATTGTTTCATGTTCTGTTTTAGGACAGGATTTTTCTCGAACTTTGGTTCGATTTATCTTGAATTCTAAGCCGCCTATATCAAAACTACTTGAAAGTGTTTAAATTGGTATAGGTTGTTGTTGTACCAGAGAAAAAGGCTCGAGAAATGGTTGTGCGATGACGTCGTGATCGCGACGCGAAGGCTGCTATCCGCTGCTACTGTCGTTGTTCTGTATTCAGCGCCCGTGCGTGCGAGTTACCGCGCCTGGCCGGCCGGCGGCGGCTCACGGCGGCGGCAGGCGGCGCGCCTAGGGTCGCTCTCGAGGTCGGGGTCGAGTGGTCGCTGTGTTTGTAGAGTTTTTAGGGTTTTTCGTTCTCTATATATACATTATATGTATATAATACGTTCGGCTGTAAGCCTTCCCCGCCCCTTGGGTCGAGTTAGCTACTGCTTAGGAGCAGTTTTGCTCCACTGGTGGGCAGGGTCTCACTGGGCCGGGGGCTCGGGGTGCTTTGGGCTGTGGGGAATCATTGGCTCGGGTTTACTTCTAATGTTGTGGCCGGGCCTGGGCTGGCCTGGGCCTGCTTGTTTTTCTTTTTCTTTTTTTTATTATTAGCAACAAATATATATATATATATATATATATATATATATATATATATATATATATACACACACATACACTTATATGTATACAACCTAATATATTCTATATATATACACATACATTTATATATCTACGTATATTTGTATATACATACACGTATATATATTTGTATATACATACATGTATATATACGTGTATGTGTATATATATATATACACATACACGTATATATATATATATATATATATATATATATATATATATATATATATATACATACACGTATATATATATATTTATTTATTTATTTATTTTTTTTTGGGGGGGGGGCCCGGGGGGGGTCCGGGGGTGGGGGGAAGCCCGGGGGGGCCAGGGGAGGGGCGGTGTCCGGCAGCGGGTGCCACCCGGGGCCGCGGCCAAAGCCGCCCAGCCACCCCGGGTGGAAAGCGGGGCTCGAACCCAGCCCACCCCTAGGGGAGCCAACCCTCCTAACTACAAGAGCTAGGCCCGCCGGACACACGTATATATATATATATATATATATATATATATATATATATATATATATATATATATATATATATATATATATATATATATATATATTTTATATATATATATATATATATATATATATATATATATATATATATTTTATATATATATAGATATATATATATATATATATTAAATATATATATATATATATATATATATATATATATATTTTAAACGTGGCTAGAGCCTTCATTGAATAACAAAACGAGGGTTGGAACGGGAGATAGCCCGATTCCTATAAAATGTGTGGGAGAACCCTAAACGGACTGGACGGAAAGCGTCATCAGCCCTAAACAGATATCTTTCTTTTTTTTTTCTTTTTTTCTTTTTTTTTTTAAAACGAAAAGCAAACAGAAAATTCAAATTCAAAACGGTCCAAAAGGGGGAACAGGTGGGGGCACAAAGCCCTAGGGGCGCCCAGCCCAATGCAGCGGTGTACTGCCCCAAGCGTATGGTCGCGGGGCCCAAGGGAGGTGGGTGGACACGGGACCTGAGGCGCGGGAGCGCGGCCCGAAGCGCCAGCGCGCGAACCGATGGCGGGCTGCACGAGGAGCAGCGGGCCCCCCGCCGGCGCTTCGCCCGGAGCTTAGGCAAGGCGGCGGGGGAGAGGGTGGCGCCGGCGGAGGGAGGGCCAGCTGCGAGGGGGGGAGAAGAGGGGTGGGGAGACGGGGAGGGGAGACGAGGCGTCATCGCCGCCGGGGCGAGGCTGGCGGCGTTCGGGGGTGCCGGGGGGGAGGGCAGTATGGCCGGCCGGGGAGGAGGCCAACGACGGGGACGGCGCCGTCAGCCGCCGGAGAGGGGACGGGCGATGGGGGAGGGAAGGGAGGCTGAGCATAGGATGCCGGAGACAGAGAGCTCCGTCGACTACGGGGACTAGCAACACGAGGAGGCGCCAGCAGCCGCCGGTGATGGCACGGGCGACGGGGGAGGGAAGGGAGGGGGGCCAAGGGAAGGGAGCGGGGCCAAGGGGAGGGAGCGGTTGCTCGACCTCCGGGCGGGGGCCGGTTACTGGTGGAGAAGGGGGCTCTCCAGCATGAGCCGGAGGGAGCGACGGAGGCCGGAGAACTGGGGGAGGCGGGGAGGAGACGCTCCGGGATCCGCCGCAGGAGGAAGAGAAGGGGGAGGGGCCACCGACGACGACGGGGCCGGCGACAAGAGGGTGGGGGGGAATGACGGGGGGAGGGGGTCAGCCCAGGGCCACCGGGGGGCTCGACCGGGGAGAGGGAGGACGTGGCCGAGTTTGGCCACCGGAGGGGGAGGATGGGCGGACGGGAGGGCTCAGCCGCGGGGAGGAGAGAGGAGGTGGCCGAGTTCGGCCACCGCCGGGGGGAGCGGGTGGCCTCCGCGGAGGAAGGAGACGGCATCTCCGCGAGGGGGGGACGGGCGGAGAGCGGACTGGAGCGGGGGGCTGTCCATGCTGAGCTGCGCCCGGCCCCGGCGGAGGAGGGCTGGTGCCCGGGGGGGCTCCAGGGGGTGCTGCCGGAGAGGCACCACCGGTCTTCCGTCGGCGAGCCCGACGGCGCCGAGGGCGACGACGATGGCGATGGAGCCGATGAGGGGGGGGAAGGGAGGGGTGCCGCTCGGGAAGAGGATGACCCAAGCGAAGGGACCCGGCCGACGGGGAGAGGGGTCGGCCGGCCACAATGGCCACCCTAACGGCCAGAGAAGGAGGAGAGGAGGGGGAGCGGCGAGCAGCGGGGGGGCTGCTGCTGCTCGACCCATTTTTTTTTTTTTTCTATATATATATCTATATATATATATATATATATATATATATATATATGTATATATTTTATATATAAAATATATATATATATATATATTTTATATAATATATATTTATATATGCATACACATACGCACATAAATAATATATTTATATATTCGCACACATATATATTTATTTATACATATATACCTGTATTTATATACACGTATATACCTATATTTGTATACTTACCCAAGTATATCTATTATACAAAATATATATACCCCATATATTATATATATATATATATATATATATATATATATATATATATATATATATATATATATATAAAATATATATATATATATTCTTAACTCACAAAAACCTAAAATACTTTAAATCAATATTATAAATACCAATATTCTCATTATCTATATATAGAAGAGCACATTTATATCTATATATATATATATATATATATATATATATGAGGAAAATGTACCTAAGGTCGACCTCATTTTCCTCACTTTACAACATTTTTTTCTTGAATTTTTTTATGGGATTCATCTACACCTTATTGATTGGCAACATACCAAATTTCAAAAAAAAAAAAATATTGTTTAGCCCCCTATCTATCCCTTGCAAAATCGACGGTCTAAAACTTTGCTGCTACAACCGTCGATTTTGCACCTTATTGATAGGGGGCTAAACAATATTATTTTTTCTTGAAATTTGGTATGTTGCCAATCAATAAGGTGTTGATAAATCCCATAAAAAAATTCAAGAAAAAAATGTTGTAAAGTGAGGAAAATGAGGTCGACCTTAGGTAACTTACCTAAGGTCGACCTTAGGTACATTTTCCTCTATATATATATATAAAATATATATATATATATATATATATATATATATATATATATTTAATTTACCATAAATTGACTCAAAAAAAAAAAAAAAATATATATATATATATATATATATATATATATATATATATATATATATATATATATATATATATATATATATATTAATTTACCATAAATTGACTCAATAATAATTATAATACTTAAATGGAATGAACATGCTTATTAAATCTCCACAAAATAACCTTAGTAATAATAAAATAATAAAATTTGCCCCCAATGGGTTATCTTTACCACACACCCTTACTTGGGTAAAATTGTTCCAATACTAAAAATTACCATTTAAATAAAATAAATAATAATAATAAAATATTTTAGAATTTCGGGAAGGGGGCTACAAATCTACCCACCTTAAAATAATTTCGTCCTCGAAATTCTAATCCATAACTATTCCTTAAGGTTCAATGAGAAGTCTACCTAAACCTTAATCTCCTTAAATTTTTAATTCCTCCAAAAATAGTTTTATTCTTCTCCTAGCTATATAGCCTCCAGGACTTCTACCCACCTTTGGTCACACTACTCCTCAAACTAAAATCTTAAAATCTTCTAACTGGTTGCTAACAATCCTACCAACAAATATCTAGGCATATGGTATCTGTAATCATCTCATATTTATCAAGCAACCCAAAATTTAACATGCAACCAATTTACACAAGTAGCTAAAAATATTGGTAATTTCTAGAAAGCATGGCCATTCGTCTCTCCGAAATAGGGAGGAATAGAAGATAAGGAAGAATAACCAAGAGCAATTATAAAATTTCAAGAGCGGTAGAGAGTATTCAATAATGCAGATAGGAAAAAAGTTTATGAACCATTGACTTATTTGCTAGATTGGGCTACTCTAGTCTAGTCACTTGCTAAATCGAGGAAACCTTCGTTTCTTAGAGGAGCTTGCAATCCATGCAATACATAAATTCTGTTCTTAAAAATTAATCTAAACAAGGTTCCATAATAGAACAAAATTTGGAGAAATCAAGATTCTGACCTTTTTCGTGGTCATTTAAACACACAAGTAAGGGATATAAATGCAATATAAGATCGTATCGCGACTTTCAGGTAGATGGAATAAGGATTACGAAGGGCATCATATTCTGAGAGGTGGAGACTACCTAATAGGTATAGGGGCCCCTTTCAGATAGTTCAATTTATAGTCCAAGTATGGGGGTATACATGGATGGGTTTTATTGGGTTCTCTAGTTGGACATCACTCGTTGGTTGGATGAACTTTGGATTTCAATCTATACTGACTGAACAAGATTCCAATGATAAAACTAGTTCTACTATATTAGGGTAACCTAGAATAGGGTTCCACCCAAGTGGTTGAGCTAGTTGCTAGTCAGGTTGGTTAGCTAGGTTCATAAAGCCCAAAAATACGCCTTCCGTGACTTTTGTGTTTAAGTAGCACATGAGGCCTCTATTGGGTGGCACATTAGTGGCATATGCGTAGTGGGCTTCGAGTAAATCAACACCACATATTGGGTCGAAGGAATTGAGTCAAGGTTGAGGCTCTAGTGGAAGTCGGGAAGTATACCGGTGTCAAGGTTGGGCTACTCTATGCAAGCTACTCTACGCGAGTTATTCTACGCGAGCTGTTTTACGCAAGCCACTTTACGCTGGGGACAGGCTGTCAGATCGTGCATTTAATGCAAGTGATGATGATTCTGACACAATATTACTGACAGCGTATAACACAAAATTTGAAGAGATTTGATTTACACAGAAACCAACATTGTCGTTTAATGTATGGACAAGGTTACTTTACGCTCAAAAGATGGCTTCTTTTACGCATGAATACTATCTGAGCTTTGTACGCTCAAAGTTGACGTGAGCGTAAAGTTTATTTGGGCTACTTTTTACGCTCAAGGCTATTTTATCAGCCACTTTACGCGAGAATTCTATTTTGGGCTATTTTACGCCTAGTCTACTACTTTACGCTGGAAGTGTATTTTGGGTCATTTTTACGCCCAATTATTTCTGGCTATATGGGAACGTGGTTTGCCCACGTAGCTTTCATGCCACACTTCTCGAGGAATGTGTGTACGTGCTCTCTCTATTTTATTGAGATAGTAGGACACGTGTCACCGTGCGTAGAGATCACAACTCTATATGGGACACGTGTCAACGTGCGTAGAGAGTGGTTTACATCGTGGGTGACATTTGCTAGCATAAAAACCCAATTTTTTTGCTTTTTACGCACAAAGGGTTAAGTCTATAAATAGACTTATTTTTCACATAGACAGTATCAAGAGATCAACAGAGAGACAGGAGAGGAGATTCTGAGAAAACTCATACTTCAAGAGTGATATTCCCAGAAGCATTTCTTTAACTTTTTCTCAAGAACAGGGTGAAGCAAAGCAAGAAAGCATTCGACTGTGCCATCAGTGTCGTTGCTCGATACCTTTTCGGTGACTTAGTTCTTCAGATTATTCGTCTTCTTCAAGCATTTTTCTTCATCATCATCGTATGGTCCAAGGAACAAAGTGATCGCTCTCAGATCAGACTTCCATAGCAATACTTCCCAGAATATTTGTACTTTCTGTGCTTTTTATAGTTTTATTTCAAAAGCCAATTTTAGGCATTTTATTAAGTGAAACAAAATGGCGACTCTGCTGGGGACGACCTTCTCCTCCGACGAGAAGGCAATTGCTCAATATGCTAATGTGTCGATCGGATCGACAAAGAAGACTCTGGTTGTGCACTTCGACCAGACTGTCTACGAAGAAATGCTCCGAACTGGGGGTAGTACTCGATGCTCTAATGTTCAAAAATCGTGGAAGGCGCAAAAAGTTTGGATTCCCAAGTACAAAGCGTCATCAGATCTCCCTGCTGTCTCTGAAGGCAAAGAAATCCTTCCTACTCCGGTTATGGAGGCTCTCGTCTGTGACGAGGCAGTCTCTACTCCGATGATACGTCATGGGCATAAAATCAGTCTCCCGTTTGTAACATGACAGATTCTCCAGTTTTACGCTCTGAGCGTAAAAATCCAATTTTACACTCTGAGCGTAAAAATCAAGTTTTACGCTCTGAGCGTAAAAATCAGGCTTTACGCCCCGCGCGTAAAAATATGTCTCCCGTCTGTGATGTGGTAGACTCCAAAGCTTTACGCCCTGTACGTAAAAATTAGTCTCCCGTCTGTGACGTGGTAGACACACAAAATTTACGCTCCACGCGTAAAGGAAAATCTCCCGTCTGTGACGCAGCAGATACTCATGTTTTGCGCTCTACGCGTAAAGGTAAATCTCCTGTCTGTGACGGTGTAGATAAAATTCACAATAATATTTTTACATCTAAAGTGAATTTACCTGCACGCATGCAGCATAAAAACATCGTTGGTAAAACTTCGGTTCTTCACCAACAGCCTTCTTACACTTCTTTACGCAAGGTACCAAACCTACAAATTACACGTAATGCTGATGGAGTTCTTTGTGCTCAAAAATCTCAAGATTTACGCACGCAACTCCAAGCACGTAAAAGTGTACAGTTTGGTTCTGCTAATACAGCCAGTAATCTTCTTTATACACAAGGGACTAAATAATTTTCTACCCCAAAGGTAATAAAGAAGACTACTGTAACGCTCCAGTCCCAAAATACGTAGGACTAGGAACATAGACATGCCAGCTGTATTCATACGAAGCATACTCCAATATATGGAAGCCTCATATAAATACATAAGTTGTAAAATGCAGTAGAACCATAACTAATCTCATCCACGCAAAATAAATGAATAAAAGACATCATATAAAGATAATGAATTGTCTTGATACAATATATTGGGCAGAGACAAATCTACTACCAACAAAATAAGGAAAAGTACATAGAAAATGAAATGAGTGGCGAGCGAAGCGAAGACGATCCAAGTGCAATCATCCTCGAGAATAGCAATGAACACGGCTAGAGCTAAAGCACCTGCGAAAGACAATAGCACACACCTGGGAAGATAACCAGGTCCTCAGAGGGACGTAACAAGACACATAATAGCATGCCATATAAACTGAATAAATATTGCTCAAATAAATAAGTAAATCGAATTATAACATGTTCCAATACGCACCTACTGAACGAGCGTACCATCCCCCCAACCAAACAAGGACAGGAGATGGTAAACTAATTCACGGTGACGTATCTTTCCATGCCATGAATCTAATATGGTATCCGGACCCCAACAAGGTTCAATACCTTCTCATCGAAGTAGTAAGTCACACCTACAACCAAACAAGGACAAGATGTGACGAACTAATCCGCGACAAGTTATTGTTCCAAGCCACGGTCAGATACAAGTACCCAAACCAAAAGTACTCGTACCTAACGGATAGGGTAGCATACCATTCTAAGTAAAATATAGTTAAGAACATTCCTTCCTACGCATGGGCCCTGGCGGAATAGGATCGGTGTAGTCCCCCTTTGGGCACCAGAGGCCCCATCAGGAAGAGCATGACGTTCCGCAGAATCGTCAGTGCCCGTCAGTAATCATGGGTCATCAACCCCGTATCTCCAGCGGAGAGTCCGGGTCACAAGGGAAGTGCATCGAAGCCCATACGCTAAGAAATTGTTCTCCCCGCCCAATGCCTACTGTGTTGTATCCATAACACAACCACTATAACCGCTAAGTCAAACTAGCATGCAACCTCTATTAGCGGTTATTTCTATCGCACGGCTTGTACGTACTGGTGGCCAGCCAATCACGTACTTCCGTGTTTTACATGCGATACACAACTTCGTGTTACAACGTGTCAAGGCTAATGAATGCAACACACATGGTGGTCCCTTAAATCTAGGTTTAATTTGCAGGAAATAATACACAGCAGAAAAATATAATGAACAGTAAGTTCTAACAGGTTATGCCATGTATCATAGTTTTTGCATAAAGAAAAATAAATAATGCATAAAATATGAACTAAAAATAAGTAAACAGCAAATGGCAAGGTGTCTTGCCTGGTAGGGCGCCTGGTGTGCTGCGATGATCAAGACACGATCTGCAACTTCGGCGCAACAACTATGTGAGGTGACCTCGGTCGGTGTCACGGACAGTTCCATTGGGTCCAGAACGGTCAAATTAGTTAGGGTGGATAAAAGGTAGTCTAGGATTGGCGAGATGATAGGAAACTGGGATTAATCACAATTTTAGTTACGATCAACTTTGATAATCAAAGGGAATTTGCGGAGGAAAAATATTTATATTACTAAAAAATATGTTTTATGAGTCAAACTATGTCTTTAGTCCACTACTAGAAAATTTAAGATCGTTATTAGGCAAAAATCCTAATTTTGTAAAATATGATTTTAGATAGGAAAATATTATTTAAATAACTACCTTGAAAATTTTAGAAAAGAAAAATCGTCAAACTATTTCCAAATGAACATTAATACTCTAGAAAATTTATTTAAAACTTTAAAACCATATTTTCAAATACAGGCCAGGCCAAATATAATATTTATATAACAGTATACATATATTTTTACAAGATAATTTGAAAGGATTATTATACCTAATTACGCAAAAATCAATTATTAATAGTAACTAATAATAACATAATCTTAGTCACCAAAGTATAATAATAATAGTATTAGAGATAGCAAAATGCAAACACAGCAACCTACTAAATAATACTAATGATAATTGAAATAAATACAATAATAATAATAATAATAATAATAATAATAATAATCAGAAGAAACAGAACATAAATCCATAAAAATAATAAATAAATAAATAAATAAACCACTGCTCTCTTCCTTCTACGAGAAGGAAGTCAACAAACAAACAAAAATAAATGAAAGAATCAGAAGAAGAGAGAGGGAAAGAGAAGGCGACGGGAGTGGACGGCTCGGCCGGCGAGCGGAGGCTGGGAGGAAGCTCAGTGAGCGGTAAGGTGTACGGCGGAGAAGGGGACTGGGGTCGGGCTCCGGTGGAAGGACGGAGAGGCGGAGGAGAGAAAGGAGGAAACTCGGCGGCTAGGGCTAGCGCCGGCTCCAGCGCTGGTCGGGCGGAGCTGGGTCGATCGGAGAGGGGGCCGGCGAGCTCGGCGGAAGAGATGGGAAGTAGGCGGGCGGAGGAGAAGGAGCCGACCTCGGCGCGGCGAGGGTTTTCTCGGTGGGCGGACGCAAGGGGAAGGCGCAGCGGCGGTGGCGCTCGCAGTTCGGAGCGGGCGCCGCTGGACAGGCGGTGGCGACGGCGAGGAGTTTCGGAGGGGGGAGCTTGGGCGGTTTGCCGATACCTGGATCCAGCGGCGGAGTCGACGGAGGTAAGTTCTAGGGTTAGGGTTTTATTCTTTTGGGTTTTTCTTTGGTTGGTGGTTGTGGCGGCGACCGTCGGATGACGGGGACGGTGGTTTTGATGGTTCCGGTCGTGGCATGGTGGCGGTGGTGCCCGGTTTGGCGGTAGGCAGTGCTGGTGAAGGTGGGGATGCAATGGCGGCTGGCTGTTGTATGGATTTGGCCGGGGTCGGAAAGCTAGGTTGGTTTTAATGGTGCAGGTGGGGGTGAGTTGTCCTGGTGGTGATCCACGGGATGGGATGGTCGGGATGATGGCTCGGAGGAGGGGGCTGGACGTTAGGCCGATTGGTGTTGGGTGATGATGGTGTTGGAGGGTGGCAGAGCTGGTTTCGGGTTTGGCCGCTCCGAGGAGGAGAGGATAGATGGTACTGTAGTTTGCCAGCGGGGTTCGGGCAGCAAGAAGGGAAAGAGTTAGGTTAGACTAGGAATTGATTTTGTCGGGGGTGTCCGACACGAAAGAGATAAATGTATTTATAAAAATTGGAATAAGAACTGGACGGGGAACACGGACACGAGGCACGCACCATTGGGTTGTGAAATTTTGTGGATGAATAATGAAAAGTTGGAGGAGTACCTGCCTATTTATAGGATGTGGGAATTCTCAATTTGGATAGGATTGGAAAAAATTTAAACCCAAAATAGATAATCCGTAATTTAATTTAAAATCAATCAAATCAAACCAAATTCCAAATCCAATTAAAATCAAATTAAATTCCCTTAGTTAAAATTAAATCAATAAATCAAATTTCAATTATAGATATTAACTTAATATTTTTAAATATATCCATGGAATCAAATCAAATTTAAATTGTCAGAAATATTTCAAAAATATGTTTTCCAAAAATACTATAATAATTAATTTTGAAAATTACATTATTTAAAATAAACAAATAAATAATTACGAAAATATATGTTTGTACAATTAATATTTACATAGATATACTTTTCCAATTTACCATTTTATAGAAAAATTATTTATTATATAAATGAAAGGCTTTTCATAAAAGTCATAAATTTGAAAAATAATAGCTAGAAATAATTTTGTCTATATTAAAAATAATAAAAATAATGTTTTTTAAAAATATGCACGCTCGCGCATATTCGCACTCGACGAGCAACTACGAAAAATAAAATTTCGTGCATGACGTACAATACGACTATGCGACGTACAATACAAAATTTTAAATCAGTACTAAATTTAATAAATAAAAATAGTAGAAATTTAGGGGTTTTACATCTTACCCAACTTAAAAGAATTTCGTCCTCGAAATTAAGAATTAGTAGGGGGTGAGAGGGCACAACGGTAGATAGAAGGGTTCGAAGTTTATATGGTCGTAGTCTAGGTTGAGGATACGATTAAGGGATGATTGTAATCACTCTTAAATTCAAGTGATTAGAAAGTCAAAATGGTAGAATTAGGGTTAAGGGAAGAGTAGTTCAAGACAAAGATATGGCAACATTGAGTGATAATGATTATTAGGTGATAGGATAGCTAGAGTAATTTCTAGCACAATGCTTCCGTTCTCGTAAAATAGTTGAAGACGAAAGCAATATAGAGTTCGAAGGAGGCGTTATCGAATACGAATACGTGATTCAAAGACGATCGAATAATTTCAAAAGAATTGTCAAGGCAGTCGTGGATGGGATTGTAATGGCTAAGTTTAATTATGTTCCCATCCACGTAGAGTAATAGACAAAAGCGAACCAAAGTGCACTCGGTTGATCAAACCATCATGCACCGGTTCTGATTAGACCATATGTTAGTGGACATGCCCAAATAACATATGTCTTGAAACAAGCTTGATAAAAGAATAAGCTTGCAAAAACTAAACTACATTAGCATCATTAGTCAAATGGTAAATACATAGGCACGAGAGATTAAGATTAAAAGAAGGCAATTGATTCTAAGTCATACAGTCGTCCTATAGTCTTCTTGTCCAAGTCCTTGGTTGGCTAGACGGGTTAGGACCTCTAGATTCTAGGATCTAAATAAGCTTGCTAATATAGGTCACTAGGTCAAAGGGGTTGCTAGTTCATAAGGTATTCTACCCAACTTAAAGAATTAAACTAATGGTGTTTTGGGACGACTAACTAGTAGGGTCAATCTCTAGCAAGCATGAAGGGAAGATAAGAATAGGGATGGGAGGAAGCAAGCAAGATGCAATTGATGAGTCAAACGGTAGATAAATTCAAGAAAAAAGGTCAAGTATATGGATGAGATCCTAGACTTCTAATCTTATACGCAGGCTTGCTTGGTACGGTAAAGTAACCAAACAATTTATCTAGACCTGTATGGGCCACAACAAAAACATGTAACGCCCCAGTCCCAAAATACGTAGGACTAGAAACATAGACATGCCAGCTGTATTCATACGAAGCATACTCCAATATATGGAAGCCTCGTATAAATACATAAGCTGTAAAATGCAGTAGAACCATAACTAATCTCATCCACGCAAAATAAATGAATAAAAGACATCATATAAAGATAATGAATTGTCTTGATACAATATGTTGGGCGGAGACAAATCTACTACCAACAAAATAAGGAAAAGTACATAGGAAATGAAATGAGTGACGAGCGAAGCGAAGACGATCCAAGTGCAATCATCCTCGAGAATAGCAATGAACACGGCTAGAGCTAAAGTACCTGCGAAAGACAATAGCACACACCTGGGGAGATAACCAGGTCCTCAGAGGGACGTAACAAGACACATAATAGCATGCCATATAAACTGAATAAATATTGCTCAAATAAATAAGTAAATCGAATTATAACATGTTCCAATACGCACCTACTGAACGAGCGTACCATCCCCCCAACCAAACAAGGACAGGGGATGGTAAACTAATTTACGGTGACGTATCTTTCCATGCCATGAATCCAATATGGTATCCGGACCCCAACAAGGTTCAATACCTTCTCATCGAAGTAGTAAGTCACACCTACAACCAAACAAGGACAAGATGTGACGAACTAATCTGCGACAAGTTATTGTTCCAAGCCACGGTCAGATACAAGTACCCAAACCAAAAGTACTCGTACCTAACGGATAGGGTAGCCTACCATTCTAAGTGAAATATAGTTAAGAACAATCCTTCCTACGCATGGGCCCTGGCTGAATTGGATCGGCGTAGTCCCCCATTGGGCACCAGAGGCCCCATCAGGAAGAGCATGATGTTCCGCAGAATCGTCAGTGCCCGTCAGTAATCATGGGTCATCAACCCCGTATCTCCAGCGGAGAGTCCGGGTCACAAGGGAAGTGCATCAAAGCCTATACGCTAAGAAATTATTCTCCCCGTCCAATGCCTACTGTGTTGTATCCACAACACAACCACTATAACCGCTAAGTCAAACTAGCATGCAACCTCTATTAGCGGTTATTCCTATCGCACGGCTTGTACGTACTGGTGGCCAGCCAATCACGCACTTTCGTGTTCTACATACGACACAACTTCATGTTACAACGTGTCAAGGCCAATGAATGCAACACACATGGTAGTCCCTTAAATCTAGGTTTAATTTGTAAGAAATAATACACAGCAGAAAAATATAATGAACAGTAAGTTCTAACAGGTTATGCCATGTATCACAGTTTTTGCATAAAGAAAAATAAATAATGCATGAAATATGAGCTAAAAATAAGTAAACAACAAATGGCAAGGTGTCTTGCCTGGTAGGGCGCCTGGTGTGCTGCGATGATCAAGTTGACACGATCTGCAACTTCGACGCAACAACTATGTGAGGTGACCTCGGTCGGTGTCACGGACAGTTCCATTGGGTCCAGAACGATCAAATTAGTTATGGTGGATAAAAGGTAGTCTAGGATTGGCGAGATGATAGGAAACTGGGATTAGTCACGATTTTAGTTACGATCAACTTTGATAATCAAAGGGAATTTGCGGAGGAAAAATATTTATATTACTAAAAAATATGTTTTATGAGTCAAACTATGTCTTTAGTCCACTACTAGAAAATTTAAGATCGTTATTAGGCAAAAATCCTAATTTTGTAAAATATGATTTTAGATAGGAAAATATTATTTAAATAACTCCCTTGAAAATTTTAGAAAAGAAAAATCGTCAAAATATTTCCAAATGAACATTAATACTCTAGAAAATTTATTTAAAACTTTAAAACCATATTTTGAAATACAGGCCAGGCCAAATATAATATTTATATAACAGTATACATATATTTTTACAAGATAATTTGAAAGGATTATTATACCTAATTACGCAAAAATCAATTATTAATAGTAACTAATAATAACATAATCTTAGTCACCAAAGTATAATAATAATAGTATTAGAGAGCAAAATACAAACACAGCAACCTACTAAAATAATACTAATGATAATTAAAATAAATACAATAATGATAATAATAATAATAATCAGAAGAAACAGAACATAAATCCATAAAAATAATAATAAAAAAATAAATAAACCACTGCTCTCTTCCTTCTACGAGAAGGAAGTCAACAAACAAAAAAAAAAAATAAAAGAATCAGAAGAAAAGAGATGGGAAGAGAAGGCGACGGGAGTGGGCGGCTCGGCCGGCGAGCGGAGGCTAGGAGGAAGCTCAGTGAGCGGTAAGGTGTACGGCGGAGAAGGGGACTGGGGTCGGGCTCCGGTGGAAGGACGGAGAGGCGGAGGAGAGAAAGGGGGAAACTCGGCGGCTAGGGCTAGCGCCGGCTCCAGCGCTGGACGGACGGAGCTGGGTCGATCGGAGAGGGGGCCGGCGAGCTCGGCGGAAGAGATGGGAAGTAGGCGGGCGGAGGAGAAGGAGCCGACCTCGGCGCGGCGAGCGTTTTCTCGGTGGACGGACGCAAGGGGAAGGCGCAGCGGCGGTGGCGCTCGCAGTTCGGAGCGGGCGCCGCTGGCCAGGCGGTGGCGACGGCGAGGAGTTTCGGAGGGGGGAGCTTGGGCGGTTTGCCGATACCTGGATCCAGCGGCGGAGTCGACGGAGGTAAGTTCTAGGGTTAGGGTTTTATTCTTTTAGGTTTTTCTTTGGTTGGTGGTTGTGGCGACGACCGTCGGATGACGGGGACGGTGGTTTCGATGGTTCCGGCCGTGCCATGGTGGCGGTGGTGCCCGGTTTGGCGGTAGGCAGTGCTGGTGAAGGTGGGGATGCAGTGGCGGCTGGCTATTGTATGGATTTGGCCGGGGACGGAAAGCTGGGTTGGTTTTAATGGTGCATGTGGGGGTGAGTTGTCCTGGTGGTGATCCACGGGATGGGGTGGTCGGGATGATGGCTCAGAGAAGGGGGCTGGACGTTAGGCCGATTGGTGTTGGGTGATGATGGTGTTGGAGGGTGGCAGAGCTGGTTTCGGGTTTGGCCGCTCCGAGGAGAAGAGGATAGATGGTCCTGTAGTTTGCCGGCGGGGTTCGGGCAGCAGGAAGGGAAAGAGTTAGGTTAGACTAGGAATTGATTTTGTCGGGGGTGTCCGACACGAAAGAGATAAATGTATTTGTAAAAATTGGAATAAGAACTGGACGGGGAACACGGACACGAGGCACGCACCATTGGGTTGTGGAATTTTGTGGATGAATAATGAAAAGTTGGAGGAGTACCTGCCTATTTATAGGATGTGGAAATTCCCAATTTGGATAGGATTAGGAAAATTTAAACCCAAAATAGATAATCCATAATTTAATTTAAAATCAATCAAATCAAACCAAATTCCAAATCCAATTAAAATCAAATTAAATTCCCTTAGTTAAAATTAAATCAATAAATCAAATTTTAATTATAGATATTAACTTAATATTTTTAAATGTATCTATGGAATCAAATCAAATTTAAATTATCACAAATATTTCAAAAATATGTTTTCCAAAAATACCATAATAATTAATTTCAAAAATTATATTATTTTAAATAAACAAATAAATAATTACGAAAATATATGTTTGTACAATTAATATTTACATAGATATACTTTTCCAATTTACCATTTTATAGAAAAATTATTTATTATATAAATGAAAGGCTTTTCACAAAAGTCATAAATTTGAAAAATAATAGCTAAAAATAATTTTGTCTACATTAAAAATAATAAAAATAATGTTTTTCAAATATATGTACGCTCGCGCATATTCATACTCGACGAGCAACTACGAAAAATAAAATTTTATACGCGACGTACAATACGACTATGCGACGTACAATACAAAATTTTAAATCAGTACTAAATTTAATAAATAAAAATAGTAGAAATTTAGGGGTTTTACAACTACTCCTTCTACTCCTTCTAAGTTACGCGAATTGCTAGTACAAAACCGTAAAAATAGACAATCTCCTGTGACACTCCCCTAAGAAAATCATCATTGTGAGTGTCACCATATTGTAATCAAATGTTGCTGTTCGGCTTCTAAGCAGTCAGTTTTTGACCGATTAAGCTATAATGAGCCTCAGCAACAGGCTAATGACCAAGAACATGAGCTGTTATATGCGTCAATCAACATGGCATCTCATACCAACAGAGGACGACGTCCAAGTCGCAACTCGTCCCAGACTCCTGGTCAACAACAGTTCAACAAACTTCTTGATTCAGGAGCATATCAGAATACTCGATCAAGAAGACAAAGACAATTGTAAAATTCTGGGGGTACTCAGTCTTTTGAATCCGAAACTGATAGTGTCGATTCATACCTCTATACCAATCCTTCTGTATCTTCAAGAGAGGTTGAATCATATGCTATCAAAGACGAACCGGAGACGTCATCTGCTAATACAGAACAGCGTCTCTCTGCAGTTGAGCAATCATTGAAGTGTTAGGGTTATATACTAAAAGCATCACTTTTGTAGTAACCTTATTTCTTTAAATTTTGAATGAGAATCATATGGGCAAATGTTTGCATATTATATTTGTTGCAAGTGTTAATGCAAATGTCTGATATTCTATATTGTAGATAATATGGTGTATGGTGTCACTCAGAAGATCATATTATCAGTTTCCTATGGAGTATATAAATAGTTCACAACCTAGATGGACTTGGACAATCTATTGGAAAGGTTGTAGTGTAATCTGGTATTAGTCTATCTTGACTATAGGTTTACACTAGTACACTTTGTGTGTATTGAACAGGACCACTTGAGGTTGTTCTCTTTGTACTGACTACATAAGAGAACAAACACCTCTGTTATTATGGATGCTTGTACTCTTAATCCGAATATAATAATAGACATGTATATGCAATGTGCATTACTTTGACTCATAAAAGAGTGAGATTCATTATGGATCAACAACCTCTATGAATTGGGTAATAATATTGTATGTATGATGGGCTGTTGATTATAAATAGAATCTATGTCCCGATACATCGGGTTGATGATGTCCTCTTAAGGAGCTCATAAGGATTGTCATGTAAACCCTACAGGTCGATTGTATCCGACATAACAAATAAAGTTGAGCGGTACTACTTAAGGATAAAAGATGTCGAATCAATATAGTTGTCAGTAACTTAATTGATCGACGGACATACGATATCTTAACATGAGGAGCCAAACGAGCATATAATAAAAGGAGCCCACAAACATAATTTAGGATTAGGGAGGTAGTGCAACAATAGCTCATTAGTGGACAGAGCTATTGTTAATGGGCCTGGATTGTGTGTTCGGGCTGAACACGGGATATCCAGATCCGTTAGGAGGCCTAACCCTAATTTCTCCTCATGGTCCCTGCACGTATTCCTTCCTCGAGTTGGACGTCGTGTGGGCGATGACCTCCTAACCTTTTCTTTTCCTTGGCAGCACTCTCTTTCTCTCCTTACGTGATTTAAAGAGAGTGCTGCCAATGAGAAGAAAAGGTTGGAAGATCGTCGCCCACACGACGTCCAACTCGAGGAAGGAATACGTGCAGAAGATCTTGGGGTCGTCCGCTCGAGATTGCCAGGAATTACTTGTCTTCTTTCCGCCGCAGGTATAATTCGTGAACCCTAGTTTCCGCCTATGAAGGGTTAGAACACGTATTTGATCTGTTTAACTTTCTATCGATCAATACGCACACCAAAGGAAGGGTCCTGCAAATCTCCAGTTCCATCATAAAGGACATGCTTACTATGATGCAAAGTATGCACCCAAAAATAATAACTCAGCAACTTGCTCAACCGACAGTAGTAACACCGGTACAGGTGGCAGCACAAACTCAAGATAGTCAAGGGGTTGATATACCTTTGAATAATCAAGAGCCTGCGGTCAATCAAAATTCTGCATCTCCAGATCCTATCATTCCAGAAGATATGCCACCTCCGGTGGGGATTACGGTACATCCAGTAAAGAATGTGCTTCCTCAAACTAGTGAAGCTATTCAAGCAGTGCGTGAGCTCAAAGCACAGTTTGAAGTTCTAAAGCACAAGGATCACCTCCAGAGGTGTCACTCCCACATTTCTATTTTGAGGGTATTTTTGACATTTTTGGGGTAATTTGAATTTATTAGAATTTATTTGAATTTATGGGAATTTTTAGAAATTATTTTGGAATTGTTTGAATGAGGGTTGACTAGGTTGACTTTGACTAGCTTTGACTTTATGACCTAACCCTAGTTGAGTTGGACTTGGCTAGATATGAGACCCTAGGTTAAGTTAAGTTAACCATACTCTAATTAGTGAAATCAAATAGGAATATAGAGATTAGAATAGAAAGATTTTGACCACAAGTCATAACTTGTGATTTTTGAGACATTGTTTTATGACTAAGCCCAAAGCCCATTAGCCTAGTGCCCAACCCTTACCCTAACATTAATTGTCCAGCCACTTAACCCATCCTTGGGATTCCCACTCTATAAATATTCTCTTAGAAATTAGGGCTAGCCTCTAAGGAAGAACAAGATTTAGAAAGAGGTATTTTCTCAACTTCTAAAATCCCTAGAAATTCCATTTTAGCTCCATTTTCCCTCAAACAAATTGCAATAGGTTTTAATTTGAGTG
Organism: Iris pallida; assembly: GCA_029216955.1. Taxonomy (NCBI): domain Eukaryota; kingdom Viridiplantae; phylum Streptophyta; class Magnoliopsida; order Asparagales; family Iridaceae; genus Iris; species Iris pallida. The sequence goes on along the minus strand of JANAVB010003400.1, from coordinate 566,222 downwards.
TTCTTGCTGTTGTGATATTTTATTCTCAGATTCAAATCATTTTGGAGAAGTTTCACCATCAAGAGGAACACCTATCTTTAGAGCTTTTTGGGGATTTTGATGCATTGAGGTAACTTTCTATTTACACCATGAAATTCTGGTTTTATTGCATATCTAGGGAGCCCTAGGCCTAACCTAACTGTAGGAATAGGAAATCCTAGAATTTTAGTCCATTTTGTGTCCTATATGGACACGTATCAGTCCTATAGTGTAGGTATTTGTGAAAATGCCACAAAGAAACTTTTTGTGTTATTTTCAAAAACTATTTGAATAGAAATTATTATTTTGTTGTCGCTTACACATTCGTGATTGACTGAGGTAATTTTGGTCTGGTGTCATGTCTGTTTGGACACGGGGACACGTTCGCGCGCGCTCGGGACTGCCTGTCCTGCTGTTCGGGGGCTGTGCAGGACACGACACGCCTTGTTTCGACACAAAATTTTGTGGACTCGAGGAGGCATGCACTGACATCATGCCCCTAAAATTTCATCGAGTCTCGAGCACTGGTTAGGGAGTTATTCATCGTGCACGAGAATTTCACTGATCTGTGCACAGTGTAAATTAGCCACTGATACGGCTCGACACAACGGACACGGCGACACGAGGACACGATACAGGGTGTGTCAGACCTAGGTCTTCCCTAGGTGCACCTACTGACACGAGCATGTGTCCTAGTTCGTGCTATGTCGTGTGTACGACATGCGTGCACACGTGCACGATGCAGCGCACTGAACAGTGCCAGTTTTGTACTGTTTTGGGTTTTAATTCGATTGGACACGTTTGTTTCCAATTTGGTGGACACAAACATATTGTTTGACACGTATATAATGTATATTTTAATTACCAACCTTATTATTTGTATTTTAATTTGTTTTCATTAGGTATTTATCAATTTACCAAAATTCTGAAATATGGTATTAATTTCCTATTTTCCAGTTTCTAAATACGAATTTGGACAGTTGTTTTAACCTATTTAATACTGTTAAAATGTTGGTTTAAGTCCCAATATGGGTTATCCTATAGGTAATCTAGTTGTGTGTCGAATTTTGTGTGATTTGGTGGTATATTGCATTCAAATGGGGGTTTGAACAGTGGGGAAAACTGGAAACTGTTTCAATTTTCACTTCTGATATTGTGCATTGATTTCCTCTCCTTTCTATGCTTTTACCTGTTAGGTTAAGTCACTAATATTGTACTCTTATATGTTATCTACTTAGGTTTCAAATTTGGGGTTGTTTGGTGAATATTTGGAATCAATGGGTTGGGATGTGTGTAGACTGAACTAGGTTCAGATTTCTGTCATGTGAGTTGGTTTCCTTCCCTTCTTGCTGTCCCTGTTTTCCTATGTATCACCCACTGCTACACTCCCACATCATCCCTCTCTACACACAGGCATTCACATTGTTTTTACACACACACACACAAGCATTTACACACACACTATTTTGTACAGCTCAACACTCACCCTCACTCTTCATCACACACACACACATATTTCACATTCCTCACTCACTCTTAACATACACACGCACACACTATTTTACTTTCTCTATTTATATCATGAATGCATAGTTATATATGTAATATGTATTATGTAGATATGTGGATACATATATGTAGGTATCTTATATATGATAATATGTGGATGTATTATTATATATGTATTATATACATGCATGTGTGATATACATATAGGTAGCCTATGTATATATATATATATTTACTATGTGAATTCATGTGTAGGCCTAGATGTAAACTAGGTTGTGTGATGTTGGTTGACTTGTGTGGTATGGGTTGCAAGGACTTGGTATGCTAGCATAGGCTAGTTTAGCCTAGTATAAACTAGTTTAGACTTGATAGCCTAGTTTAGACTTGGTTAGACCTAGTTGACCTAGTTTGACCATAGTTGACCTATTTTGACTTCTAGGGTTGACCAGAGTTGACTAAGAGTTGACTTTGGCCTAGATTGACCTAGATTCATGTAGAATGCATTGTAATATTTTATTTTACCATTCTGGACTTGTTGTGACTTGTGCTGTTCTGATTAGGAGCCAGACACCACTCTTCGGACAGTATATTCACTTTGGACATTCAGATAGCAGGCGAGTACATTTTCTGATCATTTCATATCTTGTTTAGAATTCTTTTCCTGCATTAAATTACTTTACTTGTTACTGTCACGTTGGTCACACGGATTGGTACTATATGGATCCCTTCTTGAGATGTTATCCTTAGGGAGCATCGGGTACTACATGTTCTGTGTATTTCACTTACATGGCATATCACTTTGCTTCATTGGTTCTTTGATCACTTGTGACATATATTCTTATGATCACAGAGTCTCCTAGAATCCTTATCCCATTTACTGGGTATCCTAGAATCTCCTAGAATCCCCATTTATGGGACATCCATGTATCACCCTTCGGGGGCCTTTGCATGGAATCATAACATAACCTGGTTGGATCCTTGTGTATTGATTGGGGGTACGGAGGAGTAGAATTAGACATGTGAATACTATCCAAGTAGTATAGCATCAGAATCATTCCATAGTGTAGCATCAGAATCTCATATGCCATTTACATGTCTATATTATACTCTGACTCACTAGCCACTGTTAGTCTCTATTTATAGTAGATATTTATATTACAGTTCTCTCTCTGTTTACATAATGCATTTCCTTCAGTACCTGTATCTTATTTTACTGCATGATTATATTTTTTAACCTGCTATGATCTGTTGAGATGTATTGTGCTCGCTCTTGTCCTGACTGGACCTGTTGAAAATATTATAGAGGACGAGGAGGAGGCCTGTGTGGATACCTTCTACGGGGCAGCCCTAGACGATACTTGCGAGATGGACTCTCGGGAGGACCCAGCTCTAGCTGAGGACATAACCCCCATTGCCTAGACTAGCTTAGTTAGGCTTATCTTGTTTTATGTTGTCATGAGACTGTTTAGCTAGACTTTGCTTCTGTTCAGAGATTTTGGAGTTGTATATATTCTTTCATATCCTGTAGCTGAGCTTGTACTCTGGATTTTAGCTGGGATGTTATCTTAGACTACTTTATCATCTGTATTTCCTTGAGTTCTATATCATATCGTGCTATCTATTTCTTTGTTGTGATTGAGTTTATTTACTGCTATGTTACCCCCATTCGGGGAGTATAAACTGTTTAGTATATTATTGTTAGATGTATGTTGACCCAGGACAGCGTTCTACCGTCGACACTGCGGCGTAGGCTGGACGTACCCACGTCTCATGCCCTTACTCTAGGGTGCGGGTCGTGACACATTTTTAGTGGAGGCCCATGCAGGTCTAGACTAGAAGTGTAGTAGTATTCGAATTAGAGTATCACTACAGCCTGCAGTAGGATATAGGATATTAATTTTTAAGGTACTCAATCACTTTAGGAAAAATTCTTTTATTACCATCTAAATCCTTATTGTTAGCTGATCCTTTGAATTTTAATTGTCCGCCTTTGTTATTTCGCTTCTTTCTCAGAAATTGATACTCTTGTTTGTCTATCTTCAGGATGGTAAAGACTCGATCGCAGCGTACCATTTATGGGGATGCTATAGAGGGGACTGCTACCTCTCAACCAGTACAGCAAGGCCAGGGGACCGCAGCTCCGGCCACCTCTGCTCGTATTGAGACCTCGGCAGCAGCAGCAGGGGGTATGCTTCCACTGGCTCGGAGGCAGGACCCAGTCATCGCAGAGGAGCCCTTCCAGCAGCCATCGCCTACAGGATACGTGGATGCAGCGCAGATGTTTGCATACTTCCAGCGGTTCATGGACCAGCAGCAGGCTCAACATGACAGGGGCATGGAGTTGGCCCTTACGACGGTCGCAGCTCGACCAGTGGTTCAGCAGCCGAGGACACCGGGGATAGAGCAGTTCTAGAAGATGAGTCCCAGAGACTTTCTGGGGATAGAGGGGATTCTATATGCTGATGAGTGGATCGAGTATATAGAAAAGATCTTACGCCTAGCCCAGATACCAGCAGATCTCCAGATTGAGGCCGCAGCTAGCCGGATGCAAGATCTTGCTCGCATCTGGCATCTGTCAGACCCCAGGGTGGGGGTACCTGGGCAGACTTGGAAGGAGTTCAAGGGCTTCTTCAGGAAGAAGTTCTTTCCGGATTCAGCGCTCAGAGCCTTGGAGTCGCAGTTTGAGAGCCTAGTCCAGGGTAGCCTTTCAGTGGAGGAGTACGCCAGAGAGTTCGGCCGCCTCGGCAGGTTTGTAGAGGGCTTGAGCGAGACGGTGAAGGCCCAGAGGTTCCGGAAGGGTCTGGTCAAGGAGGTCAAGTCCCTGACCAAGGGCAACAGGGATGCCACATTCGAGGAGATCTTGACGGGAGCCTTGTTGGCAGAGGATGATCTTGAGCTTAGGCTCAAGAGGGGGCGAGACCCGGTTGGGGGCAGCAGCATCGGAGGCCAGGCCAAGAGGCTCCACTTTTAGCACCAGCAGCTGAGGCAATTCCAGCCGCAGCCGATCCAGCAGAGGCCAGTTCACCAGCAGCAGCAGCCGAGACAGTACCAGCAGGGTCAGAGACAGGATGTCATTTATGCCTACTGCAAGAAACCTGGGCATGTCTTCAATGAGTGCCGAAAGAGGCTGGGCCAGTGTCTGGTATGTGGCTCAACAGACCACCAGATGAGGGAGTGCCGCATGGGACGAGCAGCTCAGGGGGCAGCAGTCAGAGCTCCAGCAGGCCAGCAGAGGGGACCAGCCCTACTGACACAGCAGCAGAGGTTCGTCCAACACCAACAGCTGGCCAGAGGAGGCCAGCAGGGGCAAGCTTTCGCCATGGCAGCTGAAGATGCAGAGGTGATAGGAGAGCTGATCGCGGGTTCGATTCTTCTCGACTCCAGTCCAGCTTTTGTATTATTCGATTCCGGTGCTTCGCATAGCTTCATATCAGTATCTTTTGCGATTAGACACGGTATCATAGCTGAATCGTTGCCTAGGACTTACAAGATTACGACCGGGGGTGGTATTATCCTCGTGAGTGATGTTTGTAAGGGTCGGAGTGTAGTTTTGGGAGGCCGTGAGTTGGAGGTGAGCCTGCTCGTAATGTCATTACCGAACTACGATATAGTACTAGGCATGGATTGGTTGAGTAGGCACCACGCCAGCATTGATTGCAGAGGGGGTAGAGTTCTCTTCAGAGCGCCGAGGGAGCCAGAGTTCGAGTACTCCAGACGTCAGGTAGAGCAGAGCAGCGGAGTCTTCTGTGGAGTCTCGGTCGAGGAGCAGGCGATTCCATACCCCTTGATAGCAGAGTATATGGATATTTTCCCAGAGGAGTTGCCGGGATTGCCACCAGACAAAGACATTGAGTTCTCGATAGACTTGGTTCCAGGAGCGAAACCCATCTCTCAGCATGTCTATCGGGTGAACAACAGTGAGCTGGTGGAGCTGAAGAAGTAGGTAGATGAGCTACAGGAAAAGGGCTTCATCCGCTCGAGTTCATCGCCATGGGGTGCACCAGTGTTGTTTGTACCGAAGAAGGATGGGTCAGTACGGATGTGTGTTGACTATAGGGCACTCAACAACCTCACGATCAAGAACAAATACCCACTGCCGCGGATCGCCGATCTTTTTGACCAGTTGAGTGGAGCTCGGGTATTTTCCAAGATTGATCTGAGGTCGGGATATCACCAGGTGAAGTTGAAGAGGGAGGATATACCCAAGACTGCTTTCAGGATGCGGTACGGGCAGTTTGAGTTTTTGGTTATGCAGTTTGGGCTAACCAATGCACGAGCAGTGTTTATGAACCTTATGAACAAGGTGTTCCACTAGTACCTGGATCAGTTTGTGGTGGTGTTCATTGACGACATCTTGGTATATTCCAAGACTGAGGAGGAGCACGAGGAGCATTTGAGGATCGTGCTGGAGACTCTCAGGGAGGAGCAGCTTTACGGGAAGCTCTCCAAGTATGAGTTCTTCTTGGACCGGGTGGACTTTTTAGGGCATGTGGTGACTGGAGATGGTATTTCAGTTGACCCCAAGAAGATTGTAGCAGTTGAGGCATAGGCAGCGCCGACTTCAGTTGCAGAGATCAGGAGTTTCCTGGGACTGGCAGGATATTATCGGAGATTTGTGCAGGATTTCTCCCGGATGCTGAGTTCATTTGGTCAGAGGAGTGTCGGGCAGCTTTTGATGAGTTAAAGAAGCGGCTCACGACAGCTCCGATTCTGAAATTGCCTTCAGGATCAGGTGGATTCACTATTTATAGTGATGCTTCAGGGAAGGGGCTGGGTTGCATCTTGCAGCAGCTTGGTAAGGTGATTGCCTATGCTTCCTGACAGTTACGTCCCCATGAGAAGAACTACCCTACCCATGACCTGGAGCTGGCAGCAGTGATATTTGCTCTGAAGTTGTGGAAGCATTACCTGTAGGGAGAGATGGTGGAGATCTTCACAGATTACAAGAGCTTAAAGTATGTGTTCACTCAGAAGGAGTTGAACATGAGACAGCGCAGATGGCTAGAGTTGATGAAGGACTTTGACATCCTACTCCAGTATCACCCAGGGAAGGCCAACGTGTTTGCCGATGCCTTGAGTAGGTATCCGACAGCCATGTGTTTGACCATGGATCGGTATTTGCTTGCAGACTTGGAGAGCCTTGGGATTGAGGTGATCGTGCTCGGAGTATAGATACAGATGTGGGGCATGCAGATTCAGTCAGACTTGGTAGAGAGGATCAAGTCGGCACAGTTTGAGGACGTTGCTCTACGGTGTCTCCGAGAGCAGGTTTGAGCAGGATTGCTGGAGGGCGAGTTTTCTCTTGCAGAGGATGGTGCCTTGAGGCACGATTCCAGGTTATGTGTGTCCAGCAGAGATCTCAGGGAGCAGGTTATACAGGAGGCCCACAGATCTCAGTACTCTATACACCCGGGTGCCAACAAGATGTACCAAGATCTGAGGAAGCATGTTTGGTGGTCCAGGATGAAGCGGGAGGTGGCTCACTTCGTGGCTAGGTGTTTGGTCTGTCAGAAGGTCAAGGCAGAGAGGCGAAGGTCCGGTGGATTGTTGCAGCCGCTGCCCATTCCCGAATGGAAATAGGAGCATATTACTATGGACTTCGTATCAGGATTGCCGCGTACACCAGGAAGAAAAGACACAATTTGGGTCATCGTTGACAGGTTGACCAAATCGGTCCACTTCTTGCCATTCAAGGTGGGTACGTCTACAGAGAGGCTGGCGGAGATGTATATACGGCAGATAGTCAGGATCCATAGGGTTTCGATCAGCATCGTCTCAGATAGGGATAGTCGCTTTATTTTCCATTTCTGGAGGAGTCTGCAGACCAGTTTGGGCACTCAGCTCAAGTTTAGTACTGCATACCACCACCAGACGGACGGACAGGCAGAGCGGACTATTCAGACACTTGAGGATATGCTGTAGACGTGCGTCCTGGACTTTGGAGGTTCCTGGAAGCATCATCTTCATTTGGTGGAGTTTGCTTACAACAACAGTTTCCAGGCCAGCATCGAGATGTCATCTTTCGAGGCTCTGTACGGGCGTAGGTGTCGTACACCCTTATTTTAGGATGATGTTGGTGAGCGAGCTTTACTAGGGCCAGAGATGGTTTTGATGCAGCCGAGAAGGTGAAGCTCATCAGGGACAGACTTCGCATGGCGCAGGACAGACATCGGCACTGGGCCGATAGCCACCGGAGGCCCTTGGAGTTTGAGGTACAGATTAGAGTAGGATTAGATTTAGGTTTGTTTGTTTATGATTTTTGATCATGTTTGTTTATTATAATTAATTGAGACCTTGCTTGTGATTAGGTCGGAGGCTAGGTTTTCTTGAGGATATCTCCGACCCGTGGTACGATACGTTTTGGTGGAGGTGGGAAGCTTAGCCCGTGCTTCATCGGCCCTTTCGTTATCAGTGGAAGAGTCGGTGACGTTGCATACAGGCTAGACTTGCCGCCTGTGCTAGTGGGGGTTCACAACGTATTCCATGTATCACAGTTAAGACAGTACGTGGCTGACCCTAGCCATGTGCTCGATCATTCAGAGGTTGAGGTTGGGCCTTCTCTCAGCTATCCAGAGCAGCCAGTGGAGATTCTGGATCGACGGGAGAAGGTTCTGAGAAACCAAGTGATACCCTTGGTACGCGTCGTATGGTGGTTTATTCTCCAGGAGAGTCTACCTGGGAGCGGGAGGATGAGATACGCGAGCGTTACCCATATCTTTTTGGACCGTGAGGTATACTTTCTATCCTTCTCATCAGTTGCATTTCGCCTTTCAATTTCGAGGACGAAATTCTTTTAAGGAGGGTAGATTTGTCACTACCACATTTCTAGTTTGAGGATATTTTTAACATTTTTGGGATAATTTGAATTTATTAGAATTTATTTGAATTTATGGGAATTTTTAGAAATTATTTTGGAATTGTTTGAATGAGGGTTGACTAGGTTGACTTTGACTAGCTTTGACTTTGTGACCTAACCCTAGTTGAGTTGGACTTGGCTAGATATGATACCCTAGGTTAAGTTAAGTTAACCATACTCTAATTAGTGAAATCAAATAGGAATATAGAGATTAGAATAGAAAGATTTTGACCACAAGTCATAACTTGTGATTTTTGAGACATTGTTTTATGACTAAGCCCAAAGCCCATTAGCATAGTGCCCAACCCTAGCCCTAACATTAATTGTCCAGCCACTTAACCCATCCTTGGGATTCCCACTCTATAAATATTCTCTTAGAAATTAGGGCTAGCCTCTAAGGAAGAACAAGCTTTAGAAAGAGGTATTTTCTCAACTTCTAAAATTCCTAGAAATTCCATTTTAGATCCATTTTCCCACAAACAAATTGTAATAGGTTTTAATTTGAGTGTTCTTGCTGTTGTGATATTTTATTCTCAGATTCAAATCATTTTGGAGAAGTTTCACCATCAAGAGGAACACCTCTCTTTAGAGCTTTTTGGGGATTTTGATACATAGAGGTAACTTTCTATTTACACCATGAAATTCTGGTTTTATTGCATATCTAGGGAGCCCTAGGCCTAACCTAATTGTAGGAATAGGAAACCCTAGAATTTGAGTCTATTTCGTGTCCTATATGGACACGTATCAGTCCTATAGTGTAGGTATTTGTGAAAATGCCACAAAGAAACTTTTTGTGTTAGTTTCGAAAACTATTTGAATGGAAATTATTATTTTGTTGTCACTTACACATTCATGATTGACTGAGGTGATTTTAGTCTGGTGTCATGTCTGTTTGGACATGGGGACACGTTCGAGCGCGCTCGGGACTGCCTGCCCTGCTGTTCAGGGGCTGTGCAGGACACGACATGCCTTATTTCGACACAAAATTTTGTGGACTCGAGGGGGCATGCACTGACATCATGACCCCAAAATTTCTTCGAGTCTCGTGCACTGGTTAGGGAGTTATTCGTCGTACACGGGAATTTCACTGATCTGTGCACAGTATAAATTAGCCACTGATACGGTTCGACTCAGCGGACACGGCGACACGAGGACACGATACAGGATGTGTCAGACCTAGGTCTACCCTAGGTGCATCCACTGACACGAGCACATGTCCTAGTTCGTGCTGTGTCGTGTGCACGACACGCGTGCACACGTGCACGATGCAGCACACTGAACAGTGCCAGTTTTGCACTGTTTTGGGTTTTAATTCGATTGGACACGTTTGTGTCCACTTTGGTGGACACAAACATTTTGTTTGACACGTATATAATGTATATTTTAATTACCAACCTTATTATTTGTATTTTAATATGTTTTTATTAGGTATTTATCAATTTACCAAAATTCTGAAATATGGTATTAATTTCCTGTTTTCCAGTTTCTAAATACGAATTTGGATAGTTGTTTTAACCTATTTAATACTGTTAAAATATTGGTTTAAGTCCCAATATGGGTTATCCTATAGGTAATCTAGTTGTGTGTCGAATTTTGTGTGATTTGGTGGTATATTGCATTCAAATGGGGGTTTGAACAGTGGGGAAAACTGGAAACTATTTCAGTTTTCACTTCTGATATTGTGCATTGATTTCCTCTCCTTTCTATGCTTTTACCTGTTGGGTTAAGTCACTAATATGGTACTCTTATATGTTATCTACTTAGGTTTCAAATTTGGGGTTGTTTGGTGAATATTTGGAATCAATGGGTTGGGATGTGTGTAGACTGAACTAGGTTCAGATTTCTGTTATGTGAGTTGGTTTCCTTCCCTTCTTGCTATCCCTGTTTTCCTATGTATCACCCACTGCTACACTCCCACATCACCCCTCTCTACACACAGGCATTCACATTGTTTTTACACACACACACACTAAAGCATTTACACACATACTATTTTGTACAGCTCAACACTCACCCTCACTCTTCATCACACACACACACATATGTTGGTGCTTTCTTTATATGGAGAGAGCTTGCTCTCAACATGCCTTGTAAATTTTAGTCCCACATCGGAAATGCACCCTGAGTTATCTCAACATATATACTTGGGTGTGTTGATGAGAGATGCACATGGGGTGGTGACCCTAAGGAGGGAACCATGTGGGTGATTTTACAAGGATGTAAGAATAAGGCTCCAAGGATTAAGCATTAATGCTTTTGTCATTCTCTTGGATTAATTCCATTTGGAGCTAAGCCCCAAAGGGGCTTAGCGACTCGGACTCGGACTCGGGCTCATGGGCTCATGAGGCGTAATGTGGCGTTTTGTTGGCGCACTTTACACTTAGCACGTCAGCAGTCATGCGGTCTTTATGCGGCCATGCGGTCTTATGCGACATGCAGCTCATATACGGCCTCATGCGGCTCATGCGGCACATGCGGCACATGCGGCTCATGCGACACATGCGGTCCAGGCGGTCCATGCGGCTCATGCAGCCCATACGGTCCATGCGGCCCATGCAGTCCATACGGTCCATGCGGACCATGCGGTCCATGCGGCCATTAGGCTCATACGGCCAGGCTGCTGCTGCTGCCGCATGGAGGGATCCGCTGACTGTACAGATTACAAATCAGTAATGGAAAGGCTGAATCAATGCGATTAAATTAGATCCTATCTTTGTGGGATTTGAATTAATTCAGATCCTATCTTTGTGGGATTTGAATTAATTTCGTGGGATTTGAATTAAATCTCGTTGCTATCTTTTGGGATTTGATTCAATCTTTCCATAACTGAAGAGGCGGCTAGGGTTTCCACCCTCTCTCTATATATATACTCTCTTCCGGCCTCCTTTGTGACTACTACGAAATTACAAGTCAGAAAAGGAGAAAGAGAGAGAGAGTTGCTGCCGCCATTGCAAGTCCTTCCGAGGAGTCTGAACAGAGGTGACTTCGAGCGTTCCACAAGTTCTTCAACTTGCTGGTTCCTGGAAGCAGATCGTGTGGGGCGAATCTTACTTTGAGCAATAGTGTTTTGACACCCCAGCATTGTTCTTCTTCTTATCTCTCTCTAGTTTTATTGTAACTCGTTCTGTCCTAATTGTAACACGTTTGCAAGGAAGAACGAGAGATCTTCTCTTCTCTTTTTTCCTCCTTCAGATTATAATTTGGCTATTTGATTTATTGTACCATCGTAGATCTTGAGTTTGATCACTGCAAAGTTTTGTGTGATATCTCAGATCTCGATTGCATCTGTTTTTCATCTTTGATCAAGTCCCGGGACTAAGGAATGCTTCTGCGTTAGATCTCGATTGCATCTGTTTTTTATCTCAGATCTCGACCGTAAGTAAATATCTGTCTTCGAATTTCGCATCAGACAAAGGAATGCTTCTGCGTCACCCGGTCCCTCGTATGCAGTTGATTTTTTCTTGGGGGAATGTCACCGGAGATTGTCTATTCTTACGCTTTTGCATTAGCCATTCGCGTAAATCAGAAGGAGTGGATGAAGTATTCTTCTTTACTACATTGGGGGTAGAAAAACGTTTAGTCCCTTGTGTATAAAGAAGATTACTGGCTGCATTCGCAGAACCAATTTGTACATTTCTACGCGTTTGGAGTTGTGTGCGTAAATCTTGAGATTTAGCACGCAGGACTCCATTTTCTTGGCGTGTGATTTGTAAATTTGGTACCTTGCGTAAAGCAGTATAAGAAGGTTGTTGGTGTAGAACAGAAGTTGTACCAACAATATTTTTGTGCTGCACACGTTTAGATACATTCACATTCGACATGTGAGCATCATTGTGAATTTCATCTACACTGTCATAGACAGGAGATTGATCTTTACGCATGGAACGTAAAATCTTGTTATCTACCACGTTACCAACGGGAGATTTTGTTTTACGCAAGGAGCGTAATTTATTTGGGCCTACCACGTCACCGACGGGAGACTGATTCTTACACCCAGAAGCACAAGCTTTAGAGTCTGCCCCATTACGAATGGGAGTCTCATTCTTATGAACTGAGCATAAAATTTGGTTCTTACCTACTGAGCGTGAAACTTGATTTTTACGCAGTGGGCGTGAAACCTGATTATCTTCACCGTTACAAACGGAAGAAAAATCGTCACACTTCGAGTGCAACTTTGAAGTAGGGACTGCCTCGTTATGAACGGGAGCCTCTACGACAGGAGTGGGAAGAATCCCTTTGTCATCAGAAGCAGCAGAGAGATCAAAAATCACTTTGGATTTGGGAATCCAAACTTTTCGTGCTTTGCGAGACTTTTGAACATTGGAATGGCGAGAACCACCCCCAGTTCGGAGCATTTCTTCATAGGCAGTCTGGTCGAAGTGTACCACCAGAGTCTTCTTGGTCGAACCGACCGAAACATCATCATATTGAGCAATCACCTCCTCGTCAGAGGAGAAGGTCGTCCCCAGCAAAGTCGCCATTTTTGTTTCTATTAACAAAATGCCTTGGAGGAATTGGCTTTTGAAAACAAAAACAAGAAGAAAAGTACGAGAAGTACAAATTTGATTCTGGGAAAGTATTGCTATGGAAGTCTGATTCGTAAACGATCACTTTATTCCTTGGACCATATGATAATGATGAAGATCACTGCTTGAAGTAGAACAACTTGGAATAACTAATGCACCAGAAAGGTATCGACGCACTTGGGCACTGATGGCGAGGCCGAATGCTTTCCTGCTTTGCTTCACTTTGTTCTGGAAGAAAAGTTGAAGATTGATGCTCTAGAGAATCAAAATCTCGAAGCTCTGATCTCTGTATTCTCTCCTTTCTCTCCCTGTCTGTCCGTGTGTATGAGAAAAATGAGTCTATTTATAGACTGGGGCTTTTCTGCGTAAAAGAGCATCAACATCTGTCTTTATGCTAACAACTGCCCTCCACGATCAGAATCATCCTCTGTATGTGCTGACACGTGTCCCATCATTTCAGTAAGAATAGGATACATGTACACACGTTCTTCGAAATAGGTGGCATGAAGACCACGTAGGTACACCACGTTCCAAACTGGCCAGAACGAATCGGGCGTAAAAAGATGAGCGTAAACTAGCTCTGTCATAGGTTTCCAGCGTAAAGTGGTTATCGAATAACCTTGAGCGAAAAATGGCTCAAATAGACTTCACGCACACATTATTTCTTATGAGCGTAAGGACTCATGTAAAACCCCGTGCGTAAAAGAAACCATTCAGTGAGCGTAAAGTAGCTCAATCTCTATAAACGACAACAATGGTCTTTGTATGAGACAAATTCCATTGAATCCTGTGGTAAATGCCATCATTGATATCTTCATGTCAAAGTCTGCATTAAATGCGAGATTTGGTAGCTTTTGTCCAGCGTGAAAAAGGCTGCTCAGTCCTTGGCGTAAAATCACCAGTGTATACCCAAGCGTAAAAAGGTCAATCTGCTTAGGCGTAATACAATTAGCCTTGTCTTGGGCGTAAAGAAATTACCCGCTCTGTTAGGCGTAAAGCGGGCCACTTATGAATGAGATGACTCTTTCTTTGAAGCACTTTTTACGCTCCTACATAAGGTGTTCCACCCTTGGCCTATGATGAACCAAGCATTGGGCCGGCCGAACCAAGCCAACCCAAACCGAGAGTTAAACCAAGCCGAGAGCTAAACAAGGAATAATACAAGAAAAAGACACGTACACGTATTTCTAAAATACGTAATACGAACCACAGGCATTACACAGATCTTCTGGAGTTGGTGCACTCCGATATCTGTGACTTCAAACATTTCTCCACGAAGGCCGGGATGAAGTATTTTATAACCTTCATCGACGACTTCTCAAAATACGCGTTCGTCTACTTGCTCAAGTCTAAAGACGAAGCCTTCGAGAAGTTCAGAGAGTTCAGGGCCGAAGCAGAACGGCAGACTGGACAACAACTCAAGAGGTTAAGAAGTGATCGAGGTGGGGAGTACAGGTCTCATGAATTCGCATCGTTCTGCAAAGAACGTGGAATCATATGCGAGACTACTGCTCCATATTCTCCTCAATCCAACGGAGTGGCGGAGAAGAAGAACAGAACGTTGACTGAAATGATGAACTCTATGCTGCTAACCGCGGGTCTTCCTAAATGCTACTGGGGAGAAACTGCATTGACGGCCACTTTTATTCTAAATAGAGTACCACATGCAACTTCGGACGTAACTCCTCATGAACTCTGGTTCAAAGTCAGACCAAACTTGAATATTATTCGAGTGTGGGGGTGTCTGGCGTATGTGAAACTCCCAGATCTGAAGATTCAGAAGCTAGGGACAAGGACTACGAAGGCGATCTTCTTGGGGTATGCCGAGAAGAGTGATGCTCGGAGATTTCTTGATATTGAGTCAAATCATATCATCGAATCTCGCGATGCTGAATACTTTGAAGATAAGTTTGCAAAAGACAAAAACATTATTCTTTCGGACATTCCGAAAAATGATGTAGGTGCAAATGAGACTGAAATCTCATATGAGCCAGTAGTCCAAGAAGAAGCTGTTGTTAAGGAAACAACTTCTGTACCAGAACTCGCAGAGCCGTCAGCTAAGCGAGCGAGGAGACCGAAAGATTTCGGAGATGACTTTGTCACCTATCATGTGGAAGCAGATCCGCTTACCTATGATGAGGCGATGAAGACCAGAGATGCTATCTTCTGGAAGGAGGCAGTGAATAACGAGTTTGACTCTATCACCTCCAATAACACATGGGTGTTGGTAGATCTACCTGAAGGAGAGAAGCCCATCGGATGTAAATGGATCTTCAAGAAGAAGATGAAGGGAGATGGAACTATTGACAAGTTAAAGGCCAGGCTGGTAGCCAAGGGTTTTTCTCAGAAACAGGGGATAGACTACTTTGACACGTACGCTCCAGTAGCTCGGATGACCACCATCAGGATATTAATCGCTCTAGCAGCTATACATAAGTTGGTGATACATCAGATGGATGTAAAGACCGCATTCCTGAATGGGGAGTTGACCGAAGAGATTTACATGCAACAGCCAGATGGATTTGTCATCAAAGGTCTTGAAGACAAAGTCTGCAAGTTGGTGAAATCATTGTATGGTTTGAAGCAAGCTCCCAAGATATAGCATGAGAAGTTTGACAAAGTTATTCGGTCAAACGGCTACAGAGTCAGCGAGACGGACAAATGTGTTTACACAAAGTTCGCTGATGGAAGAGGAGTCATCGTTTGTCTGTACGTGGACGACATGCTAATCCTAGGTACGGATATAGGCTGTGTCACAGAGACAAAGAAGTTCCTCTCAACCAAGTTCAGTATGAAGGACTTGGGGGATGCAGATGTCATCTTGGGCATAAAGATCATCCGGACAGATACTGGAGTAGCGCTGTCACAATCTCACTACATTGAGAAGATGCTCACACGCTATGGGTATAAGGATCTTCCAGGGATCGATACGCCATACAGGTGTGATCAGAAGCTGAAGCCAAATTTAAGGGAAAGCGTCAGGCAGCTGGAGTATTCTAGCGTTATCGGAAGTTTGATGTACGCAACCACTGCCACAAGGCCTGACATAGCTTTCTCCGTGGGAATGCTGAGTCGGTTCACAAGCAACCCAGGGGTTGAGCACTGAAAAGCTGTGAAGCGGGTGATAAGATATCTCAAGAAAACTCAGACATATGCACTGTACTACAACGGGTATCCGACAGTAGTGGAAGGCTTCAGTGATGCTAGCTGGTGTTCAGAGGTGGAAAGAGAGAGATCCACAGGTGGATATGTCTTTTCCTTGGGTGGAGCTGTTATATCGTGGAAGTCGAAGAAGCAGACTATACTCCCTCGTTCCTCCATGGAATATGAATTCTATGCACTTGAAACTGCACCAGATGAAGCAGAATGGCTTCGGGAGCTCATGTATGATCTTCCAGTGGTTGGGGCTCAGATACCGGCGATACCGATATACTGTGACAACCAGGCGATTGCGGCGGTAGCATCAAATGACCTCTTCAACGGAAAGAAGAGGACTGTACGGTTGAAGCACAGGACAGTACACGATCTTATCAAAAGAGGTATAATTGCAGTGGTTGATATTCGGAGTCAGGAGAACCTGGCAGATCCGTTCACAAAGGGCCTCAAGCGCCAGTTGGTCGATGACACAGCTTGTAAAATAGGCTTGAAGGCATTCTGATAGTGTGTCTTTGTAATCCTACCATAAAGTTTTATGCTATTAGTTCAAAGAGAAATCTACTAGGCATCTAGCTTTTGGTTCAAAGGAGGATCACTGACTGGAAAACTATCAGGTAACAGTGGGTACTTGTTCTCTGGAACATGGAAGGGATACGGACCCATAACCACTGTTGTCTACTATGTATTTTTCTGCGAAAAAAACAAATCCTGTGGAAGGTTGGCATAAACGCCTTAATGAGTTCTTAGGCAGAGTGAATGCCTGGTGTGCTTCACAGGAAGCACGGTAGAGCAGCACTACAAGGAGTGAAACTCCATGCTACAGTGGGGTGACTCCACCATGAGGTTCCCAGGTAGGGGTAATGCCTCGGCTTTGCAAGCTAAGTCACAGCAGCGTAGCATCGCAAATAGGCAGGTAGCCTAATACTGTATGACGTAATTAAAGAGTTGTAGACAGCACTACAAAGGGGAGGATGGCCCCATGTTACAGTGGCACGTCACCACGATGAGGTACCCAGGTAGGGGTAAAGCCTCGACATTGCAAGCCATGTCATTGTGGCGTAACACCGCAAGGAAGCCTTAGGCTTCATGCTGGGTAGTTTGGCACTACAAAGAGGCTTGTGACCTCATGCTACAGTAGTATAATACTACGATGAGGTTCCCAGGTAGGGATAATGCCTCGGCTTCAGGCCATGTCATAGCGGTGTAGCACCGCAAGGAAGCGCAAGGCTTCATGCCATATCTCTTTAATGAAGAACTCACCTATAGTGTATGTAAAGAGATATCAGGCCGTCTCTTGAGGGTAAACTTGTAGACGCCCAAAATTATACACTGAAACCAGGCTGGCACAGGGCCTTTAATGTGTAGCCAGAAGCACACGTAACTACACTTTGTGAGTGGAAAGAATTACAATTGTGGTGCAGAATTCAAGGCGTAGTCCATTCTTGTATCACATTGTTATTTAACCTATGCGGGAAGATTCAAGTCGTCAGCGACATCTATCCTAATGCAAAATGGACAGTTACTGTGGAGAACGCTCAACCTTGGACATATATATATATTGTGATATGTGGGGGATTGTTGGTGCTTTCTTTACATGGAGAGAGCTTGCTCTCAACATGCCTTATAAATTTTAGTCCCACATCAGAAATGCACCATGAGTTATCTCAATATATATACTTGGGTATGTTAATGAGAGATGCACATGTGGTGGTGACCCTAAGGAGGGAACCAGGTGGGTGATTTTACAAGGAGGTAAGAATAAGGCTCCAAGGATTAAGCATTAATGCTTTTGTCATTCTCTTGGATTAATTCCATTTGGAGCTAAGCCCCAAAAGGGCTTAGCGACTCGGACTCGGACTCGGACTCGGGCTCATGGGCTCATGAGACGTAATGTGGCATTTTGTTGGCGCACTTTGTACTTAGCACGTCAGCAGTCATGCGGTCTTTATGCGGCTCATATGCGGCCATGCGGTCTTATGCGGCATGCGGCTCATATGCGGCCTCATGCGGCTCATGCGGCATATACGGCACATGCAGCTCATGCGGCACATGCGGTCCAGGCGGTCCATGCGGCTCATGTGGCCCATGCGGTCCATACGGCCCATGCGGTCCATACGGTCCATGCGGACCATGCGGTCCATGCGGCCATTAGGCTCATACGGCCAGGCTGCTGCTACTGCCGTATGGAGGGATCCGCTGACTGTGCAGATTACAAATCAGTAATGGAAAGGCTAAATCAATATGATTAAATCAGATCCTATCTTTGTGGGATTTGAATTAATTCAGATCCTATCTTTGTGGGATTTGAATTAATTTCGTGGGATTTGAATTAAATCTCATTGCTATCTTTTGGGATTTGATTCAATCTTTCCATAACTGAAGAGACGGCTAGGGTTTCCACCCTCTCTCTATATATACTCTCTTCTGGCCTCCTTTGTGACTACTACGAAATTACAAGTCAGAAAAGGAGAAAGAGAGAGAGAGTTGCTGCCGCCATTGCAAGTCCTTCCGAAGAGTCTGAACAGAGGTGACTTCGAGCGTTCCACAAGTTTTTCAACTTGCTGGTTCCTGGAAGCAGATCATGTAGGGCGAATCTTGCTTTGAGCAACGGTATTTTGACACCCCAGCATTGTTCTTCTTCTTATCTCTCTCTAGTTTTATTGTAACTCGTTATGTCCCAATTGTAACACGTTTGCAAGAAAGAACGAGAGATCTTCTCTTCTCTTTTTTCCTCCTTCAGATTGTAATTTGGCTATTTGATTTATTGTACCATCGTAGATCTTGAGTTTGATCACTGCAAAGTTTTGTGTGACATCTCAGATCTCGATTGCATCTGTTTTTCATCTTTGATCAAGCCCCGGGACTAACAACATATTTCACATTCCTCACTCACTCTTAACACACACACACACTATTTTACTCTCTCTATTTATATCATGAATGCATTGTTATATATGTAATATGTATTATGTAGATATGTGGATACATATATGTAGGTATCTTATATATGATAATATGTGGATATATTATTATATATGTATTATATACATGCATGTGTGATATACATATAGGTAGCCTATGTATATATATATTTACTATGTGAATTTATGTGTAGGCCTAGATGTAAACTAGGTTGTGTGATGTTGGTTGACTTGTGTGGTATGGATTGTAAGGACTTGGTATGCTAGCATAGGCTAGTTTAGTCTAGTATAAACTAGTTTAGACTTGATAGCCTAGTTTAGACTTGGTTAGACCTAGTTGCCTAGTTTGACCATAGTTGACCTATTTTGACTTCTAGGGTTGACCAGAGTTGACTAAGAGTTTACTTTGGCCTAGATTGACCTAGATTCATGTAGAATACATTGTAGTATTTTATTTTACACTTGTTGTGACTTGTGTTGTTCTGATTATGAGCCAGACATCGGACAGTATATTCACTTTGGACATTCAGATAGCAGGCGAGTACATTCTTTGATCATTTTATATCCTACTTAGAATTATTTCCTGTATTAAATTACTTTACTTGTTACTGTCACGTTGGTCACACGGATTGGTACTATATGGATCCCTTCTTGAGATGTTATCCTTAGGGAGCATCGGGTACTACATGTTCTGTGCGTTTTACTTACATCGCGTATCACTATGCTTCATTGGTTCTTTGATCACTTGTGACATATACTCTTATGATCACAGAGTCTCCAGGAATCATTATCCCATTTACTGGGTATCCTAGAATCTCCTAGAATCCATATTTATGGGACATCCATGTATCACCCTTCGGGGGCCTTTGCATGGAATCATAACATAATCTGGTTGGATCCTTGTGTATTGATTGGGTGTACGGGGGAATAGAATTAGACATGTGAATACTATCCAAGTAGTATAGCATCAGAATCTTTCCATAGTGTAGCATCAGAATCTCCTATGCCATTTACATGTCTATATTATACTCTGACTCACTAGCCACTGTTAGTCTCTATTTATAGTAGATATTTCTATTACAGTTCTCTCTCTGTTTATATACTGCATTTCCTTCAGTACATGTATCTTACTTTACTGTATGATTATATTTTCTAACCTACTATGATCTGTTGAGATGTATTATGCTCGCTCCTGTCCTGACTGGACCTGTTGAAAATATTACAGAGGACGAGGAGGAGGCATGTGTGGATACCTTCTACGGGACAGCCCTAGACGACACTTGCGAGCTGGACTCTCAGGAGGATCCAGCTCTAGCTGAGGACATCACCCCCATTGCCTAGACTAGCTTAGTTAGGCTTATCTTGGTTTATGTTGTCATGAGACTGTTTAGCTAGACTTTACTTCTGTTCAGAGATTTTGGAGTTGTATATATTCTTTCATATCCTGTAGCTGAGCTTATACTCTGGATTTTAGCTGGGATGTTATCTTAAACTACTTTATCATCTGTATTTCCTTGAGTTCTATATCATATCGTGCTATCTCTTCCTTAGTTGTGATTGAGTTTATTTACTGCTATGTTACCCTCATTCGGAGAGTATAAACTGTTTAGTATATTATTGTTAGATGTATGTTGACCTTGGACCGCGTTCTACCGCCGACACTGAGGCATAGGCTGGACGTACCCACGTCTCGTGCCCTTACTCTAGGGTGCGGGTCGTGACAAGAGGTTAGGGATTAAGCAACCTTATCCTCCTCATTATAATGATGTACCCTTTCCTCCGAAATTTAAGCCACAATCAATGGTATTATTTGATGGAAAGGCTTCTCCTAGTCAGTATATCAATTACTTTGATATTATGACTGTACATCTACAGAAGAATGATGCTCTTCTCACTCGAGTTTTTATCGGATGTCTGACGGGTTCAGCCTACGATTGGTATCGCAGTCTACCCGATAATTGCATTTTATCTTTTGACGAATTCAAAGCAATATTTCTTTCCCGCTTCTATGAAGGAGGCATGGACATGAACATGTCATCCTAAATAGAAATCAAACAAAAGGAGAAAGAAGATACTCGGACGTTCATTGAACGTGTTCGACAGGCAACTTTGAAGATGCCTCCTGGTATGCCAGATTCAACATTAATTGATACATGCAAGATGAATCTGCGACCATTCATTGCTGTCTTTACGGGTTCCCAATTCACAGATTGGGCCTCGTTTATTATAGCAGCAGTTTCTGCCGAGACCAATGGTAGGTTGCCTCATGAACATGGGATGATCTTTGCCTCAGAGGACAAAGGCAAGAAAGGCTCTTCTGGTAATAATTCCGACAATCCTAATAGGAAAGGGAAGGAAACCCTTGTGGTTAATCTTTCAAAATCCAAAACGATGTCGAATAACCAGGAGTCTTCTAAGCCAAAAGAAGAATACTCTTTTGATGACAGTGATATCCCAGGGATATTCCAATGTCTGGTAAAGAGTGGCAAACTCCAAATTCCAGAGCCGAAGAGGCCTAATGAGGTGAATTTGAGCAACAATCCCAAATATTGTATCTATCACAGATACATATCATCCTTCCAAGGCTTGTTATGTCCTGAAGAAGAAAATCCAGGAGTTGATAAATGCCAATGCCATCGCTTTAACTAACGATGAGCATACGGTCACAACCAATATGGTTTCTCTTAAATTTAGAGGTTTTCTTCCACAACAAGTCCCAGATAGGATTATTCCAATTCCAAAGGCGACGATGAAGATTGTGAATATCCCGCCTGCCAGAGAGCAAACTGAAGGACTTTTGCCTCTTACATTGAAAACTGGTAAAATCATGTGGGTACATCCTGATTTAGTACCTGAAATGGAAAATGAAGGTAAAACTTCAAAATCCAAGAAGGGTAAAAAAGTCAAAACCTGTAACATAATTTCTCATGTTTTAATCCCAGACCACGATGATTTGGATCATTTATGGGGTGGCATTCCTTTAGAGGATAGATTGAGGGGTTTGAAGATATGCCCTCCAAGTTTAGCTCCTCCTACCAAGCTCAAACTTACTTATCAGCAGTAGTTATCTATGAATAGTGTCCCTTATACAGGGCACAACAAGTCTTTGCTGCTTATGAAAAAGTTCCTACAGTGATTTTTCCTCGTGTCTCGAATACTCCTTTTTCTGTAGTTACAGAGGTTTCTATCTCTTCCTCCTCTGTTAAACCATCCATTGAAAGTCTGCTGCCCATTCACTTGTACAGTCAACAATCAGTCCATCTCATGAAAAAGTTGGGCTATGACTTTCAAAGGGCAGAGGGTTTGAACTATGATAAAGGAATGCGACTTCCTTTACAAATTCAAAGTCAAAAATCCACTATTGGATTGGGTTCTGAGCTTCCTCATAAAAATCCTCGCAAGAAGAAGGCTAAGGGAAAGAAGACTAAATCCTACAATATGGTACTTTCTTCTCCTGAGTCTGAAGAAGAAACCTTTGCTGGTACGAGATCTGGGAAAGAGTACCACAAAGATTATGAGAGATCTTCCAAAGAAGCAGAGGACATTGTGGAAACATTACCATTTCAACCATCTCATGTTCCTGCTAAACCATCTGTGGTTGAAAAGGGAAAGCAGAAAGCAGTACGCTTTGACGTTCCTTTGAAATCTGCTTCAAATCAAGGAGTGGTGATGAAGCCCTACAAATTTGATATTATAGCCCAGTTAGCCAATATTCCGGCTAGACTCTCTATATTCGAGCTGCTTCGTCTTTCTAAAGAAAGTAGGAAGACTCTGAGTGAAGCCTTGCTACAAGCAGACTCATGCTTAGCTCAACTCAAAAGTCCTAACAATATACCAGTGTCGTGTCCACAATGTCATAGCGTGATGGAGGCAATTCCTAACATTACCTTCACACAAGAAGATATGTTGTTGAAGCATAATAAACACGACAGGCCTTTGTGATATACTAGGTATATTGAATCCACTGAAATTGACAGGATTTATATTGATCCTGGGTCTTCTATTAGCATTATTCTTCAGAGTATGCTAAGACTTTTGAGGATTTCTACTAGTGATTTGACTTACACTAGTACCATAATAGTTGGTTTCAACTCTGGCAAGAGTAAACCACTAGAGAAGATTCGTCTGAAGATTCAGATTGGTAATCTTCGTACTATGGCGACCTTCTATGTTATCAACTCAGACGTATCCTACAACATCCTTCTTGAAAGACCGTGGATACATGAGCATAACATTGTGCCTTCAACTCTCCACCAATGCTTCAAGTACGTGGATTCCCAAGGGATTGTGAAGACGGAATTCGTAGATATCAACCCTTTTACAGGTGTTGAAGCTTATTTTTCAGATTAAATCCTCTACAAACAAGAGCATGTGAAGGAGATATCAGATATAGCTGAAGATCGTTCACCTGCTAAAGATCAATCTGTCAATAAAGATCCTCCGGAAGAGCAACCTTTGAATATCAAAGTCAAAGGTCGAATCCAACCCCTACCTATCAATGATCAACCTCTGGTGATCAAGGTCAAAGGAAGAAGTCGAGCTTCATCTGAGGAATCAGTAAGTATTCATGCCAAGAGCCAAGTTCAACCTCTCATGATCAAAGTCAAGGGACGTACTTCTCGTACGAATGATCCAGAACCACCACTGATCATCAACCTTGGCAAGTCTACACAGAAGACGGATGATGGTCCGTTAATGATCAATCCGAAGCATAGCAGTCAAATTGTAAATGATGTAAATATTGATCATTCTGTACTTTCTATATCAATAAAGATTTCCTTTTTGAGTATATAGCTGTCAAATTTATTGAAAGAATGATTTTATCTTCTGATGATCAAAGTCATCAATATAAAGATGACCCAGATACAGAGGAAACTTTATACATTGACCATAAAAAAAAAAATTTCCTCCTCATGTTGATGTAGGACCTTATGCTCAAAAATTTCTAACATCTTCTCCCTATCTTCTTCCTGTAGTTGCTTTATCACAAGCTTGTGTAACTTATAGACATCACGAAGAATCCTGTTTTGTGGTTCCGTCTAATAAGAAAAACAAGTACCAAATTGTGTTTGGTCTGGCTAGAAATATTCATGTTTCTCAGACAGATGATCTTAGAGATAAAGATAAAGGAAGAATCTGAATTGACAAATATAGTCAACAATCTCTCAAGATTATCCAAAATATGGGATATGACTTGAAGACTATGCAAGGTCTTAATCAAGGTAAGGGTAGACGATTACTATTATGTGGTGATCCGTTTTACCAGAAAACTTATCATGGGTTGGGATATGATCCGTCCCACATGTTTAATGACGATATACAAGAAGAATTTTCTTCTAATTCTTCATAAACCTTAGATTCAGAAGAAATCCAATTCATCGAATCTGATACATCCCACTCCTCATATGCTGGAGGAGACTATTATGATGAATCTGAATGTGTATTCTCAGTTAGCATGGTTCAAACTGAGAATGAATCTGAGCCATTTGAAAATGACACTTGGGCCCAACAGATGGACACTCAGTGGGAGCTTCGTTTTGAACAGCGACAACCACCTACAGAGGATGAAATTGTCCAGATTAATATTGGAGATGGAACTACGTCCAAGCCAATATTTATCAGTAAAAACCTCTCCGAAGATGAAAAGGAAGAGTTGATACAATCGATTAAAGAATATATTGATATCTTCGCATGGAGTTATGAAAATATACCTTTAGATCCTAAAGTTGCTACTCATAAACTCAATATTCTTCCTAATGCTAAGCCTGTAAAACAACAGCAACGGCATTTTCGACCAGACATGATGGATGCAATCGAAGTAGAAGTCAAAAAGCTGATTACATGTGGCTTTGTTCGTGAAGAACAACACCCAGATTGGGTTGCCAACATTGTTCCTGTTATGAAGAAGAATAGAAAAGTTTGAGTTTGCATAGATTTTCGGGATCTTAATACAGCTTGTCCAAAGGACGAATTTCTACTTTCGATCACCGATGTCATGATAGACAATACATGCGATTTTGAACGCATGTCTTTCATAGACGGATTCTCAGGATACAATCAAATTAAGATGCATCCAGGAGATAAGAAGCATACTGCTTTTCATACACCCCTTGGAGTCTATTATTATACGGTCATGCCATTTGGTCTGAAAAATGCCGGTGCCACGTATCAACGGGCTATGAGCAATATCTTTCAAGAACATCTACGGAAGACAGTTGAATGTTACGTAGATGACATTGCTGTCAAAAGTCGATCAAAAGATGATCACATTCAAGACTTGAAGACAGTATTTGAATTAATGCGTCAACATCAACTGAAGATGAACCCCACTAAGTTTTTCTTAGGGGTGTCCAGTGGCAAGTTTTTGGGATTTGTCATCACTTCACAGGGTATCCATGTTGATCCGGATAAAATCAAAGATATTCTTGAAATGCGTCCTCCACGCAATTTAAAAGAACTACGCGGCTTCCAAGGTCGCATTACTTATATCAGGAGATTTATATCCAATCTTTCTGGGAGATGTCAACCTTTCTCTCATCTATTAAAGAAAGGTGTATCGTTTGTCTGGGATGAAGCATGTTAGAAAGCTTTCAATGACATCAAGCAATACCTTACGAATCCACCTGTTTTGGTACCTCCAGTGGTAGGAAGACCATTTTTGCTATATGTTCGAGCCTTGGATCATTCACTTGGTACTCTTCTTGCACAGAAAAGTGATATGGGTTATGAACAGGCAATTTATTATCTTAGCCGAATGATGGTCGGAGCTGAATACAGGTATACTCCTGTAGAAAAGAAATGTCTGGCCCTGGTTTTTGTTGTTCAAAAGACAAGACATTATGTGTCAGGACAGACTATCCATGTTATCTCCAGAATAAATCCTATTCGGGTATTGATGAGAAAACCAAGCATTCTTAACTCCAGGTTAGCCACTTGGGCGATGTTGCTCACTCCCTATGATATGGTCTATGTACCTCAAAAATCAGTGAAGGGTCAAGCATTAGCTGATTTCTTAGCAGCTCATCCTATACCTGAAACATCGAAGCTATATGAGGATATTCCAGATGAAGTCGTGGATTACAACATGACTTTAAAGGATGACATTTGGCAATTATACTTTGATGGAGCATCATGAGTTGGACCTAAAGGAAATATCGTCTCCGGAGTAGGAATCGTTTTGGTTTCTCCTGACAAAATGGTCATATACCGTGCTTATTCTCTCAATGAGCCATGCTCCAACAATGTCGCAGAATATAATGCTCTGCTGATCGGTCTCCAAGTAGCAAAATAATTAGACATCAAGTTCCTAGAAGCTTATGGAGATTCTCAACTGATTGTTAATCAGGTTAGAGGGACGTATGAAGTCAGAAATCCTGACCTCATCCCTTATCATCAAGTGGTAATCGAATTGGTCCTTTCATTCAAAGGATTCTTTATTGAATTTGTACCATGTTCTCAGAATTTGGAAGCTGATGCTCTTGCTAGTTTAGCAGCAGATTTAGTTGTTCCAATTCGAAGACAAAATACCATTACTTTGTTGGATCGAGGCTTATTCTGTGTTAAGAATAATCTGCATATTGAACAGAGTTATACTACAGAATCAAGTTCCCAACAGAGGGATTGGAGAAGCCCATTCATTGATTATGTGGTTCATAGAATTTTACCTGAAGATCCAAAAGAAGCTGCATCAATTAAAAGGCGATCATTTCGATTCTATTATGATTCTTCTTTACATATGTTATATCGTCGTTCATATGACGGACTTTTGCTGCGTTGTCTCTCTGAGAGTGAAGCTAAGCAAATACTCTGTGAAGCTCATGACGGTATCTGTGGTGCCCATCAACCGGGTCCAAAATTACAGGATCGTATTCGAAGAATGGGATATTATTGGCCATCCATGATAGCAGATGCTGTGGATTATGCCAGACGGTATAAAGCATGTCAGATTCATGCTGATTTTATTCATCAACCGTCTGAATTCCTACATCCTACAGCAGCTTCTTGGCCTTTCGAAGCTTGGGGCATGGATATCATTGGTCCGATTAACCCTCCTTCTGTCAAGGGACATCGGTTTATCCTAAATATAACTGATTACTTTTCTAAATGGGCGGAAGCGGTTCCCCTTGCTGAAGTAAAAACGTCTAATGTCGTTAGCTTCATCAAACACTATGTCATTTATCGCTTCAGGATTCCCCGACGGATAATTCATGACAATGGACCACAATTTGCCAGTCAGGCATTTTATCGGTTCTGTGATAAGAATCGGATCCAAAACTTGGCTTCTACTGCTTACAATCCAGCTGCTAATGGTTTGGCCGAAGCCTTCAACAAGACAATCATCAAACTTCTCAAAAAGTTTGTCTCTTCTAATAAACGTGATTGGAATGAGAAACTTGGAGAATGTTTATGGGCTTATCGAACGATAGTCCGAACTCCTACTGGTTTTGTACCATTTTTACTGGTTTATAGATGTGAGGCTGTTTTTCTGCTGGAAATGCAGATTCCATCTCTTCGAATAGCCATTGCTAATGAGCTAACTACAGAGAACAATGATCGCTTACGACTTCAAGAACTTGAAGGATTGGACGAGAAGCGTCTTCAAGCGCAACAGCACATTGAGCTATATCAAGCCCGCATATCTCGAACTTTCAATCGTAAAGTTAAAGAGAGGGTATTCAAAGTCGGTGAGCTAGTTCTAGCTGTTCAAAGACCGATGGTGATGACTCATAAGAGCAAAGGGAAATTCCAAGCAAAATGGGAAGGCCCTTATGTTATTGAGACAGTTTTCTCCAACGGTGCCTATAGGTTGTCCAAACCTAATGGAGATTTGCTCATGATGCCGATCAATGGCAAATTCTTGAAGAAATATTATGTTTAAATTTTTTCTTTATTCCCCAGTTATCAATGTTTGGTAAAGCTGATTACTTGTCTCCTTGAAGAGAATTTTGATCTTCTGTCTTACCAATTAATTAATTAAAAAAGGAGATTTATTATTTATCATGTCCTTACGACCTCTGAATAAATATTAAGTCTACTTCTTTTCCTATCTATCATGTCCATTTGACCTCTGAATAGATATTAATCTATTTTTCTTTGAGTTGTTACGATCTGTCACATTCATATTACCTCTGATAGTATCGTATACTCTAAACAGAAAATGAGATTTCATTATCTATCATGTCCATATTACCTCTGGATATATACAATTTATCGTGCTTAGAAAGCTTGTCATGTCTATATTACCTCTGATAAGTGTTTTCTATCTCATACCTATTGTATAATAAATGATAGGGTCACAAAACAAAATATTTCATTCATATCTTCAAAATATTACAGAATGAAATAAACAAAAGAATACAGAATTCTTTATTGATGAACAAAAAGAAGATTATAAAAGCTCTTTATTTGCCTAAGGCGGAGAAGGTAAATCTCCTAGTAGTTTCTGCAGCTCTACTAGACGTTTTTCACAAGAGCTCAAAACAGTCTTGGTAGCTTCAGCATGTCGAGCTTCTGGAGTACAGATGTGAGAAAGTCCAGCAAAAGTAACTATAAGCTTGTCCTTGGCTTCATCAAGGGTTTTGATGGTAGATTCAGCTCCGAAGACCTGTTCTTCCAAAATTGAGCTTTGAGTTAGGTGCTGGTCCCGGGCCATGATCATCTGCTCCATCTCTGCCTTCAAGCGAGCTAGCTCAACCTCGACTTCGCAAATTCTATTATTTTGTTGATGAATTCTTACATTCGAAGTTTCATAGGCTTCTCTATGGCTGTCCAGCTCGGGCTTTACTCCAGCTAAAAAAGCTTTTTCTTTGGCAATTTTTATGCTATATTCATGGAGGGCTTCATTGAATCTCGTCTCCCGAGTGAGGTAGTCGGCAGATAAAGCTTCATACTCTTCTTGGATGAGACTTTCAACAGTTTCACTTGACTACTTAAGATATTATCTGATGGGCTGTTCAAGTCCCTCTACGATTTTCTCTAATGCTGCTGCTCTCGCCGCATCATTGAACATGGCGACATTTCTGATGGTAAGAACGATCGCCGCCTTCAAGCTCTCATAATTGAGGCCCTTATTCAGGACCATTTTGATTAGAGCCGCCAAAGTCTTGTAAAAGATTTCAGTATGAATCTCAACTAAGAGATTCATTTCTACACTTGAACTTGGCGTCACGGCGATATCTACCAAGTCTCTTCTCTGAAGACTAGGAGCAGATGCTGATGCTTTGATAGCAGGCGAAGATGAAGCCATAGTTGTTACTGCTACCATAGCCAACTGGTTCCTAGGAGCTTCAGGAACACGGTCCTCAATAGTTGTTGCTCCAGCCGTCTTTGGAGCTGAAACTACTAGAGTTTCAGTAGCAGTGATAGGTGCGGATGGAATAATATTTATGGCAGCTGACTCAGGTTCCGGTATTGTCTCTTCAGAAACCTGTACTGGATCAGTAGTAATAGCAGAGGATGCTATTATTCCTTTCCCATCTTCAGTTGATAACTTAAGTATGCCTTCATAACCTTCCTCAGCTACTGGCCCTGCAGGTTCTTCGAGTATCTCAGTTGTAGTAAATTCTTATACAAATGAGCCTTCATTAAAATCTAACTCTTCCTCAGCAGCCTTTTTATCATCTACAGTAATTTCTACTGTATTTTCTTCTTTATCTTTGCCCTCAGTAGGAGAAAGATCTTCTGGCTGAGCCTGTACTTCTGGCTCTTGTTGTACCTCCATAGAAGGAGGGCATTCTTCTTGAGTCTCTTCTTCGGGCTCTCGTAGCACTTCTTCTTCAGTATCTTCTTCTGAAGAAGAAGAAGTCTCCTCCTCAGATTCCTCGTTTTCTTCATAAATATCTTCTTGAGGAGGAGGAGGAGGAGCCACAAGCTTTGGAGCAACGATAGCACATATAAAAATTAAACAAAATAAGTTAATATGCAAAAATCATAGTTTTATATAGATTTTGTATAAATTATATTTACCTGGAGTATATGTGGGGCGTGCCAAGTACGCGTCATAATCCCCATCCTAGTCTTCATCATCGAAAGTGATAGCTGGCTCATCTGATGGGATAAGCACTGAATCAATAGTGTATACTGGGGCGACGTCTTCAACAACTTGTGCCTTTTGTGGCAAAGTTAAATAAAGCCATGAACTGAGATGTCCCGGGGATAAGACTACCGCAGGTGCTGCTGCTGAAGATCCTTCTCCAGGGTGAACTGAAGAAGATGCAACATGTTGCGGCTCATCCACCTGAATGTCACTCTCAGGGGTAGTGGCTCTTGATCTGGAAGGTCTTTTAGTAGTAGCCTTCTTCTTCTTCTCTGGGGTTTTCTCTAGAAGAGTGACGGCTGCACTCTGCTTCTGTTTACGGGACTTACCAATAATAATAGGATCTGCAGCCTTTTACCCGACTCCCGTAGGGATAACTTCCAGATATTTATCTGGAATGGCAGTATCATCAGGGATGTCTGATGGTACTCTGATGGGCTCCTCAACATTTCCTTTCTTAGGCCATCTCAGACTACCTCTCATGTTATAGCCATGAGCGAAGGAACGGATGGAAGCATAAAAACGAGTATACGAATGGAGTATACGTAGTTCGGTGGTGCTGGTAGCGGTTGATATTTTGAATTTGGCACCAGTACGAGCAGTACTAAAATACCTCCATCCTCTTGCACCATCAAGCAGTTTCCCATAGTGACGAAAACTGGTAGAGGGGTTACCAACATGAAGTTGGTCATACCCAAATTGGCGAGCAAACCTACTGGGTAGATATGGTTCGAACGCATAATTATCTTTATTTCTGTACATCAAGTGGGAGGGTCTGATGCACTGTAACCATCTGAAGACTGATGGTGACAATAAAGTTCCTCCGTCAACTTCATCTTCGAATTGAACGCCGAAGCAGTCGGCTGGAACTTGTGGCCGGATACAGAAGAAATTCCAACCATAAGAATAATTCAAGACTGTTCTGGTATCTGCCACTATCGTGGCAGTCCAAGTAACTTTGCTAAATTTTTGGAGGAAGACCTCCGCATCATCTCCCGGGCCTAGTGGCAATAGATTGCAGTTGTGATGAAACAACCAGCCCATTAAGTAATTATAGGGCATTTCTACCCTGGGGAATACGTTCTGATGAGGAGCGTTATTGATTAGCTTCTTACCAAAGGTCCTCAGACCTGCGTTTATTCGGCACACCACTGCCGAGAGCAGGTTGATTCTGGTTTTAAATACCAAACGTACCGCTGGCCAAAGCACGTTACAGTGGATCCTATCTAGTGTACCAGTCCATGGTACAACCCATCTTCTTAACCACAAAGAAAGGAAGCCTGCCAGCAAGGCTTTCCTGGAGATCTTCTGGCTACCATATTTGAGAAAGCTCAAGGCTTCAGTTCCAGCAGAGAACTCTCCAGTCTTGGCGGACAAATATTTGTTTGGAAATTTATAATTGATCATCATATCATGTATTTTGTCAGCAGGGATTGTTGAACCAGCATTGATAGTTGGAGCTTTGTTCTCCTGGAATCTCTCTTTATCATCTTTGGATATTTTATCCTTATAAAAAAAAGGTATGTCGTCTATTTGTTGATGTATGCTAGATGAGACCCACTCTCATGCATAGTAGTACAGATCATGTAGTGGCACATCAATTCTTCATACACCTCAACCAACTGAGGGTTTTTTTCCCTAATTTCAGCAAGTTCCCGGTTGGAGGGAACATATTCTTTATATGGGGCTTCCTCCATTGGCAGCTTTGAGATGAATTGCATCTCATGGAGTGCGAGACCCATTTTACCTCTTGGGGTCGCAAAAGTTCCAGTTGAACTTATGTATATCTCCATCAGGGCCATGAACAAGTTACTGTTCAGTGGTATGCCCTGACTAGTTGAGGCTACTGCTTCATACAGGCCGATGTCTTTCAGCTCTGTCTGAAAATTCTTCATCATCCAAACGCTAATCTGGATCCAGTTCTGGTTAAATGGAGTTAACCATCCAGGTAGCCTAGGGTTTGTTTGGGGATACAATACTGCCGCCCTTATGAACTTATGGACGAACATCTGGGTCTGCACTGGTTGGATTAAGGCCGAATCTTCACTCGGAGTAAAACCTGGCAAGAGACCAGAGAATGGAACGACGCCACCATTGGGAACACTGACATAATTCTCCATATCATTGGCATTTTCCCTCTTGAATATAATTCTACCCGGCCTTCCATAACTATTAGGAGTCAGATTCCACAACATCTGTCGAAGATGGGTAGCATGAATGAATGCGGGCAAGGGATAATCTCTATTCATATCGGGGTGATACATCGCTCTATCTCCAGACTTGAATACCCAAGACTCCTTCTTGGGATGTGTTTACGACTTGCAGTCTATTGCATCCCCAAACAAGAAAGCTAGTTTTGTAAATTGTTGGCCATCCAGTGAGGTCAACAGTTCTCCATTAATCATAGATAGCAGCATTCTATCCCCTTGGGCAGCTATCAACTGTGCTCTCTCTACGGGGTATTCCGGATTCGCTTGGGGAAACTCTACATGAGACAGGTTCTCCAAATAATTCGAGCCCACCATACCAACCGAGGAGCCAAAAACTTCTGCGAGTGGGTGAGCTTGCAAGTCCACTGCCAAAAAAAAGAAAAATCAAGTTAGTGAAAATCTAATTTAAAATTTTTTAATCTAAGTTTTAAAGACTTTGATTATGTAAACTTTACGCTTATTGAAGTTGATAAAAAGTTTTAAAAGTGTAAAAAAGTCTTTGATTTACACAAAGTCTTTCATTTGTGAAAATTTTACGCTAGTACATATTGATGTGAGCGTATTACGAATTTTACGCTGACACATGTTGATGTGAACGTATTTAGAAATTTACGCTGGCATGTGTTGACATGAGCGTATTTTAGATTACATATTTATGTGAGCGTATTTTAGATTTTACGCTGGCACATGTTGATGTGAGCGTATTTCAGATTTTACGCTGGCATGTGTTGACATGAGCGTATTTCAAACTTTACGCTGGCATGTGTTGACATGAGCATATTTCAAACTTTACGCTGGCATGTGCAGACATGAGCGTAAATTAGATTTTACGCTGGCACGTATAGACGTGGGCGTATTTTCTGAACTTTACGCTCACACGTATAAACGTGGGCGTATTTTATTATTTCAATTTTTACGCTAACACGTATGACGTGGGCATGAAAACTGAAGGTTCGGGGTTTCTTCTTCTTCTCTGGCGAACTCAAAGCCGAGATCAAATAGGGTTTTACCCTTCATTGCTGGAGCCACGTCAGGGTTGCTCTGTTGGTGCGTCACCGATGATGGGGGCGGGGGTTTTTGCGCGGTCGGTCGAAGATGAATCTACGGCGGGCTTCTTGCCCTTGCTGCCGGCGGCAGATGACTTCTTGGGGGCTATCGGATTAAAGCAAGAGTATAAAGAAGAATAAGAGTGAGGAGAGATTGAAATTTCAAAAGACAAAGTAAAGTTATCTCTCTAACAGTTGAACTCTATTTATAGAGAATTTCGAATCGGTTCAAATTCCCCGATTTTACACTGATTGTTGGAATTCCTAACTTTTACGCGGATGACCGTTGGATATCTCGAACTCTACGCTGACTGGTGAAATCCCGAATTTTACGCTTCCGTTCAAAGTATTTCAAATTTTAAAAATATTTGAAAACTTTGAAGGGGTTCTTGTAGGAGCGTAAAAAGTGCTTCATAGACCAAGTCAAATGAACAGAGCTTTACGCAAGTCAAAAAGAATCAACAAACTACTCTACGCAGGCTACTCTATGCAAGCTACTATATGCGAGTTATTCTACGCGAGTTGTTTTACGCAAGCCACTTTACGCTGGGACAGGCTGTCATATCGTGCATTTAATGCAAATGATGATGATTCTGACATAATGATTTACTGACAGCGTATAACACAGAATTCGAAGAGATTTGATTTACACAGAAACCAACATTGTCGTTTAGTGTGTGGGCAAGGTTACTTTACGCTCAAAAGATGGCTTCTTTTACGCATGAATACTATCTGAGCTTTGTACGCTCAAAGTTGACGTGAGCGTAAAGTTTATTTGGGCTACTTTTTACGCTCAAGGCTATTTTATCAGCCACTTTACGCGAGAAGTCTATTTTTGGGCTATTTTACGCCTAGTCTACTACTTTACGCTGGAAGTGTATTTTGGGTCATTTTTATGCCCGATTGTTTCTGGCTACATGGGAACGTGGTTTGCCCACGTGGCTTTCATGCTACACTTCTCGAGGAATGTGTGTACGTGTTCTCCCCATTTTATTGAGATAGTGGGACACGTGTCACCGTGCGTAGAGATCACAACTCTACATGGGACACGTGTCAACGTGCGTAGAGAGTGGTTTACATCGTGGGTGACATTTGCTAGCGTAAAAACCCGATTTTGTTGCTTTTTACGCACAAAGGGTTAAGTCTATAAATAGACTTATTTTTTACATAGACAGTATCAAGAGATCAACAGAGAGACAGGAGAGGAGATTCTGAGAAAACTCATACTTCCAGAGTGATATTCCCAGAAGCATTTCTTCAACTTTTTCTCAAGAACAGGGTGAAGCAAAGCAAGAAAGCATTCGACTGTGCCATCAGTGTCGTTGCTCGATACCTTTTCGGTGACTTAGTTCTTCCGATTGTTCGTCTTCTTCAAGCAGTTTTCTTCATCATCATCGTATGGTCCAAGGAACAAAGTGATCGCTCTCAGATCAGACTTCCGTAGCAATATTCCCAGAATATTTGTACTTTCTGTACTTTTTATACTTTTATTTCAAAAGCCAATTTTAGGCATTTTGTTAAGTGAAACAAGCTGTATATGCAGTATATAGCTAGTCATGGCTCATTAAATCTCATCCACATAAAATAAAATAAAGATATTATTAAATCAAGTATGAAAATGTTAATGATCAAGTTGCTGGGTGGAGACAAATCTACTATCAAAAGAATATAAAGAATAGATAGGAATACATGAGATAAAAAATAACAATAAAATACGTCCACCATCTAGGAGAAAGTCATATAGTCTGCAAAGGAAAACTCTAGCATGGAACCGTCTCCTCGGGATACTGTCGATCGTTTATACCTGGAGAGATCACCAGGTCCTCAGATGGACGTAATAAGATACAGAAAAATATGCCATATAACTTAATATAAACTTCTCAATAATAATACGGATCATAATATGGTCCAGTATTTCATCATCGAAGCAATGAATAACCCCTACAACCAAACAAGAACAAGGGGTGGCACACTAGTTCACGACAAAATACTGTTCCATGCCATGATCAGGCATAAGTACATGAATTATACAGAAAAGTATGTATACCGAAAAGAAAGAAAAAAGGTCACCTAACCATACTATGTGATACATGCACTTTGAAGACAACGTTCCATGCAGGGGCTCTCCAAACAAACAAAATAATTAAAGGGTGGTAGTAAATAGCGCTCATCCAAGTCGCTATCGGCCGACAGGTGCATAAAAGTATGTAAAAGTAAATAGTAGCTCCTACACCTCATAGTTATCTCCTCATTCCCATGATACTAAACGTGCGTCGTCTCTACGACACACAAACATGTGTTGTCTCCGTAACACAGTTTATCCTTAATAACTGCTAAGTCTTCTAACGTACAAATTTATTACTAGTTATGTCCCATCTTACGGCCCGTATGCACCGTGGTACGCAAGTCCGAATCTATATACAACTCACGACTTCGTGACACACATATGTCAATGCCAATGAATGCAACACAAACAAACGACAGTCACTTAACAATAGGTCAATGTGCATCAAAAATAAACAAATAACAAAAATATGACTAAACAGTAATTTGTTTCTAAGTACGATTTGGAAATTTTATTTATATTGCATAAATAAATAAATGAATAATGCATATGATGAGCTCAAGATAAATAAACAGTAATGGCAAGGTATCTTGCCTGGTGGTGGTGCGACGATCTGACAATGACCAAATTAGTCCAATAGCCATAGTTGATATGAAGGAGTCCAAAGTCACGAAGGAAATAGGAATATTGGATTAGTCATAATCAAGATGGTAATCGAAAGAAATTTGCATAATAAATACATATATACTATTTTTATAAAATATTTATAATATTTGAAACTAGCTATGTTTTTGTTTAGAAAATATTTATAACTTGTATTGAAAAATATTTATTATATTTGAAAACTATATTTTATTATTCAAAATAATTTTCGATAAATACTTTAAAAATCTAGGAATATCATTTTAAATCAATGTGAAAATTTAATTTGACAGAAATATTATAATAATATTTCTATAGTTCGAAATCCAATTGAAAATAAATATAGGCAAGCCTAATACCATATTGTGTCACAAATATAATTTTATGTTAAAAATGATATTTTAAAATAGGTAAAAATAATCTTAATAATTTATTTAGGATTTCTAAACCCACATTGAAAATAAATGTCCATGTGTGTGTGTGTGTGTATATATATATATATATATATATATATATATATATATATATATATATATATATATATATATATATATATAAAATATATATATATATATATATATATATTGAAAACCCCAACCCTTTATTAAAGGCGGCTCTAAAATCGCAGACGAAAACCGTATACAAGGCGCAAAATGCTGAAGCCTATACAGGTATACCACAAAAGGAGGAGGAGGAAAAAGCGACACAACCGCCAGAGTCTAAGGAGGAGCACCGACCAGAATGCTCTCGGACTGTGGGAACACACGGTGCTCCGCTTACGGCATTGGCGGGCAACTTTCCGTAAGAGCTGGTCTGCCGAATATTGGTGACCTTCGTATCTCGCCTTGTTGCGATTCTTCCAAATGACCCAAGTAGCGGCCGCTGCGAAGATCTGGTGGCCATGGGAGGATGAACCCCAGGAAGTCAGGAGATCGTGGAAGCATCCACCGCCCTGCTCAATGTTGAATAGCTGGTTAAGGGTAGTCCAAGTCCTGTCTGGCAACGTCCCCTAGCGAAAGATGTGATCGATAGTCTCCGTTTGGCGCTCAGAATAGCAGGAGCACGCTGATGCTAAGCTAATCCCGATGATGTTAAGGATGTCGTCTGTCGGCAGCTTCTTTCGGGTCGCTCTTCACAAGAGGAAGGACCACTTCTTAGGGATGCAGGAATGCCAATAGTGTGCTATGGGGAGGCAAGGCCGACCGGCGCCCTGGATAGCGATTCTCGCCGACCTCACTGAGAATCCCCCCGACGCCTCGAGATACCATCTCAACGCATCCTCCTCGCCATTGGTGCGTAGCCCTCTCGCGCAGATGCCATCAGTTGCATCGTTACCGGCCTACTCGTAAATCTAGTCCCAGTTCCAGTCGTCGGTAGGGGGTTCCATAGGTCTCTGATCCTACAATCTCTCGGGGTCTCCGTAAGACACGGTATCATGTTGTCTCCCACCTACCTCTCAAGGAATGGGTTCGAGTTGCCCGCTTCCAGCTGGAGTCTCATCGCTGGCTCGGCAAGGTCGCATCCGATCAGGATGTGACGCCAAGCCGCTGAGGATCTGCAGTTGGATATGGCCATAGATGGGTGTATATGTTTGAAGTATCTGGCTTTCAAAAACCTGGTCCATAAGTTGTTGCTCGTGCGGAGTTTCTACCACAGTTTCATCGAGAATGCTTAAACAATGTGAGTGAGTTTGGTGAATCCCAAACCCCCCTCGTCTGTCGGGTGAGCCATAGATTCCCAGCTAGCCCAGTGATGCTTATCCTGGCCGTTGCTATGACCCGAGAAGAAATTACGAAAGGTCTGTTCGATTGAAGAAAGAACCTTAATGGGCAGCGAGCACGCAGCAAGGGTGTAGATAGGGATGGAGGATAGAACGTGATTGATGAGGATAATCTTGCCACCCGAGGATAAGGTGGCATTGTTGCACCCTTCCAGTTTTTTCTTGATTCTGGTGATTAAGTCCTCGAAAATCCCGATATTGGATTTTTTATACACTAAAGGGCAACCGAGATAGTTGAACGGTGGCTTTGCTACCGAAAAGGATGTTAAGCTGGAGAGGTTGTTGGTGTGCTCTCTATTGGTGTTGTGTGGGCGTAGATAACGCTCTTGGAATGATTGATTTTTTGGCCTGAGCATCTAGAGTATCTCTCCAGGGTATTGTGAACCACTGCCACCGTGCCTTCATCCCCTGAGGAGAAGATGAGAAGGTCGTCTGCGAATCCCAGATGGGTGATGATAGGGCAGCCACTGGAAGTATGATAGTGCTGGAAGTTGGAGGTGTTGACCATATTGTTGAGGTTCCTACTCAGAGCATCAGCTGCTATGATGAAGACGGTGGAGGATAGTGGGTCTCTTTGTCTCACCCCGCGATAGGATTTAAAAAATCCCTGAGCATGGCCGTTGATGACCGTCGAGAACCACGAGTTGTTGATGGATCTCTAGACGATATTGGTCCAAGATTCTGAAAATCTGAAAGCTCTGAAAACCCAGATCATGAATTGCCAATCCAGTCTGTCATAGGCTTTTTTCATGTCGATTTTGACGGCAATGTTGCTTCCCCTCACCAGAAATTTCATACAGGTGATTAACTCTTGGGCCAGCATAATATTGTCCTGGATGTTCCTCCCGCGAACAACCCCACTTTGCTCCTCCGAAATGATCTTGGGGAGAAGACCAGCCATTCTGGTCGCGATGACCTTGGATATGATCTTGTTGGTGAAGTTACAAAGATTGATGGGTCAAAAGTCGCAAAAGGACTCCAGGTTGTCTTTTTTAGGGATTAGGATCAGGTTGGCACTTGAAATGGCTTTAGGGCATATAGCACCTTCGAAGAAAGCGATCGCCGCTTCGATAATATCGTGCTTGATAATATCCCAGCATGTGCGGTAGCATACCGCCAAAAACCCGTCCGAACCTGGAGCACTGTGCTCGTTAAAAGCCCACACTGCATCTTTAACCTCCTGAATTGAGGAAGGGCAGTTCAATTGGGCATTGTCGGTGTCGTCAATGAGGAGAGGGATTTGGTCTAGGAATAATCTGTCTTTGTGAACCGCCTCTTTGGAGAATAGTTTGGAATAGAATTCTGTGGCCGCCTCATGGATGCTCTTTTGGTCGGTGATGATGTTCCCATTTTTATCAGTAGTTCGATGAATTGAGAGCTTCTATCTGCGACCGTTAACGCAGGCATGAAAGTACTTTGAGTTTTTGTCCCCCTCGCTGTCCCATTTCAAACTCGCTTTCTGTTTCCAGAAATCAGTCTCCACTTTGATTCTGAATTTAAGCATGGCCTTGGTGAGGCTG
Organism: Iris pallida; assembly: GCA_029216955.1. Classification (NCBI taxonomy): domain Eukaryota; kingdom Viridiplantae; phylum Streptophyta; class Magnoliopsida; order Asparagales; family Iridaceae; genus Iris; species Iris pallida. The sequence continues at coordinate 526,938 of JANAVB010003400.1, read as the reverse complement.
AGGGCTCTCCTATTCCCTGGAGAGCGATCCATGACGACCAGGGCTTCGGCACGGGTGACGTCGTCCTCAGCGACGCGAACGGCTTGAAAGATATCTCCGTAGGCGATCTTGCTCCAGACAGACAAGGCTTTTCTGGTGGCTTTGAGCTTGTTGCTCACTCAAACCAGGGGGTTGGGGGATACCTCGTGGTTCCATGCTTCCGCAATGATACCCAGAAATTGGGGATGCCCAGTCCAGAAGTCGAGGAACTAGAAGTTCTTTTTGGAAGAGTTAGTCTTGTTTTTTATCTCTACCAACAGGGTGTATGGTCGGATTCTGTGGAGTTGAGGTGGGACAGGTTGGTGGTGATCCCCATTCCGTGCCAGATGGCGTTCGTGAGGGCCCTGTCAAGCCTAGAGTATTGACGACGGTCGCCGTCCTGCATGTTGAACCAGGTGAAAGCATTGCCAGTGAACTAGAGAGTGGTTAAGTGGGCATTGAAGATAAAGTTATTGAAGTCAAGCATAGCCGGAGCGGAGGGGGGACGGCCTCCTATTTTTTTCGTGCTGCAGGTGATCGCGTTGAAATCCCCGATGCAAAGCCAAGGGGAGTTGGTGTGGAGATGATAGATGTCAAGGAGGTCGTCCCAGAGAAATTTCTTCTCCGCTACATCGCAGCTGCCATGGACCGCTGAAAGGTTGGCTCTATTGGGGAGATTTGGGTGATCGAACCAACAGGAGAGGGCCCGCTGGGTATCCTGGATGACTTCGAGTGTAACGTCCTTCGTGCAGAGGATCCAGATATCGTGTCTGCCAGCTATGGCCTTTGGGAGGCCCAGTTGCAGTTGGATGGATTTTAATCTTTTGGAGGAGATTTTGGGTTCAAGAATGATAAGGATGTCTATCTTGTGGATTTTCCGCAGATTGTTAATTCTTCTTAACGTCGGTTTGTTCGCCAAACTGTGGATATTCAAGGATAGGATGTTAAGCATTAAGGTTGTTGTGGGAGGGTTTTTTGTTCTGCTTGGCGGCGGATCTGGTTTGGATGGTAGTGGATGTAGTGGGTCCGTGGTTAGCAGTGGCCTCGCTCGAGGTAGAGGGTTCTGCCTCCGTTGAGGGGGGTGATCGTTACCTGACTGCTCCTGTGGGTTCGATTGCAGATTGACCGATTCTCCGGCAGAGTCCAGGATAGGATTCTCTGGTGGGATAATTATGGAGTAATTGGAGCTCCCTATGAGAAGATTAGTTTGCTGAAGAGGGACTCCCGCGGCTAGGACCTGGAGCCCTCTCAGAACTAGGTCTGGCCCTAGAATAGCTAGAGCCTCTACCCTTGAGTCTTCGTTGGCGAGCTGTTGATTAGCTTCAGTGATGTCGGTGAACTGTTGTGCGGCCTCCGAATTGGGGAAAATCTCAGTGAGCGTGCGGTCGGCTGGGGGGAGGATGTCACCTCCGGTTCTTCTGCGTCCTCCTGATCGAGAGCATCGAATTGGTTGGAAAGGGTGAGAGCTTGGGAGCTGTGGGGAACCAATGCTTTGCTGGAAGATTCACTCCTGTCAGACGAGGCACCTCCGGAGCCGAATCGAGTGTGCGAGTTTGGGCGGGGTAGGAGAGGTGGCTTGGGTGTCCTCTCCTCAGTTGGCTCGCTGTCTTTTCTGGGTGGTTTGTTCTTTAGTTCTGGATGAAGTCGGTGGCAGTGCTTCGGAAGATGCCCTCTTAGGTGGCAGTGGTTACAGAACATGATATGGTTATCGTAGAGGATTTGTTGGGTGTGGGTTCTATTGCCCAGCTCGATGTTGATAAAATTGGGTGGTTCGATGGTGAGGTCGAGTTCCACACAGATTTTGGCATAGTGGGCTTTGGTGAGGTTGCTTGTTTCTGGGGCTGAGGCCACATACGTGCCAAAAGAGTTTACGATACGCCCGAAAGACGCCGGGACAAAGCAAATGAGTGGCAGATTAGGCAGCGTGATCCAGGCGGCGACTGTCGCTGAGTCTTCTTTTGTGCTAAAGTTAGTAGACCACTTGATGATCTTCATCTGATGGGAATCGATCCTGCACGTACCTTTGGACCAGACAGTCTTGTGGTCTAACTCGGATAAGAGGTGAAGAAGAATGTGTTTGGGATCAAGGAGAGCTACACGGTAATCCGCGGTAAGTCTTCAGCTGGCTATCGTCTCCTGCACCCTAGGGAGCTTGGGGCATCCGGATGAAAATTTGAGGATGAAAGAGTGGGGGAATGAATTCGCTAGTGAGGACATCTCCATGTCGGTGAATGGAACCGATGGCACCGGTGACTCCTGGGAGTACTCAACATCCGAAAGAGCGAAGTCTGGGACAAGAGGTGCCTCGGCTGGCGCCAGATCTGGACGAAGCTTGGCGGCCAAGATCGTTAGGGAGGAACGGCCGGGGAAGGGATCAGGGAGGAGCTTCTGGAAGGAGGGAGGGCACTCATGAGGGGATCAGCTCGGGCCGGAGTGCGAGGCCTGAGACTGCTGCCTAGGGTAAGCACACTGGGACAGGGATGGCCGGGGTAGCCTGTCCAGAGGCACCGGAGGGGAGGTTCGCCCCGCTCTCAGAGGAAGGCACCACAGACGGATCAATGGGAGGGGGAGGGTGAGAGCCCGGGGCGTCCCCGATGGGATCCCCAACGAGATCCCCTGGCTCGGACGAGCAAAGGACGAGATGGTTGGGATCCGAAGGGCGTCCCGTCGGAGACAGACGCAGTGGGGAAGGAATCGAAGGTACAGGGGGAAGGCCGGGGGCCGCGGAGGGGGCAATGGGAGAGGTAGGGAGGCTGGGGCCCACTGATGAGGAGCCAGGGGCTGGGGGGCCAACGATAGGGAGGGCTGGAGGAGAGGGGGAAGTGAGGGCCTGTGAGGGTAGAGTGGGAGCGGTGATTGGAGGGGCGTAGTGCGCTGCGGAGGGGACGAGAGGAAGATCGGTGTGGGCGTAGGGCGCAGTGTATTGGCCGAGAGGAAGGTTAGCGTAGAGGGAGTGCTGAGCGTAGATGTCGGGCGTAGAGGGGGAAGGCCCGCCTGATGAAGTGGGGGTGGTGGACTGGGAATACGCGGAGAGAGGTGCGTAAAATTCAGAAAAAGATCCGGGCGCGTAATAGACGTTGCTAGAGGGGGGCCCACCGATGGGCTGGACAAACGTCCCTGGCACGAATTGAACTTGTGGGGAGCGGGCCCCCCCAAGATAAAAAAATCCGGACGTAACTAGTGGGGAGCGGGCCCTACCTTGGTAAAAAAATTCGGGCGTAAAGGGTCCGCTGATAGGAGGGTCCCCACCTGAAGACTGAGCTGCTGCTCCTTGCGCGTAGAGACCACCAGAGGGCTGTGAGTCTTGACCGTAGAGTCCATGGGGGAAGCGGGCCCCACCATGTGAAACCGCGCTAGAAGGCATATTACGCTCAACAGCTAATAAGTGAGGGTGGCCCACCACATTCAGTAGGTACACTGAACCATTCACGTGGTGCCAGAGAGAAGTGCCTTCCATGCCTGCACCGCAGGTGGGCGACACTCCCGAGGAAGGGGTGGTGTTGGGAGACCCAAAGCCTGCACTGCAGGAGGGCTCCCAACATGAGGGACCAGAAGACCATTCGAAATTTGAAAAATAGGGAGTGGCACCAACCGAGAATCTAACTCCAGCGAATACCTTTGCTCCACCGCCTGGTCACCACCGATGAAGGCGCTGGAGAGAAGGAGAGTGATAGAAGACGGACGCGGAAGTGCTAACGGAAGCGGAGAAAGAAGGCACAGGCGGAAGAGTCACAACAGGGAAGGAGGGAGCGGGGGGGAGGTGCTGGCAGATCAGAGCCAGGCACTCCTCAGACCAAGGAGTGGCCATTGGTGTCGGTGGGAGGGCAGAACGGAGGGGGACGGGGGACTAGAAGCCGCCGGCTCAGGAGTAGCCGGGCGGGGAGGCGGTGGAAGGACATGGGGTGGATACGGAGGAGGGGAGGAGCTGGAGAAGCTTAACCATGGAAAGAAATATATATATATATATATATATATATATATATATATATATATATATATATATATATATATATAAACGGCCATATCGTATATATCTGAGACTATCGAAAGAAAACCTCGTTCAAAACCATCTTTGGGCATGAAGCCATACCAACCAGAGGGGCAAAATACAGTATCAATAACAGACATCCAAAGGATGTGCTGCCGAAAGAAAAATGTAGAACTGTCGAAAGAAAAATATAGAACTGCCAGAGCTACCAGGTGAAGAAGCAGCAAACGGGGGAGGGGGTCCCCCGGAGACCGAGAACATGAAGAGCATAAGGCTTTACCTAATTGCCTGATAACTTCTACAATAAGTGTGGTGGCCGACCACCCGTGTTCTTTATACCATGATTTATTACAGTTTTTCCAAATCAGCCAAATGATCGTTGCAACGATAACACGCCGTTCAAGTCGATGATTATCATTCCACCAACAACCAAGCCTTTTTATGAATTCCTCGCCCGAGTCCTGGATGCCCAGATCTGGGAGGCTAAATCCCCTTGAGAGCAGAGATGAGAAATGGTTTCCTCTTGGGGAAGAATTGTACAGCAAGAGCATTTGGATGCAAGCTGATACTCGATCTTTTGCACCCCATGGTCCGTTGGCAATTTGTCCTTGTAAGCTCGCCAAAGAGTCACCAACCACTTCAACGGAATGTATGTGTTCCATAGCTCCGACGACGTTGGGTCTCCATATAAGAGGGTTCTCCCAACATCCCAAGTCATCGTCACAGAAAAACGACCGTCCATGTTGAACCCCTAAATTTCTACTACATTTTTATAATAAATTTGGTACTGATTATTTTTTGTATTTGTACGTTGCGTAGTTGCAGTGTACGTCGCGCACGAAATTTCATTCTTATCGAATTTGCTCGACGAGTGCGAATATGTGCGAGCGTACATATTTTTTTTTGAAAAATATTTTTATTTGTTATTTTATTTTATAGTTTTAAAATAATATATGTAATAATTATTTTAGCTATCATACCAACAATTCCAAATCCATTATTTTATTTATTTATAAAAAATCTTTCGTTTATAATAGTTATTAATAATAAATAATATTCTTTGTGGATACGTATATATATTTCCTAAATATTTTATTAGTTTATTTTTAAATAAAAATGTAATTTTTGAGATTTATTAATATTAATATTTTATTATTCAAAAAATATTTAAATATACTTATTATTTTCGAAATTATTATTATTGGTATTTTGAAAACTATATTTGGAAGTTATTGTGGCCATTTTAAATTTCGATATAATTTTATATATTTAATTTAAATAGTTTAAAGGTAGAATTTATATTTAATTTGAGTCTAGATTATCTAGATTTAAAATTAGAATTTAAATTGAATTTAGATTTGATTTGAATTGAATTATCTAATTAGGTTTAAATCCTAATCCTTATCCAAGTAGAAATTCCCACCTCCTATATAAGGAGAGGAACTCCTCCACATAAAAATTTCACGAAACCAATTCCATCAACACCACAAACATTTTATCGTGCGTGCATCGTGTCCGTGTCCACCCAAAGTTCTTCCACTATTCTTTGTTTACAATTACATTATTTTTCTCGTGTCCGACACACCGGACACCTTCTGTGTCATACATGACATAATTACAGTAAAACCCTAATCCTAAACTTGAAACCCTATCCCGACCACCCGCTGCGCCCCGACGACAGGCCCCAACAGCAACACCAGAACCCCCTGGCCATCCCCGACATCACCGCACACCGTCATCATCCCGACCCAACCCAGTCTGGCGACCACCCCCTCTTCTTTCAAAACTATGACACATCGTCACCACCACCATCGTCATCATCCTCCACCGCCACCATCACAAAAAGCCCAACCCGACAGTTACACCCCTACAGCCTCCCGACTAAATCCGAGCACGACCAGATCTGGTCTGTTCCACCGCCCTCGCCGGAAAGTCGCCTACCACCACCCATATCACCACCATAACCGTGGCCACCGGGGCTACCAACAGGTCCACCACCAGAAAAAGAAGGGAAAAAAAAACCCTAGACAAACCCTATCCCATACCTCGTCGTGCCACTATTGTCGCTGCGACTCCTCCACGTGGCTAGTGGTCATCGCCGACCACGACCTTCCTTGCCGCTTCACCAGAGCGCGCGCCTCCACGCGCAGAGCCCTCTTCTCGCAGCAGCAACTGTGCCGCCTTCGCGAACCCCTCTGCCTCGTGTGCGCCGACCCAGCGCCCTCCACCTGACCCATGTCCCCCACCGGCCCAGCGCCGCAACCGCGCCGATGAAGGCGCTCCACCGCACCCGAGCTCCCCACTCCTCCGCCGGACCCACCGAAACACCTTTCTCTCCGCTCCACCGTGGGCGCCGGCCTTCCTCAGCGCCGAGCGGCCACGGCCACCCCAGTGACTCTGCCCTTTTTTACCTCCGCCGAGCCACGACCGGCGAGAGCCCCCTCCGTTCTTCTTCCCTTCACACCCGCGTCTCCCCTCCTCCCCGCGAGCAGACCGCCGCCCTGAGCCAGCCTCGCCGCGCCTCTCCGCGAGCTGGCCGTCGCCCACACCTCTCCGCCGACAGCTCCGCCTCGTCGTTGAACTCCGGCGCCAACCCTCTCGAACCTCTCTCTCCCTCTCCTTCCTTGCTCTGCCCCCTTCTCTCTCCTCTCCTTTCTTCGGACTCTTCCCATTCCTTCCCTCGATTATTTTCTTCTTGTTCCTCTTCTTCACCACTTCTGAGAGAACAGAAATATAACTTTCCTTACTAATGACTTTCCTTCTCCCTTTAGAAAACAATAATGAGTGTTATAATTCACAGGTATGACGAGTATATTATTGTTTTAATTTTTTGTCACTATATATATATACAGTATATTTGTATTAATATATATAGTTATTAATATTGTTTTAAAGTCTATAGTATTATTATTTATTTTTAATATGGTTATATTATCTTATGATATTTGGTGATAGCTTTTTAGCCTAAAAACCATAGTTTGGTTTTTGACCTTAAATATAATTATATTATTTATATAATATTAAATATGGTTGTAATGTTTCTACCTACGTAAGTTACAGTTTTATATAAAAATGATTTCCGTGACTTTCAAGTATCTTTTTACTAATAAAATATAGTTTTTTGGGAATTGACGCTACATGTAATTTCAAATTGGACTAGAAGCCGTAAACTATATTATTATTATTATTATATTATTTTTAATATGACTATTACCTAAAAATAATATTGAGATATTTCCTACCTAGTTAAATTATAGTTTGATATAAAAATGATTCTAGATTTCCAAATATTATTCAAAAGTATTTTGACTACTACAATATAGTATCCAAATATTATAAATATTTTTATGAAAATAGTGTATGTATTACTACACATATCCTATGATTATAAATTTTGACCATGGCTATTCATATATCCAATTCTCTTACAAATTTGGACTTCTTATGTCGACCCAAGCTAATTGGATTGTTCTGGACTCGATAGAACAGTCTGTGTCATCATTGGAGGCCATCTTCCATAATTGTAACACCGAAGTCAAATATGTGCCATCATGATTATCGTACAACACCAGGACATTATGGACATTGCACCACACCGGAGTCACATCAGGCAAGATACCTTGCCTTTACTGTTTAAATTTCTTGCTCAATATTATGCATGCTTTATAATTGTTTATTTCTAGCAAATATAAATTGTTATTTCAAAACTTTATGTAGTTACAAATTACTATACTCAGTTTTTGTTATGCATTTGGCCTAGAGTTAAGGGGCCACCTTTGTTTGTGCCGCATTCATTAGTCCGACACCTGTGTGCTACGATGTCACGTGTCTCATATAGATTCGGACTTGCGTACCGATCGTGCATCGCTGCTTACAGGACGAGCGTTAGGATATAACTGCTAATATAGTTGTCTAAAAGACTTAGCGGTTATTAGATTATCGTGGTATGGATTTAGCACGAGTAGTGCATGGGGAGGGTGAAGACAGTTATTAGGCGCAGGGGCTTTCACACATTTACTTTTCTCTAGCTGCCATTTGTGACTCAGCCGAGAGCTAGTGCGCCGTGCACTTATTTACTTTTCTCTGGAAGCCACTAGTACGTCGGTTGAAACACAAATGTGTCGTGCATTTACTTTCCTCTAGCTGCCGTTAGTGACTCGCCCAAGAGCTAGTGGCCGTGCATTTATTTTTCTCTAGATGCCCCTTAGCTCTCACTCGAGTGCTAATGGGTCGTGCATTTACTTTTCTCTAGACGCCACTAGTGCCTTGGTTGAAACGCTAACGAGCCGTATTTCTAGTCTCGAGAGCCCTTGTGTGGAACGTTGTCTTCAAAGTGCATTTTTACATAAAATGGTTAAGGACCTTTATTTGTGTAGTCACATATACTTTTCTGTTGAGCTTTATTTATTCAGTTATTGGCATGATATTATGTGTCTTGTTACATCCCTCTGAGGACCTGGTTATCTCGCCAATTGTGTGCTCTAGTCTTTCGCAGGTACTCTAGTTCTAGCCGTGACTATCTCCATTTCTTCGAGGGTGATTGCACTTTGATCGTCTTCGCTTCGCTCACCAAAATCATTTATTCTCTCATGTATTTTTTCTTTACTTGTTGGTAATGGATTTGTCTCCGCTCAACATATTGTATCAAGACAATTCATTATCATTATATGATATCTTTTATTTATTTATTTTGTGTGGATGAGATTAGTTATGGCTCTACTGCATTTTACAGCTTACGTATATTTATTATACGGCTGGTATGTCTACGTTCCTAGTCCTACGTATTTTGGGACTGGGGCATTACATGTTTTTGTGGTGGCCCATGCAGGTCAAGATAAATTGTTTGGTTACTGTACCGTACCAAGCAAGCCTATGAATAGGATTAGAAGTCTAGGATCTCATCCACATACTTGACCTCCTTCCTCGATTCCATATTCGAACTACCGTTCGACTCATCGATTGTATCTTGCTTGATTCCTTCTATCATTATCCTTATCTTTCCTTCGTGCTTGCTTGAGATTGACCCTACTAGATTAGATGTCCCAAACACCCTTAGCTTAATTCTTTTAAGTTGGGTAGAATATCCCACGGCCTGACACACCCTTGACCGCTAAAGAGAGTACAACTAGTATTATCCAGACTATAGAGACTAGAAAAATTTAATCCATTTGGTCATCCAAGTCTTGGTCAATAAAATCGTAGAATAATAGCATATGAATAAACAAAACTTAGATTCTCATGACTCTTAGACTATTTATATTGGTTCTTATTTCATCTACCCTCGGGCCTATGTTTTACTATCTAGACTAATGATGCTAACATAGCCTAGTATTTGCAAACTAATCCTTATCAAGCTTGATCGAGGCATATGCTATTGAGCGGCCGCTCACTAACATATTGTCTAATCAGAACCAGTGCATAATGGTCTGATCAACCGAGTGCACTTTGGTTCGTCTTTTCATATATCAATCTACGTGGATGGGATGAAGTTAAACTTTTCTCTTAGAATTCCATCCACGACTGCCTTGATGATTCTTTTGAAATGTATACGGCCGCCTTTGAACCACGTATTCTTATTCGATAATATCACCTTTGGAACCCTTTATCGCTTTCGTCTTCCTCCTATTTTAGAAGGACGAAATCCTTCGTGCCGAGTATCCCCTTTAGTTGCCCGATCACTTATGACTACTGTAATTAGCTATTAGCAACCCGTGGCTAAATTCTCATCCTAAAACTATTCGTCTTTTTTCCTTGATCCTAAACCTACCATCGCGACCGTCTAAATCATTTGAATAATCCCAATCATTCTCCTATTTTCATGCCTTCGACCTAAACGTCCACTACTACCTCTCCTAAAGACTCTAGAAATTAATTCCCTTGATCTACTCAATTCGTGTTATCATGATTTCATTGCCTTAACTAGCAACCCTCCATATCCACGACTATTTTCGAATTTATCAAATTCATGACCTACTAAATGCTTGTCTATGTTAAGGCGTTGTTTCTTTGCCTCGCCCATATTTTCATTATCGATATACCCCTTGTACCTTCTCACCTCCCTACTTATACTTAATTTCGAGGACAAAATTCTTTTAAGTTGGGTTGAATGTAAAACTCCTAAATTTCTACTACATTTTTTATAATAAATTTGGTACTGATTATTTTTTTATATTTGTACGTTGCGTAGATGCAGTATACGTCGCGCACAAAATTTTGTTATTATCGAATTTGCTCGACGAGTGCGAATATGTGCGAGCGTAGATATATTTTTTTAAAAAACATTTTTATTTATTATTTTATTTTATAGTTTTAAAATAATATATGTAATAATTATTTTAGCTATCATACCAACAATTCCAAATCTATTATTTTATTTATTTATAAAAAGTCTTTCATTTATAATAGTTATTAATAATAAATAATATTCTTTGTGCATACGTATATATATTTCCTAAATATTTTATTAGTTTATTTTTAAATGAAAATATAATTTTCAAGATTTATTAATATTAATATTTTATTATTCAAAAAATATTTAAAAATACTTATTATTTTCAAAATTATTATTATTGGTATTTTAAAAAATATATTTGGAAGTTATTGTGGCCATTTTAAATTTCGATTTGATTTTATAGATTTAATTTAAATAGTTTAAAGGTAGAATTTATATTTAATTTGAGTCTAGATTATCTAGATTTAAAATTAGAATTAAATTGAATTTAGATTTGATTTGAATTGAATTATCTAATTGGATTTAAATCCTAATCCTTATCCAAGTGGGAATTCCCACCTCCTATATAAGGAGAGGTACTCCTCCACATAAAAATTTCACGAAACCTATTTTATCAACACCATAAACATTTTATCGTGCGTGCATCGTGTCCGTGTCCACCCAAAGTTCTTCCACTATTCTTTGTTTACAATTACATTATTTTTCTCGTGTCCGACACACCGGACACCTTATGTGTCATGCATGACACAATTACAGTAAAACCCTAATCCTAAACTTGAAACCCTATCCCGACCACCCGCTGCGCCCCGACGACAGGCCCCGACAGCAACACCAGAACCTCCTGGTCGTCCCCGACATCACCGTACGCCGTCATCATCCCGACTCAACCCAGTCCGGTGACCACCCCCTCTTCTTCCAAAACTTCGACACATCGTCACCACCACCATCGTCATCATCCTCCACCGCCACCATCACGAAAAGCCCAACCCGACCGTTACACCCCTACAGCCTCCCGACCAAATCCGAGCACGACCAGATCTGGTCTGTTCCACCGCCCTCATCGAAAAGTCGCCTAGCACCACCCATATCACCACCATAACCGCGGCCACATGGGCTACCAACAGGACCACCACCAGAAAAAAAAGAAAAAAAGAAAAACCCTAGCCAAACCCTAACCCATACCTCGTCGTGCCACTTTTGTCGCTGCGACTCCTCCACGTGGCCAGTGGTCATCGCCGACCACGACCCTCCTTGCCGTTTCACCAGAGCGCGGGCCTCCACGCGCAGAGCCCTCTTCTCGCAGCAGCAACTGTGCCGCCGCCGCGAACCCCTCTGCCTCGTGCGCGCCGATCCAGCGCCCTCCACCTGACCCGTGTCCCCCATCGGCCCAGCGCCGCAACCGCGCCGGTGAAGGCGCTCCACCGCACCCGAGCTCCCCGCTCCTCCGCCGGAACCACCGAAACCCCTTCCTCTCCGCTCCACCGCGGGCGTCGGCCTTCCTCAGCGCCGAGCGACCACGGCCACCCAAGTGACTCCGCCCATTTTCACCTCCGGCGAGCCACAACCGGTGAGAGCCCCCTCCGTTCTCCTTCCCTTCACACCCGCGTCTTCCCTCCTCCCCGCGAGCTGACCGCTGTAATGCCCCGCTCCGCACGAGGCATTTGGGTTGGCTTGTTGGATGCTATCAGAATGTTGGACCGTGACTTATGTTGGGAATCAGGAGAATTGAGACTGATGCAGTCACTCTTAGCTGACTAGACGGAATGGGTATTGGAACGTGGCTCGCTGGTGGGGCTATGCTTAGCGGGATTGGAGCAGGAAGGCCCTTTTATGCAGGCAAGTAGAACTGTCCTCCTTCCTCCTTATTCCTGCATGCTTAATAAATGGAATAATGTGATGCTATGAATTGTCCCTAAATGCTCCATGTCTTAGTTGCTGAATAATAGAGATGCCTATGTTGTGAATTATTGAAATGAATAAGATATGAATATTGAACTGTGCCTTTTGTTTCCAATAGCTTTCTGCAATCTTGAGTTTTTTTAGTCTAGCTTGTGCTAGAAACATGTTGCCCCGGATCTCCCCACTCTCGTCGGCCGAGTAGGCCACCTCCGCCTCGGCTGCACTCTGCTCCGCTTCCCTGGCTTCCGTGTGGATATCCCCGAAGGCGAGCCTACTCCAGCTTTCCAACGTAATCATGGTTGCCTTGATTCTGGACGACAGTTGGACGATGGGGTTCCGATAATTGACGGAGGTCCACGCACTACGGACGACACCCGAGAAGTCCTGGTGATTGATCAGAACCCTGTCGAATCTAGAAGATTAGCATTGGTCGGCCTCTCCTATACTGCACCAGGTATAGGAGTTACCTGTGAAAGGAAGGGATGATATACCTACCTCGGAAATGAAGTTGGAGAATTCCCGCAGTGAATAGGGATCCGGCGCCCTACCCCCTTTCTTCTCGCTCAGAGAGTTGATAGCGTTAAAGTCTCCCCCTATGGCCCATGGGGCGTCGATGTCCTCCTACATCGACAAGAGGTGTTCCCATAGTTGTCTCCGACCGGTGCGTGATGTGCTTCTGTGGACAGTGAGCGCGGCCAGTCTCGAGGAGGGGAGGTCGAATAAAACAGTGAGGGCTTGTTCGTGAGAATACAACAGCTTTACGTTCATGTCTTCTTTGGCAAAGATCCAAATTCCTCTCTTGTTATCCACAGCTTGGTGAAAGCCAAGTTTAATCTTGTACTTTTGAATCATCTCATGTGAGACTTTTGGCTCAATGATCCCTATTATGGGGAATTTATGCAATCTACACAGGATTTTAAGATGGCGAGTTGTACGCGGGCTTGCGATCCCTCACAGATTCCAGATTAATGTCTTAAACATTAACTGGATTTTTTGTGGATATCTTGGAGGGCTTGGTCGAGGATCTGGTGATTCTTGGATTTGTGGAGTCCTGCTTCCTTCCTTGCTTGATGACGCTTGTGGGGCAAGCCCGATCGCTCGTCGACGGGCTGGGGCTCGCTGTCGAGGATGATGAGGTTTGATGCGCTCCCCTGTACGGAGACGAATCCTTTAGGCCCTGAGGCGGGCGTTTAGGGTTGGGGTCCCCCGAAGCCACTTCCCTGGGAGTGACCGAAAGAACTATCTGAATTTGGCCTTCCTCCAGTTCTTTCGAGCCGTCAAGAATGACCTCGGGTCTTCTGTTGCCCGGTTGCACGAGATGGGCTACCGTCCCTCTTGTGGGGAGGGAACGACTGATTGGCGAGGAGAGAATACGGCTTGGTGGGGGAGCACACCTCTAATCTGGGGGAGGGACTCATTGCGAGTGAGGATTCGACGTGGGCACTCCCTTTCTACCTACAGAGCAGGGGTCACCCCGTCGTCCCTAGCAGGGGGATCGATAGGAGCCCTGCATTATAAAAGGATCCTCTTATGGAGTCTTGGGGGGCGGGAAGGGGGAACTTGATTAGGTTTGGGAGAAATCTGAGTGATGAACTGGAAGGGATCCTTGAGATGTCTTGAAGGGAGAACTTGTGTCTACTTGGGTGGGATCATAGGGTGAGGGTTCTGGCGGGGATCTTTGTTTGCCCTTCTTCGGTGAGCTGGGAGTTGGGATGTTGGCTTGAAGTTTGCACGCACTAGAGTCATGACCCAAGTGTTTACAGCTGTGATGGAAAATGGGGGGGTCTTCGAAGATGGACGGCTACCAATAGCTCCTCTGGTCAAGGAGGATAACCCGAACACGAGAGGGAAGAGGAATGCTGGGATCTAGTTCAACAAAGATACAGGCTGTGCTCGACCGCGAGAGATTGGCCATGGCACTATTCATCTTTAGGGGGTTCTCAAAGGCTTTGGCTAGCCTAAATAGGGTTTATTTGTCGAATAGATCGTGGCAGATCCACGAAAGATTGACCTAGATCACTGCCAGAGGGGACTCAAAGAGGGGGTTGAAGTTGGCGAACCACCGTAAGAGTCTCATGGGAAATTTGGCTACGACCCACTAGAGTTTCAAACGCAGGTGCAGGAAGTCCTCCTCCAGGCTGGGGATAATCAGGATGTGCTTGTGGTCAATCATTCCGATCTGACAAGGGCCAACAAGGCCAAATCTGGAGAAGGCCTATCGGACTACGGCAATCGGGGGCCGCTTGTGAGAAAATTTCTGATAAGAACTAAGAAATGTGGGTCTGCAAGGAGGTACTCTTCCTCGGCAGAGAAGGAGACTATCGGTTCCCCTTGAAGCGCTTCATTGGCTGGTCGGAAAGGAGAGTTGCGGGGCGGTAGGGGACAACCTTCAGCGCCTGAGTGAAAGAGAGGGGAGGAGGAGGAGGGGGTGTTGGTATGGGGAGAGGCAGAGGGGAGGAGGCGGGATGGGGAGGAGCGAGGCCGCCCCCGCCCCTAGCCGGGGAACGCCCATTTGAGGTGCCATTACTCGGTAATAACTAAATATTTATACGGGCCCAAAATAAAATTGTATGTTATAGATCTTTGTGTCAACTTTCTGAAACATCAAACGAACCACGAAACTGAGTTCGAGATCTCTCGGAATCTCGAAAACAGTACGACGTATCGATTTTCTGACAACTGACACTAAAACAATTTTATAGAAAAATATATTACAAATTTGATAAAATCAATTACAGATTATCGAAGGTAACCTCAATACACTTCAAACAAAAAACTGAAGGTGAAACGGAGTCTGGAGTTGGCCGCAACGGCTTCGCAAAGTTGATACAACTTCTGAAAAAAGAGGCTGAATTTTATTATGAATTTTTGGACTGTTTTGGACCAAAAAGAGAGGAGATTTGGAGAAGAAAAATATGAGAGATAATTTTTGTGAAATCCATAATTTTTAGAATTAATGGATTGTTGAATTGGAGTGTAATTTTGGTTTTTTATTATTATTATTATTATTATTATTATTATTATTTATTAGTCAAAATTAGGAAAATATTATTTTTAAATTTATCGTTGATTTTTGTTTGTGGCCCTGTCCGATCCCGTGACCAGAGTCTGACCCGAGTTCGAACCCGGTTTCCCAAAACCCAATTCCATTCTGAACCAATTCCTTTCTTTAAAATTCTGGTTATATATCTATTATTAGTTTTTTTTTTAAATAATAATAATAATAACCCACGTTTGGGCCTGGTCACCCACGACCAGACCACCCCCTACCTATTCTCCAGCACTCCCCTTATTTCTCCTCAGCTTTCTCCTCTCCTCCATAAATTCACTTCACCACTTCACATTTAAACAACCCACTCTCCCTATAGGCACAATCACCACTCCCACTCTAATTTCTCTCTCTCCCACTCATTCACTCAATTCTTATTCTCCACAACTCCAGAGTTCTCCCGAAGCCCCTCGCCACCAGCCCGCGGCCCCGCTTCCTCTGGCGCCCAGCCGCGACCCCCGGCGGCCCTCGACCCCAGCGCCCGACCCCGCTCCGGCCGCGTCCAGCCCGTGCCACCTACGGTCGCCCTTCCGCGCACGCCACGCCGGCCGCCCTCACCACCAGCTGCGCCGCTTCCTCCGGCGCCCAAGCCCTGACCCCGCTCCGGCCAAGCCCAGGCCGTGCGCCCCCGGCCGCCCTGTGCACGGCCAGCGCCCTTTCGGCCGTTCCCCGCCATGCCCTAGCCCGGTGTCGCCGATTTTTCTCCGGCGATTTCGGCCAGACCCCGCCCCTGTCCACGCCCGGCTCAGCCGCGTGCGCCCCGCTGTTCAATAGCGCTGTCCAGCGCTGTTCCGGTGCTTTTTCGCTGTTGTCCGCAAGTTGGGACTTTTCCAAGTCCGCGGGAACGTGGTTTTCTATCTCTATTATTGCATCTGAGAGCTCTAGCCGAGCACCCGAGGTATATTTCCGTATTCGCCGTGTCCCTTCTCGGTGTGTCGATGATGATTCGGTCCCCGATCCCGTTAAGGGATTCGGCTTAGATAATTTCGATTTTTTCAAAGTCCATCCCGGAATGGTGCTGGCTTGACGTTTTGTGCTGTGGTTTAGAATATTGGTTTTGAGTGATAAGTTCTTCTGTTGGCTTTTGGTTCTGTGGGTTTTCGAAATTTCTGAGTTTAGATTTCGGGTTTAATAATACTTCTGTTGCGGTTTCGATTTCGGATTTAATATTATTCCTGGGTTAGAATATTTGTAGTTGGATAATTGGAGTCCCTGGTTTGGGACAGTTATTGGTGTTTTGGGCATTTCTTCCAGTATTGGGTTGTCCCAATTACAGAGGGGATGCTGCCCGAATTTTCAAAGAATATTTTAAAAAGGGATTTCTATAAAATTCTAATTTCCAAAACCGGCTTTTGCAAAAGATTTGTTGTTTTGGTTTTCGATTAATTTTTTCCGGGCGACGACAAAATTCGGTCTATGGGCCCTAGCGAAATACAAACGAAACCGGCCACTCCGGACGTTGAGGCATTAGCTAGAATGCGAAGTGATATTTTGGACCAAATCTGAGACTCTTTGATATTATATTATATTTATTTTTGGAACTGGAACTGCTTTTTAGCATTTATGGTGCAGGACCTCGGCTTGCTGAATGGACCGCTTCCCGGCGTTCAGGATTCACCTGAGTTTTATTATTATTTTTAAATTCGATTTATGTAAAGGTTGTAAGGGCATAAGCCCAGTTTTCTATTTTCTTTGTTGCGACCATGTATTGCGTAGAATAGATTTTATTTATTTTCTGGGATGTTGGTTTGTCGATAAACTCGTAAAATATTAAAAAGAGATTATTTTGGATATAAAAAATTATAACATTTTCTCACAATAAATAATTAGTAAAATCACAAGTTTGTGTTGTTTAAACAAATTCACATCTTCTCATTTAAAAAAATATAGTTTTATATAATATATTTTAAAAATACAAAGTTTTGCCAAATTAACCGGTAATTGCCATTTTTCCAATTAATCAATAACAGACTTATTTAATTAAAATAATAATCAACGTAGATTGCGACGTTAGACGATTTCCGGTAGATTAATTAATAAACTTAAAACCTGACTAGGGTCTACTTCTAGAGATTGTAACTAGCACACCTAGAATGGTTTCATATTGGTTATAAGCCAAGGTTCTCAACTGTAGGATCTCGGAGACGAACCTGACATCCTCCTCGATATCGACTTTCCCGATCCATCAACTAAACAGAGACAAGTTACGGTTATGTTTTCTTGTATTTTATTTAGTAATTATCTAGCTGCATGTTTAAACCACATTGCTACACGAAACCCTATCCTAGTGTTCAGATATTGATTGATATTGATTGTTGGGATTGGGAGAATAGTGTAACGTTTATGGCCAATACCCCCCTATATTACAGGATTGTGTGAGCTTGCCCCTCTTACACACGGAGATAAGCCGTATCGCATCGCTAGGACGCTATTGTATAACCCAAGTCGGTCATAGACGATTACACATTCAAATCACATTGTTTTTAATCGTAGAACTACTGAAAAATATTATTTCAACTGTTTAGCCTGTACTTTTCCATTATTACTTGAAATATGAGATACATATTCGTACTTGCTCCCTCCTGACTGGAGACAACATTTTTAGGTGACATTGAGGATGCTGAGCTATTGTACAATAGCTACTATGACCCGGTTTTGTACTATGTGGTGTTGTCGGAGTCCCCCTTGGAGGACGCAGGACCTGAGGCCGACGAGCCGACTGCTTAGCTAGTTGTTTCCAGTTTTCTAGTTTTGTTGTTTTAGAGTTTTGTTAATTTTGAATTCAACACTTTATTTCGGTTCTTTCATTCCAGTTGTACTTTTCAATTATTGAATAAAAGTTTTAAAATTTTCTTATATTGTGTTATGACAAATGTATAGATATTGTTATGAATACCTGCATATAGAACAGCTTACTGCCGTCGTTTCACAACGGTGCAGGCTGGACATGATCCGGTTCGACCCAATAATTTGGAATCGGGTCGTGACATGTTTTTAGTGGTGGCCCATGCAGTTCATGAAACAACAACTTAGGAAAATATACCTAGAAACAATTAGAACACTAGAACATTGATTTGTCACAACATAGGTCTGAATTATATATATATATATATATATATATATATATATATATATATATATATATATATATATATATTTGGTTGCTATAGACTGGTAGGCTACCTTGCTTGTGTTTGCAACCAAAACTTCCAGAGTACGGCCAAAGGAAAGACCACTCGTTCCGGCCTTGCTGGCGATGAGGACCACCATCGGTCATACTTAGACCCATATCCATCACCGAGACTTGTAACTGTCCCATAACTATCTCAGGCCACAAATACTTAACACCCTTACTTGTGATGCCCTTGCCCAACTATGATGTAGTCCTAGGAATGGACTGGTTAAGTGAGCAGCATGCACTGACAGATTGTCACAGAGGATGTGTAATCTTCAACCCACCAGGAGAACCGGAGTTTCAAATCTCTCGAGCTCTGGAAGACATGAAGAGTGTTACCTACTCCTCTATCACCGAAGAACCCGGGCCTCTTCACCCTATTATAGCGGAATTCATGGACGTCTTTCCAGATAGTCTTCCAGGATTGCCGCCAGATCGAGGGGTGGAATTCATAATCGACCTAGTACCCGACTCTTCCCCTATTTCTCGGGGATGCTACAGAGTCAACCCTAAGGAAGCAAAGGAGATGAAGGACCAGATTGACGAACTAAAGGCACAAGATTTATCAGAGACGGGGCTTCCCCCTGGGGAGCACCAGTTTTGTTCGCGCCCAAGAAGGATGGAACCGTGCGGATGTGCATTGATTACCGGACGCTAAACAACATCACCATCAAGAACAAGTACCCTCTGTCCCGGATCGACGACCTGTTTGATCAACTGAGTGGAGCTAAGGTATTTTCGAAGATAGATCTCAGGTCTGGCTACCATCAAATTAAGGTCAGGAGGGAGGATATTCCCAAGACGGCGTTCAACACCAAATATGGTCAGTATGAATTTTTGGTCATGCCGTTTGGACTGACGAATGTCCCTGCAGTATTCATGAACCTTATGAACAAGGTCTTCCATGAATATCTGAATTAGTTTGTTGTTGTCTTCATCGATGACATTCTGATCTACTCGAAGACTGAAGAAGAGCATGAAGAGCACCTGAGGAAAGTTCTAGGAACTTTAAGGAGGGGAAAGATCTATGGTAAGCTATCTAAATGCGAATTCTTCTTAGACAAAGTGGATTTTCTTGGCCATGTTGTCACAGGAGAAGGAATTTTGGTGGATCCAATGAAGATAGCTGCTATTGTGAAGTGGACTGCACCAAGTTCAGTTACAAAAATCAGAAGTTTCTTGGGTTTAGCTGGCTACTACCGGAAGTTTGTAAAGGATTTCTCCAGGATTGTTGAGCCGATGACGAAGCTCACTAGGAAGAATGAAGAATTTGTTTGGTCGGAAGCTTGCCAGTCAGCATTTGAGGAGCTGAAGAAGAGGCTTACAATGGCGTCGATACTTGCGCTACCCTCAGGTACCGGCGGTTTCTCAATTTATAGTGATACTTTTGGCAAGGGATTGGGCTGCATTCTTCAACAACACGGGAAAGTAATTGCTTACGCATCTAGGCAATTACGGACTCATGAGAAGAACTATCCCACACATGATTTGGAGCTTGTAGCGGTAATATTTGCATTGAAGCTGTGGAAGCACTACCTTTATGGAGAGAGAGTGAAAATATTTATAGACCAAAAAGTCTTAAATATGTTTTCACTCAGAAGGAGCTGAACATGCGACAGAGACGATGGCTGGAGCTAATGAAGGATTTCGACATCAACCTGCAGTATCATCCGGGTAAGGCTAATGTCGTTGCAAATGCACTTAGTCGATACCCGATGGCAATGTTCTTGACCAAGGAGCGTCAACTGTTGGAGGATATGGAAAAGCTTGGACTGGAGATTGTACTGCCCTAAGAGGAAATAAAGAAACTGGAAAGAGAAGCCATTGTACCAGGAGCCGATTCATCAATGATGCAGTTGCAAGTGCGTTCAAGTCTAATGGACAGAGTCAAGGAGGCACAATTCCAAGACGAGACGCTTTGCAAACTCAGAGATCAAGTGCTGGCAGAAACACTTGAAGGATTCTCAATCGCCAGCGATGGAGCACTGAAGCATGGTACGAGGCTGTGCGTACCAACTGGCGAACTGAGGAACGAGCTGATGCAAGAAGCACACCAGTCGCAGTATTCCATACATCCAGGAGCCAATAAAATGCATCGAGATATACGTACAATAGTGTGGTACGGAATGAAGAAGGACGTATCCAGGTATGTAGCTAGATGTTTAATTTGTCAACAAGTGAAAGCTAGTAGACAGAGACCAGCAGGACTGTGGCAGCCGCTAGACATCCCGGAGTGGAAATGGGAGCACATAATGATGGACTTTGTGTCGGGGCTGCCTCGATCCCAAAGAATGAATGATACCATTTGGGTTATCGTGGACCGACAGACGAAGTCAGTCCACTTTATTCCTTTCAAGGTGGGTCTATCCACCGAGAAGTTGGCGGCACTGTACATGCAGCACATCTACCGGATTCATGTTCCGATAAGTATCGTATCTGACAGGGATACCAGGTTCACCTCTCACTTCTGGAAGAGCTTGCACGACAGTTTGGGAAAGCAACTGAAGTTCACCACCGCCTACCATCCCCAGACTGACGGACAATCAGAGAGAACAATTCAGATGCTTGAAGATATGCTGAGATCTTGCGTCTTGGAATTTGGAGGGTCTTAGGAAGACCATTTGCACTTGGTGGAGTTTTCTTACAACAACAGCTACCAAGCTAGCATCGGTATGACTCCGTTCGAGGCACTTTATGGACGTCGTTGCTGCACTCCACTTACTTGGGACGACGTAGAAGAAAGAGTATTACTTGGACCTGAGATGGTGACCGATACAGCAGAGAAGGTAAAGGTGATTAGAGACAAGCTCAGGATTGCTCAGGACAGACAGAAGCATTGGGATGATAGCAGTCGCCGACCATTGGAGTTCGAAGAAGAAGACAGTGTGTTCGTGAAGATCTCCCCTACCAAAGGAAACTATCAGATTCGACAGAACAGAAAAGTTGAGCCCCAAGTACACCGGGCCATTCAAAGTTTTGAGCCGAGTTGGAGAAGTAACGTACCGATTAGCTCTACCAGCTAATCTTAAAGGTGTGCACAACATCTTCCACGTTTCACAGATCAGACGCTACATCCCGGATCCAAGTCACATCTTGGACCATTCAGAGCTGGAGATTGGATCCAGCCTCATAGTGCCAGAGAAGCCAGTGGCAATTTTAGACAGAGGTGAGAAGAAAACCAGGAACTCTGTGCCGCCTCATAAACTTCTATTTTCTTTCGTTCTAATACTTTTTTACTGATGCTGCTAAGTTAGCCTAATTTTCGAGCTTATTTCTTTATCGAGCGTGATCATGACAGTATTTTATTGGGTGCATCCACTAATATATTGTCTAATCAGAACCGGTGCATGATGGTCTGATCAACCACGTGTACTTTGGTTCGCTTATATATATATTCTTGTTCTACGTGGATGGTGACATAGTTAAAACTTGTCCCTAAATGTCTCATCCACGACTGCCTTGGCAATTCTTAATGTTGGACTTGAGTTACGGGCGAAGTACCCGTACCTGTTTGATTTGAGTTTATCCTACCCTATCCTTTAATTTCGAGGACAAAATATTCTAAGGAGGGAAGATTGTGAAATCCAGAATTTTTAGAATTAATGGATTGTTGAATTGTAGTGTAATTTTGGTTTATTATTATTATATATTATTATTATTATTATTTATTAGTCAGAATTAGAAAAATATTATTTTTAAATTTATCGTAGATTTTTGTTTGTGGCCCTGCCCAATCCCGTGACCAGAGTCTGACCCGAGTTCGAAACCGGTTTCCCGAAACCCAATTCAATTCCGAACCAATTCCTTTTTACTTATTTTAAAATCCTGGTTATATATCTATTATTAGTTTTTTAAAAAACATAATAATAATAAAAACCCACGTTTGGGCCTGGTCACCCACGACCAGGCCACCCCTACCTATTCTCCAGTTGTGACGCCCCAGAACCAAAATACTGGAGAGCGGGGGCGTACATAACCAGCTACGTATATTGAAATGGAATCCACCTCGCTATACGGTCACGGTTGTCTAGATATGAGGGTTTACTACAAGCCAACGGTCTCTTAAGGTCAAACCTATTGTCTCAATCTCAAGTAAACAATAATAGTTACAAGATGTCAGAGCACCAAATATATAATAGTAAGGCGTCCCATACATTATATATTGGATGATCATGAAGCTAGTCGTACAAAATGTCAAGACTAGCAAGAGTTCAGTCAGACATGATCAACCCTAGGATTTGTTAATCATGTTACAACCCGTAGGCAGACATTAAGTAAATATGCATCGAGCTAACATGTGCTCGTCGGCTAAACGCCTCAAAAGAATAATTTTACAATGTAGTGAGCGAAACAAAATAAAAAACCCACTCGTAGCTCGAGTTCCGTCTAGTCGCCACCATCGGGCTAGAGGTTCGGTAGATCCTCGGGTGCTGCTCCGAAATCTGGCCACACAAAACCAGCTGGGTCAAACCCCAGAAAGAGCAAGTGCCACAAAGGAGACCACGAAATAAGAACAAAGCCAGCATATTATAACACAAAGAATAGAAGAAAAGTATAAGTAATAAAAGTACAACAGGATATTAAACGACTAGGGACGTGGAACCATTCCGGGAGCCAGGTTATAACCCTTAAACCAAACAAGGACCGGGGTTGTAACCCTTCGCCTGAATAGCACTATGTCTCTACCCATTTATTGTTAAGATAAGTAAAATAATCATGATCAGGAGTACCAGGTACAGGGACTAGACGAAACTTAGACAAGGCTGAACACCATCCATTCACAAGCGGCCAAGCAAATACTACGGTTTACTACTTAACTAACTAGGGTTATCACAAGCCTAGTTACTAGCAAGATGCAAATGAGAAATTCCCAGTCCTAAGCCTTGCAGACTATCCAGTTATCCTTCCGCGGGTTGAGAATATAGTTGGGTACATCGCCCAGGAGACGATATACCCTTAGGTGACTTAGAGGGTGCAACACATGACAGTGTGCTGAAAATGTGCCCTACTCGTCGGCAGGCTACAAGTCCATTTAAAGTACCCAAATAACGAGATCGTCTGTGACTAAAAATTCTCCATGAACTATAGTTTGATCTAGTAATTAGCCTAATCCATATTCAGTGTGAATCCCTGACCATGGTAACCAGGGAGTCACGTCCTAGACATGATGCGAGACAAGACAAGTAGATTGCACAAGCAGCAAGAATGAACACCCACGGCGTCAGAGTTGATTATATGAGTCAAGTTAGCCATCGCAACAGCATCAAGTCAAGTCAAGTTACAAGTTACAAGTCAGGAGTGCGCCGCCACGGGCCACTATCAAGTTATCCAGTACCAAGATTAATCATGGATCACAGGTCACAAGTTAAGAGCGCACCCCATCGGATCACTATCAGGAAGATCAGAAAATATTAGGATCATAAACCATAAAATTTACGAAAACCGTACTAGTCATAAACAAAATACCGAAAACCATGCCAGTTCGTGTTGGGTCGAGACAATCGTGTTGTGTGGAACAAGATCTCAAAACTCCAATCCACAAAAGAGTATCTAAGTCCAAGGAAATAAAACCAAATCACAATGGGCAAGTAGGTTGCGCAGGGGGTCGGATTGCGCTAGGGGAATAGACTGCGCAGGAGAATGGACTGCGCAGAGGTTGGGTTGCGCTAGGGTCGGCTTGTGCTGACGGCGGGTTGCGTTGGGTCAAGCTGCGCTAGAGTTAGGTCGCGCTGGAGCCAAGCAATGCAGGGAGTGAGCTGCGCAGGATGTGAGCTGCGCCGGAATTGGGTTGCGCTGGGAGCGAGCTGCGCAGCTGTCAAGTACGCCAATGGAAGGAAGGCGCTGGAGCTAAAGAGCGCCAGCGCGGGTCAGCCCATCGCAAAGTGCTGGCCGAGGAGTTAGCGCAATCCGGCCTTGCGCTAAAGAGCGCAGGCCGAGGGTCATCTTCTCCACCAAGCCGAGAGGAAGACCCCAAGAACTCCAAAATTCCAATCTTCATATCTTAGCCAAAACAAAACCAAATTTAGATTTTCAAAGTTCTAACTTGTGTAAAATTAAATTCTCTTCCACATGGAAGCCTCAAATCAAGCAAAAATCAAATTTTAATAGATCAAAACCAAGAAATTCCGAAAATGGTTAAAACTTAGATCTAGAAAAATGGAAGCTCCAAATCACAAAATGTCAAGTTCTAATGTTGTTCACCATGGCCTAATCTAGCTAATGGACAAATAAAATGGGATGCTTATTTGGTGGCAAGGTGCACTTGCATATGGTGTTGGTGGAGGAAGGAAGAAGAAGATGAAGAAAATTAATGGAAGTTATGAGGAGAGAGAAAGTTAGGTAGGGTTTTAATGAGGGAGGGTATGTTGTGTTGAGGGTGGAGGTTAGCTAAGTGTGGTCCAATGCATACTAAACCAAACCAAACCAATTTATTTTCCATAAAATAAAATCAAGCCAGGTCCAAAACCCATTTTACGAGAAAACCAAAATCCGCAAGTCAAGCCAAAATACAACTACAGGCCAGAATCTGAGAAAATAAAATACAGGTCCAAAATACATATAAGCATAATCAAAATACGTATCCCGAAATACGGACGTTACAACTCTACCCACCTTAAAAGAATTCTGTCCTCAGAATTTAAATCAAGATGCTTAGAGATGTTAGAGCCAGTTATGCTATCCACAATTAAGCTACACTAAGCAATCAATCAAACAATCATACATGCAAGCAAGGGATGGCAAGCATAAGGCATAAGGAAGACATTATACCTTACGAGTCAAACAATTCGGGATATCGCGATCGGATGTCGTCCTCACGCTCCCACGTTGACTCACCTAGAGAGTGATGACCCCAAGCAACACAGACTAAGCTCATAGTCTTGTTCTTGAGTATCTTTTCTCTCCGGTCCACTATAGACACGGGCCTCTCCTCATACGAAAGGTTGGTACCAACAACCAATTCCGAATGGTCCAGGATATGGCTCGGGTCCGGGATGTACCGTCGTAATTGGGACACATGGAATACATCATGCACCTCACTTAGCGACGGCGGAAGAGAGAGACGATAGGATACATCTCCTACTCGCTCTAGGATATCGAACGGCCCTATATACCTAGGACTAAGCTTTCCCCGTATGCCAAAGCGAATGACATCGCGGTTAGGCGAGATCCTAAGGAATACATGGTCGCCGATAGCAAACTCTAAGGGACGTCGATGAGCATCGGCCCAATGCCACTGGCGATCTTGGGCCACTCGAAGACGATCTCTGATCCTTCTGACCACTTCAACTGTCTGGGCAATCATTTCTAGATCGAGCATCTGCCTCTCTCCAATATTATCCCAGGCTAACGGAGATCTGCACTTCCTACCATACAGTGCCTCGAATGGGGCCATCTGAATACTGGCCTGGAAACTATTATTATACGAGAATTCCACCAGGTGCAGGTGATCTTCCCACAAACCACCGAAGCCAAGGGTACAAGATCTCAACATATCTTCAAGAGTCTGGATTGTACGCTCTGACTGACCATCTGTCTGCGGGTGATAAGCTGAGCTAAACTGAAGGTGAGTTCTCAAACTCTCCTGCAGGCTATGCCAAAAGTGTGATATAAATCTTGAATCCCTGTCCGAGGTGATACTGACCGACACCCCATGAAGCCTGATAATCTGTCTGAGGTACATCTCTGCCAACTGAGCCGTCGACTGACCAACTCTGAATGGGAGAAAATGAGCCACCTTCATGAGCCTGTCAACTATAACCCAAATAGCATCTCGAACAGCTGGGGATCTAGGCAATCCAGTCACAAAATTCATGGTCACATGCTCCCACTTCCATTCCAAAATCGGTAAGGGCTGAAGAAGTCCAGTGGGCCTCTGATGTTCAGTCTTAACATGCTGGTAAACCAAACACCGAGAGACAAACTGGACTATCTTCCTCTTCATGCCATTCCACCAGAAGTGCTGACGGATGTCACGGTACATCTTTGTGCCACCGGGATGAATAGAATACTATGAACTGTGAGCTTCTGCCATGACCTCCTGTCTGATATCTCCACTAGGTACACAAAGACGAGTGCCGTGTCGAAGTGTACCATCTTCATGAATGCACAACTCTGGCCTTCTTTCTGTCTCACACTCAGCTCTGAGTCGCTGAAGATTGGAATCTTTAGACTACGCCATCCGGATCCTCTCAACTATGCTGGACTGAACCTATAGACTGGCCATCAATGCCACGTTGGTAGGAAGAACCACTTCAATTCCTATATTCTGAAGATCTGCCAATAACTCCGGTTGCGCTGTTAGGAATTAAACTCCGGCTCTCCTGCTCAATGCATCTGGTACAACGTTGGCCTTCCCTGGGTGATACTGCAAATCCACATTATAGTCCACCAGTAGTTCGAGCCATCTTCTCTGCCGCATGTTAAGGTCCTTCTGGGTGAAAACATACTTCAGGCTCTTGTGATCAGTAAATATCTTCACTCTATCTTCGTACAAGTAGTACCTCCACAACTTAAGCACAAACGCTACTGCTGCCAGTTCCAAGTTGTGGGTCGGGTAATTCTTCTCATGGTCACAAAGTTGACGTGATGCATAAGATATTACCTTTCCATGCTGCATCAAGACACACCCAATCCTCTGCCTGAAGCGTCGCAATAAACTGTGAATCCTCCGGTCCCATCTGGAAGTGTGAAAATGGGAGCCGTTACCAAACCTTGCTTCAAATTCTCAAATGATTCCTGGCACTATGATGTCCATACGAACGGCACATCCTTGCAGGTCAACTGGGTCATCGGCACCAAAATCCTTACAAAATCTGAAACGAATCGCCGGTAATAGCCGGCCAATCCAAGGAAGCTGCGAACCTCTGCCACTGAACTAGGTACTAGCCATATCTCGATAGCCACAATCTTCCGGGGATCCACTTCCACTCCTCCTTGGGTAATGATGTGACCCAAGTACAAAATACGATCGAGCCAGAACTCGCATTTACTGAACTTGACGTACAACTGATGCTCTCTAAGCGTCTGAAGGACGATTCTGATATGCTGCTCATGCTCATGCTCGCTCTTGCTGTAGACCAGGATATCATCTAGGAACACGATCACGAACTGATCCAAGTAAGGCATGAAAATACGATTCATGAGGTCCATGAATACGGCTGGCGCATTGGTCACCCCAAAGGGCATAACAAGGAACTCCCAATGTCCATACCTAGATCGAAAAGCTGTCTTTGGGATGTCCTGCTCTCTGACTCTGATCTGGTGGTATTCTGACCGCAAGTCTATCTTCGAAAACACTGAAGCCCCCTTGAGTTGATCAAACAAGTCATCTATCCTCGGGAGAGGGTATCTGTTCTTGATTGTCACTGAGTTCAAGGTACGTTAATCTACACATAATCTGGACGTACCATCCTTTTTCTTCACAAGAAGCATCGGAGCTCTCCAAGGCGATCCACTTGTACGGATGAATCCCTTGGTCCTGAGTTCTTCAATCATCTTGTACAAAATCTCCAACTCTGAAGGCGCCATCCTGTAGACTCGCTCTGATACTAGTGCTGTCCCGGAGATCAAGTCTATAGTGAACTCAATATCTCTCTCTGGCGGCATTCTTGGAAGTTCCTCTGGGAAGACATCTGGAAACTCTTCAACTATCCGGAGTAACTGTACCGCTGCTACTGCCATCCGCAATACGGGGGATGATGGTTCCACTGCGCCACTGGAAAATGAAAACTCTGGTTCTCCTGGAATACTAAAGACAACCCTGCCAATATGGCAGTCTATCCTAGTATACTGGTTTCTCAACCAATCCATGCCTAAGACTACATCATAGTCTGCCATAGAAAACTCTATGAATCTAGCGGGGAACTCTCTACCGCTAACTACGATCCGACATGAGGAAAACACTCGATCTACTCCCACAAGACCATTACCAGTAAGTATATTGAGCCTCACTGATAATGACTCGGGCTCCAATCCTATCCGTGTCGTAAATCGTGCAGACATGACTGAATACGATACACCAGAATCAAATAATACCGATGCTGGAGAGGAGTTGACGAGAATAGTACCTGCCACTACCTCACCTGGTGCAACCTCTTCTTCCATAGTCATCATCATTGCCTGACCTTGTCCTCTGGCTACGGGTCTCCTCTGCTGGAAATATCTCTGCCTGCTCTGCACTTGGGCTTGGGTATACTATTGCTGGTTCTGCTGTTGAAATGCCTGGGCCTAAGGCAACAATGGCCTCGGGTACTGCTGCTGCTGCATAGGTACTGGTCCCCTAACCGACGGACTGGTTAAGATGGAAGAGGATGAACTACCCCTATTCGGGCAGGCTCCTATCTTGTGATCTGCCGCTCCATAAGCCAGGCACAATCCCTGCGTCCTGCGACAATCCGCTACCACGTGCCCTGGCTTCCCGCAATGAGAACATCCCATCGCAGAAGCCTGCTTCTGCTTCTGCTACGGCGGGTACGTCGGGGTTGAATGCTGAACCGACGTTACTGAGGTTGCCCGCCTCGGAGTTCCAATGGTCAAACCCCTTGCTGCCGGGACTGGAGCTGAAGATTGGTGCATCTGATTGTGGGACCGCTTCCTACCTCCGGTCCTATCCATGATCCTCTGGGTGGTGTACTCGTGCCTCCTAGCTGCCCTTAATACTGCATCGAACGTCTGGTGCTCGAACTGCTCAACTGCCAACAAGATCTCCAAATGTAGCCCTTGCTGGAACCGCAGGGCCCTATCAAACACGGTTGCCACCAAGGTGGGGGCAAACCTACTGAGTCTAGAAAACTCAGATGCATAACCGTCGACCGTTCTGCCTCCTTGCTTCAAGTTGGTAAATCTCGTCTGTAGGTCGTACCGAGCTACAGCATCGAAATACTTCGTCTGAAATCTTTCTCTAAACACCGTCCAAGTGACCGGCGCTGCTAATCCCACGGGCTGCGCCGCCCACCAACTGCGAGCCAAGTCTAGCAACTATAGGCGTACTACCGCCACCTTCTCATTCTCAGGTGTCCTAGCTGCTTCCAGAACCACCTTGGTATCCTGAAGCCAAGCGTTCGCGGCAATCGCATCTTCGCTGCCGTCGAAGAATGGAGGGTTCAAGCGCTTGAAGCTGTTGGCCGCACTTTTCACTGGATAATCGCCTCTGGTCAAAGCATCTGCCACTGCCTGGTGCAAGGCATCTCCTCTACGATCCTGGGAAGCTATCAGGGTCCTGATGAGACCTACCAAGGTGCCATCATCAGGCTCGGCAGGTCGAATGGGCTTAACTGGGGGCTCTCCTCCAGTACGTACAACTCTAGAGGGTACTCCGAAATACTGGACTTGATCTCCTGATTGCTGCTGGTCCACGGAAAGTGCTCCACCTCGCTGATCGGCGGGGTCAGGTACAGTGCCGCTGAAGAAGACGACATAGAAAACAAATAAGGAAGGACCAGGACTGATCAACGAAACAAGCATGTGATCAGGTCAAGATTCTCAGGGATTTGAAGATACGAGCAGAGATCAATGGCGAATACTGATTGAGACATCTATCCGATAAACCCTCACAAATCTTGATTTACAAGACCTGCATGGGCCACCACTTAAACCATGTGACGCCCTAGAACCAGAATATTGGAGAGCGGGGCATATATAGCCAGCTACGTATATTAAAATGGAATCTACCTCGCTATACGGTCACGACTGTCTAGATATGAGGGTTTACTACAAGCCAACGGTCTCTTAAGGTCAAGCCTATTGTCTCAATCTCAAGCAAACAATAATAGTTACAAGATGTCAGAGCACCAAATATATAATAGCAAGGCGTTCCATACATTACATATTGGATGATCATGAAGCTAGTCGTACAAAATGTCAAGACTAGCAAGAGTTCAGTCATACATGATCAACCCTAGGATTTGTTAATCATATTACAGCCCGTAGGCAGACAGTAAGTAAATATGCATCGAGCTAACAGGTGCTCGTCGGCTAAACGCCTCAAAAGAATAATTTTACAATGTAGTGAGCAAAACAAAATAGAAAACCCACTCGTAGCCCGGGTTCCGTCTAGTCGCCACCATCGGGCTGGAGGTTCGATAGATCCTCGGGTACTGCTCTGAAATCTGGCCACACAAAACCAGCTGGGTCAAACCCTAGAAAGAGCAAGTGCCACAAAGGAGGCCATAAAATAAGAACAAAGCCAACATATCATAACACAAGGAATAGAAGAAAAGTACAAGTAATAAAAGTACAACAGGATATTAAACGACTAGGGACGTGGAACCATTCCGGGAGCCAGGTTACAACCCTTAAACCAAATAAGGACCGGGGTTGTAACCCTTCGCCTGAATAGCACTATGTCTCTACCCATTTATTGTTAAGATAAGTAAAACAATCATGATCATGAGTACCAGGTACAGGGACTAAACGAGACTTAGACAAGGCTGGACACCATCCATTCACAAGCGGCCAAGCAAATACTACGGCTTACTACTTAACTAACTAGGGTTATCACAAGCCTAGTTACTAGCAAGATGCAAATGAAAAATTCTCAGTCCCAAGCCCTGCAGACTATCCAGTTATCCTTCCGCGGGTTGAGAGTATGGTTGGGTACATCGCCCAGGAGACGATATACCCTTAGGTGACTTAGAGGGTGCAACACATGACAGTGTGCTGGAAATGTGTCCTACTCGTCGGCAGGCTACAAGTCCATTTAAAGCACCCAGATAACGAGATCGCCTGTGACTGGAATTTCTCCATGAACTATAGTTTGATCTAGTAATTAGCCTAATCCATATTCAGTGTGAATCCCTGACCGTGGTAACCAGGGAGTCACGTCCTAGACATGATGCAAGACAAGACAAGTAGATTGCACAAACAGCAAGAATGAACACCCACAGCGTCAGAGTTGATTATATGAGTCAAGCTAGCCATCGTAACAGCATCAAGTCAAGCCAAGTTACAAGTTACAAGTTACAAGTTACAAGTCAGGAGTGCGCCGCCACGGGCCACTATCAAGTTATCCAGTACTAAGATTAATCATGGATCACAGGTCACAAGTTAAGAGCGCACCCCATCGGGTCACTATCAGGAAGATCAGAAAACACTAGGATCATAAACCACAAAATTTACGAAAACCGTACTAGTCATAAGCAAAACACCGAAAACCGTGCCAGTTCGTGTTGGGTCGAGACAGTCGTGTTGTGTGGAACAAGATCTCAAAACTCTAATCCACAAAAGAGTATCCAAGTCCAAGGAAATAAAACCAAATCACCATGGACAAGTAGGTTTCACAGGTGATCGGATTGCGCTAGGGGAATGGACTGCGCAGGGGAATGGACTGCGCAGAGGTTGGGTTGCGCTAGGGTCGGCTTGCGCTGACGACGGGTTACGCTAGGTCAAGTTGCGCTAGAGTTGGGTCTCACTGGAGCCAAGTCGCGCAGAGAGTGAGCTGCGCAGGATGTAAGCTGCGCCGGAATTGGGTTGCGCTGGGAGCGAGCTGCGCAGCGGTCAAGTGCGCCAATGGAAGGAAGGCGCTGGAGCTAAAGAGCGCCATGCGGGTCAGCCCAGCGCAAAGCGCTGGCCGAGGAGTTAGCGCAGTCCGGCCTTGCGCTAAAGAGCGCAGGCCGAGGGTCATCTTCTCCACCAAGCCGAAAGGAAGACCCCAAGAACTCTAAAATTCCAATCTTCATATCTTAGCCAAAACAAAACCAAATTTAGATTTTCAAAGTTCTAACTTGTGTAAAATTAAATTCTCTTCCACATGGAAGCCTCAAATCAAGCAAAAATTAAAGTTTAATAGATCAAAACCAAGTAATTCTAAAAATGGTTAAAACTTAGATCTAGAAAAATGGAAGCTCCAAATCACAAAATGCCAAGTTCTAATGTTGTTCACCATGGCCTAATCTAGCTAATGGACAAATAAAATGGGGATACTTATTTGGTGGCAAGGTGCACTTGTCTATGGTGTTAGTGGAGGAAGGAAGAAGAAGATGAAGAAAATTAATGGAAGTTATGAGGAGAGAGAAAGTTAGGTGGGATTTTAATGAGAGAGGGTATGTTGTGTTGAGGTGGAGGTTAGCTAAGTGTGGTCCAATGCATACTAAACCAAACAAAACCAAACCAATTTCTTTTCCACAAAATAAAACCAAGCCAGGTCCAAAACCTATTTTACGAGAAAACAAAAATCCACAAGTCAAGCCAAAATACAACTACAGGCCAGAATTTGAGAAAATAAAATACAGATCCAAAATACATATAAGCATAATCAAAATACGTATCTCGAAATACGAACGTTAAACCAGTACTCTACTTATTTCTCCTCAGCTTTCTCCTCTCCTCCACAAATTCACTTCACCACTTCACATTTAAACAACCCACTCCCCTAAAGGCACAAGCACAATCACCACTCCCACTCTAATTTCTCTCTCCCACTCCTTCACTCAATTCTTTTTCTCCCCAACTCCAGAGCTCTTCCGAAGCCCCTCGCCACCAGCCCGCGGCCCCGCTTCCTCCGGCGCCCTGCCGCGACCCCCGGCGGCCCTCGACCCCAGCGCCCGACCCCGCTCCGGCCGCGTCCAGCCCGCGCCACCTCCGGCCACCCTCCCGCGCGCGCCACGCCGGCCACCCTCGCCACCAGCCCCGCCGCCTCCTCCGGCGCCCAAGCCCCGACCCCGCTCCGGCCAAGCCCAGGCCGCACGCCCCCGGCCGCCCCGTGCCCGGCCAGCGCCCTGTCGGCCGTTCCCCACCGTGCCCTAGCCCGGTGCCGTCGATTTTTCTCTGGCGATTTCGGCCAGACCCCTCCCCTGTCCGCGCCCGGCTCAGCCGCGTGCGCCTCGCTGTTCAACAGCGCTGTCCAGCGCTGTTCCGGTGCTTTTCTGCTGCTGTCCGCAAGTTGGGACTTTCTCGAGTCCGCGGAAATGTGGTTTTCTATCTCTATTATTGCATCTGAGAGCTCTAGCCGAGCACCCGAGGTATATTTTCGTATTCTCCGTGTCCCTTCTCGGTGTGTCGATGATGATTCGGTCCCCGATCCCGTTAAGGGATTCGGCTTAGATAATTTCGGGTTTTCCGAAGTCCATCCCGGAATGGTGCTGGCTTGACTTTTTGTGCTGTGGTTTGGAATATTGGTTTTGAGTGATAAGTTCTTCTGTTGGTTTTTGGTTCTGTGGTGTTTCGGAATTTTTGAGTTTAGATTTCGGGTTTACTTCTGTTGCGGTTTCGATTTCGAATTTAATATTATTCCTGGGTTGGAATATTTGTAGTTGGATAATTGGAATTCCTAGTTTGGGACAGTTATTGGTGGTTTTGGCATTTCTCCCAGTATTGGGTTGTCCCAATTACAGAGGGGATGCTGCCCGAATTTTTAGAGAATATTTTAAAAAGGGATTTCTATAAAATTCTAATTTCCAAAAACGGCTTTTGCAAAAGATTTGTTGTTTTGGTTTTCGATTACCTTTTTTCGGGCGACGACCAAAATCGGTCTATGGGCCCTAGCGAAATGCAAACGAAACCGGCCACTCCGGACGTTGAGGCATTAGCTAGAATG
Source organism: Iris pallida (assembly GCA_029216955.1). Lineage (NCBI taxonomy): Eukaryota > Viridiplantae > Streptophyta > Magnoliopsida > Asparagales > Iridaceae > Iris > Iris pallida. The sequence goes on along the minus strand of JANAVB010003400.1, from coordinate 493,045 downwards.
CGAAGTGATATTTTGGACCAAATCTGAGACTCTTTGATATTATATTATATTTATTTTTGGAACTGGAACTGCTTTTTAGCATTTATGGTGCAGGGCCTCGGCCTGCTGAATGGACCGCTTCCCAGCGTTCATGATTCACCTGAGTTTTATTATTATTTTTAAATTCGATTTATGTAAAAATTGTAAGGGCATAAGCCCATTTTTCTATTTTTTTGCTGCGATCCTGTATTGCGTAGAATAGATTTTATTTATTTTCTTGGATGTTGGTTTGTCGATAAACTCGTAAAATATTAAAAAGACATTATTTTGGATATAGAAAATTATAACATTTTCTTACAATAAATAATTAATAAAATCACAAGTTTGTGTTGTTTAAACAAATTCACATCTTCTCATTTAAGAAAAATGTAGTTTTATATATATTTTTTAAAAATATAAAGTTTTGCCAAATTAACCGGTAATTGCCATATTTCTAATTAATCAATAATCGACTTATTTAATTAAAATAATAATGAACGTAGATTGCGACGTTAGACGATTTCTGGTAGATTAATTAATAAACTTAAAACCTGACTAGGGTCTACTTCTAGAGATTGTAACTAGCACACCTAGAATGGTTTCATATTGGTTCTAAGCCAAGATTCTCAACTGTAGGATCTCGGAGACGAACATGACATCCTCCTCGATATCGACTTTCACGATCCAGTCAACTAAACAGAGGCAAGTTACGGTTATGTTTTCTTGTATTTTATTTAGTAATTGTCTAGCTGCATGTTTAAACCACATTGCTACACGGAACCCTCTCCTAGGGTTCAGATATTGATTGATATTGATTGTGGGGATTGGGGGAATAGTGTAACGTTTATGGCCAATACCCCCCTATATTGCAGGATTGTGCGAGCTTACCCCTCTTATACACGGGGATAAGTCGTATCGCGTCGCTAGGACGCTATTGTATAACCCAAGCCGGTCATAGACGATTACACATTAAAATCACATTATTTTTAATCGTAGAACTACTGAAAAATATTGTTTCAACTGTTTAGCCTGCACTTTTCCATTATTACTTGAAATATGAGATACATATTCGTACTTGCTCCCTCCTGACTAGAGACAACATTTTTAGGTGACATTGAGGATGCTGAGCTATTGTACAATAGCTACTATGACCCGGTTTTGTACCCTGTGGTGTTGCCGGAGTCCCCCTTGGAGGACGCAGGACCTGAGGCCTACGAGCCGACCGCTTAGCTAGTCGTTTCCAGTTTTCTAGTTTTGTTGTTTTGGAGTTTTGTTAATTTTGAATTCAGCACTTTATTTCAGTTCTTTCATTCCAGTTGTACTTTTCAATTGTTGAATAAAAGTTTTAAAATTTTCGTATATTGAGTTGTGACAAATGTATAGATGTTGTTGTGAATACCTGCATATAGAACAGCTTACTGCCGCCGTCTCACAACGGTGCAGGCTGGGCATGATCCGGTTCGACCCAATAATTTGGGATCGGGTCGTGACAATTTTATTTAATAGGTTCAATAGGTATATATAATGGGTAGCAATTAGTTAATTAGGATATGATTAGAATTCAATCAATATGGATATGATTAAGATTCAATCAAGACCTAATTTGGATAGAATTAGGATCAGTTCAAATAAGAAATAATTTAAATAACTATAGATATGATTTTAATAGAATTAGAATTACTAATGGATAAATCAACCCCTTAATTTAAATGAAATAAATTTAAAACTAGATAATCAAATCTTAATTCAATAATTGATCACTATAACAATTGAAAATAATATTTTATATCATCGAAATAATTTAACGCATATTCAATACTTATCAAAGTATTTTAAAGTATATTTGTACAAATCCAAATTTTGTTCATAAATAGTTTGGCACATATTTTTATCGTTTAAATATATTTAAGATCTTCATATTCAATTTTGAAATCAATCTTTTTAAAATTATAAGATAATATCTTTATAATTTAAAATAATAAAAAATTTAAGAAGAATTATTTTTATTAAATCTAATTTGTATTTTCAAACCATTAAATTTTAACTACTTTTGAAATGTAGAAAATAACATAATATTCTTAAAAAAGATTCAAAAAGAAATTATTTTCTAACCACCAACAAAATGAAAATACTATTTTGAAAGTTCGAAAAAAACACGGGATACAAAATTCTATAGGTAGATTTTTTTTATAGTTATTCGAATAAAACTTCATAAAGTAATCCATATATACATATAATTTATATATACTCAGTATATACCATAGTTATTCTAATTAAATAAATTAAAAATATACTACAAAAATTTAGGGGTTTACACATGAGATTATTTTATTCATGTGATTTTTCTAACAATTCTTGTCTAGTTAGTTATGCAAACTTAGGTTTTCTTTCTGACCCTCATAAGGGTTGCTCCCAAAAAGTTATGTGTTTCTTAATAATCATGCAGCTATATCTTGGCAATCAACAACGCAACATTCAGTACCAACTTCCTCTAACCATGCAGAATTAATTGTATTATATGAAGCAACAAGAGAAAGTGTGTATTTGCAATCAATGATTCATCATGTACGAGTAATGTCAACTACCCATAGTTATAGATAAACCTACAATAATATTCGAAGATAATACAGTTTGTATTGCACAAGTTCGAGAGAGATTCATCAAAGGAGATCGATTCAAGCACCTTCCACCAAAGTTGTTTTATGCACATAAGCTCCAAAGAACAAAAGTAATAGAAGTCAAGCAAGTATGCGACAACTTAATCATCAGACCATCTAGCTATTACAGATCCTTTATATCGGGGGGGGGGGGGGGGGGGGGGGGGGGGGGATCTGACTTACGAAGAATAATTTTGATTTCTCTATATTGTACTTTTTTTTCTTGACTAAGATTTTTTTTTTATATCGAATTTTTCTGAGTAAGGTTTTAATGAGGCAACAAATGCGCATACACCACCAACTTACTAATGGTGATATCTAAGGGAGAGTGTTGTAAATATGGATAATTCACCATAATTATTTAGTCTTTTGGCATTTCTTCTTTAATTGTCGTCATAATGTTAACCTCCATTGTAAGCCTATATAAAGGGCTCTTCTCAAGTTGATTGAGATAAGTGAATGAAGAAACACTTTCCTCCATTTTTCTATCTCCAACTCTTTGCTTTATAAGACGTTAAGAAACAATTTCTTCCATTTTTCTATCTCCACCTCTTTACTTTGTAAAATAATGGATGTTTTTCGAATGGGTTTCTTTTTAGGTCGAGAGAGAAACAAATAAGGTCAAAATTGGAAGTAAAACAAGGAAACATAACATTTTGACACATGGCAAATCTCACGTGCTACCGTAAAATTGTTGTGAATAAGAGCTAACAAGCAAATTTGTTCCTACTTTTGTTGGTGTTGGGTGGGTTTTCAATCTATGTGGAAAAATTTCGGAATGCGATGAACATCATCCGTGTGTCAGAGAAGCTCCAAATGTGCGATGACATCTATTCGAGTATCGGAGAAATTCGTGTGTCGGAGCAGTGGGTTCTGTCCAGGGGACACTAAGTTTGGGCCGAACTCAGTCTGCCCACCGAGCTCGGACCGAGTTCGGTCTCTTGGAGTCAAAATGTTGGCTTGACTTGTTGGCTCGAAACAGCTGAGTTCGGTCCGAGATCGGTTGTCGGCGAACTGTACGAAATTTGGGATATTTTATATACTGTTGGATCACATTTAGTGGTCCGTATTTGTTGCGTGTTTGGGGGTATATATTAGGTTTTTTCTAACCCTAATACAAGTAACAAGTAACAAGGAGGCAATTATTGGAGAAAGAGAGGGAAGGGGGAGGGTTGACGGCTACTTCGAAGAGGGGATCGTTTTCGAGTAATTGTTTCTCGTCGTCTTTTGTGATTCTGTAATCTATTCTCAGTACCAAGGAGTTGTGGTGATCCGTTTGGATCGGTAAGAAGCTTGTAAGGAGTCGGTGTATCTTTTATTCCAATAGTAAAGGTTTTTCAGGATTGGACTCCGATCTTCCGTAATTTTTCCCATTTATTTTTCAAGTAAAAATTGCTTATGTTTGTGTTTAGTTTTCTTTGGGTTTTTTTTCGGTTCTCTCGCATATTGTTGGTTTGAAAAATCGATATTCGCATTTGTTTCCAACAACTTTTTATCCTAAGAATATATTAAATTTTTATCCACCTCAAATTTTAGCGTAACTTTTTAGAATGGCACCAGAAAAAGTTTCCTGCCACCTCTCACTTTTTGTTCTTGTGCACAGAACAGTTTGAAGATGAACCGGGCCACGGAGTTCGCTGTGAACCAGGGAGGAGAAGAACATACAAAAAAACAAATTCGAGGATCCCGGTGAAGAAAATTCTCATCATAACCCTACTCGCCACTGTGAAGAGATGATGCAATAGAGAAATCACCATTCACAAATGATGGAGGCAACTTTGAAGGTGGTACACAGATTGCATATTTAGATGATTCATGAATTGCACCCATAAGGCCTACGGGCTTATATCAACTGTTAAACCTCTTAATCTCAACCAGAAGTACTCAATTATCGAGACTTTTAAGCCCAAGTGATCAGTTCTATGCCATATAAATCTCACTTAGGGTCTTCTTGGATTACGGGTTAAGAGAGTTAAGTGGTGAGGAAAAATTAGTAAGCGAAAATAAAATTATACTTAGTTTGAGGCTGAGGAAAGGTTATAGAGGGTTAAGTGAGAGTTTTTTAACCCTCTTTTGTCTGTTATTTAACTCCCAAATTGGAGGGTTAACGAGGAGGATTGAAAAATTTTGTTCAAAAAGTCATAAATACCATTTATTTGTCATATAACATATCATGACTTTTTTGCCTTCTTTTTTTTTTTTTGCTTTCAACATGCTGCTCAGTAGCTTCCTCATTTGTGAAAATATTTAGACAAGTTCTAATTAAATTACAATCAAATTTATTTTTATGACATATATAATAAGGATATTTTGGTAACTAGTATATTTTTGTTAATCCTCCTCCTATTCAAGATCTCCAATTCAATCAAGAGTTATTAAACACACCCAACTTAACTCTTCCTCCAATCCAAACAAGATTATATGTATTAATTTCTCCTCACTTAACTCTGCTTATTTTTTTACCCCTCAATCCAAGTAGACCCTAAAGGCCTCTCTTCCCAGAATGTTCAGTTCAATAATATATATTTGGAAGAAGATAAATATTTCATGAAAGTTCCACTGAAAATCGAACCATCCATCACGCGGCCACATATATATATATATATATATATATATATGTATATATATATATATATGAAGTTTTCTTACAAAATCTTTAACTTTTTCAGAAAATGAACTTAAACTCTGAATGGTGCAGAATGTAGGAAAGCAGTGATTAGAACAAAGCATCAGGAAGACTAAACAGCTATGTACATATGATAAGCAGATGAAACATAAGGAATCCAACATAGGACATACAATGGAAACAACCGAAGTACCTGAAACCAAACCAGGCATCAACAAAGCACGGCAACGTCTCTGCAGTGTTCTTCCTATTTTAAAACTTTCCATCTTTCAGCGCAAAAACCATACTAAAAGGGCAAGAAGTAAGAAACAAGCAACAAAACCTTGTAACTTTATATACCATATTCTTTCTGACATACTTTACTCCATGCAGGCATTAAGTGCTCGTGGCATCATGCCTACATGTTGCAACTGTTAGAAATTATTGTAAATATCACTACTACAAAAATTATTAACAATGACACTTTATAGATGACACTCATTTCAAAACGTCATTAATAATACATTTAATGTCTTCTCATTAGACGTTTGTCATTAATAACTTTTTCAATGACGCTAAAAAATAGTTATGTCATGATAACTACTCTAAGATGACGACTAAAAAGATAAGGGTCATCAGTATAATTATGGATGTCAACTTTTGTATTTTTTCTTGTAACAAGCATACAATTTTTTCTTTCTTTTTTTCTTGTAACAAAATTTACAACTTACAAGAAAGAGAAAAGAAAATATCATAATCACATGGTTAGGCTCTAGGTCAAACAGTCTCTAGGATTTCACTAGCAAAACGTCAAAACCACAAGTCATTGATTTAAATAATTTTAAAATGATTTAAAATTACCAAAAATCATATCATGAATTAAATATCATTATTAAAATAATTATAAACACGAAATTTCAAAATTACCCTCATTTGGAAATCTGGGTGCTACAAACAACACATGTGGCTTCGAGCGTATGTCCTTCATGGATGGCTACTCAGGCTACAATCAGATCAAGATATTTCCAGACGACGAGAAGCACACGTCATTCAAAACTCCAAAGGGGGTTACTGCTATACAGTAATGCCCTTTGGCTTCAAGAATGCTGGTACCACATACCAACGAGCTATGAGCACCATCTTCAGTCAACACCTTCACAAAACAGGCGAGTGCTATGTTGACGATATCGCCGTCAAGAGCCATCTGAGGGGCGATTACCTACGAGACCTTGAGACAGTCTTCGACCTCATGCGGGCGCATCAGCGTAATATATATTTTCTTTTCTCTTTCTTCCGAGCTCGCGTGCTTTCCGTCCCACACCTCCTCGGTCGAGCCCTCGTCCCATGTCGATGAGTCGTAGTCCCCTCTTCGCGTTTCTTCTCCCTCGCCATCCACAATACTACCTCCCTGTTCGCCCGTTCCTTTCCTTCCCTATTTCTATATCTTCCTCCATTCTTCTTTGTTAGGGTTAAGGTTTTTATTATCTTTTTTTTTTGTTTAGGAACTGTTTTGAAGGTGAAAAGTTGACAAGGATGTGTTGTCGATCCCCATCGGACACGAGAGGGAGGAGATCGTGTCTGCAGTCGGCTCTAGGATGTCGCTTCCAAGGCCATGGCCTCCGTCACCGTCGCCGACACCATCCTCGTCAGCAATGAAGACGACATCCTCAAGTGTGTCCTCCATCTGTTTGTATTAATGCCCACTCCAAGTTTTTCATTTAAGTTAAAAGATTATAGTTCTTGATATTTATATTTTGGATTCCTGTTTTCGTAATGATGTAGCTAACTTCATGGGGAACCTTGGTTTTGCTAAGAGACTCCTCTAGAGATAAAAGAGTAAGGATGAGAGTAGTCGAGTTTCCAAATTGGAACAAGGAATTTAGTTTTAACATGTGCATGGACGAGAGATGTGGATCATGAAATTTTTAAAATTATTTCTCTAAAATATGATTAGAAACTCATATTTTTTAGTGTTCGCGAAGATTAGTAATAGAGTGAAGCAAATTTGCTGAAATGTTAATATCCATGCAGGAATTTGCTGTGAGAAATGACAAAGGATGTGGATTTATAACTGGCCCTATACTTGCATCAGGGGTTGGTATTAGAACTGTAGATTGTGGTATTCCTCAGCTCTAAATGCACAGGTGTGGCAATTTCTTTAACTCTAATAGCTACATGTACTATATGTGCTTATATTCCAAGTGTTGATTATGCTCACTCCTAAATTTACATCATAGAACAAGTTTTAAGCTCATAAAACAGAATGAGTGAATGAATGAAGTGCCTACAATGATGATGAATTGGTTCTCAAACATTTTCAGTGTCATACTAAAGAAACCCAATTCTCACAGGCTTTACTAGCAATTTTGGCATTCATTTTTTAACTTATAAGTGATTTAGGTGATGGTATGAAGTTATGAACTTATCTGACATGGTTTCTTTCTAAGAAAGAGTCGGTGATCAACTTGGTATAGAGTGACACGGTTCGAGCAGGCTTTGTTGGCTGCTAGGATTGTGCATTCATGTATTGAACCAAATCTGTATAATCAGTGAATTTATGATTTAGTTCCATCATTAATTATAAGTTATGAAATTATCAACTATTCTTTCTCTAAAAAAACATATCAGCTTCTTGTGGCCCTGTGTTTGTAAAGTCTTAGCTCGAAAGGTTCAGCTAGAGGTTCACTTTCAACTCCTTTCTATATAATCAGATTTTATGCACCATTTTAGTACTTTAATTTATTGTCTCGTTGGTTCTCATGGACGTAATAAATAGTCATGCCCTCATTCTGCCTGATATATTGTTATATCTCATGTTGGCTCATCTAATTCATATTTAATCATGTTAATTGATCAGTCAATCCCTTGGCTGAAAATCATAAGGGCGCTACAGCTCATACATAGATGTTGAAATATTATCCCCAAAACTTTTGTGTATCATTTTGTAGTTAGTAACATCCTCCCCCTTATGAGGCATGCAAGTGCACATGGCTCACACATACACAATGTGAGAGGTAGATCATCATTTGTGCATGTAAAGAGTTTATTGTTTGCAGTAATAGCAGAACTTAAAAAAACCTTATGGAGATCCACGATTTCTTCTATATATGCATACCTAGATCAATCAGTTTAGTAGTTAGACTTGAAAGGTCAAGTATACGGAATATGGAAGTTTGACTTTACGATTGTATTGAGTACTTTTTTCATGGATGTAATAGCAATTATAGCACCATTAATCAGACTAAGAAGCTTTGCCTACTTACAGGAGGAACTCTAATTATGTAATTACTTGTATACCTTAAGAAGTATGGTTGGCTGCCATTTGAAAGTGATCTTTACACCTTGAGAACTGTGATAACTTTGATTTTGCTACATCGTCCTAACTTGCTTCAACTTTTAAATATATATATATATATATATATATATATATATAGACTTTGAGTGGTCTCCTACTAACCAATATGGTTCTCAACTTTGATTTTGCTTTATCATCCTAACTTGATTCAACTTCTAAATGTGTATAGACTTTAAGTGGTCTCCTGCTAACCAAACTCGGTTGGTAGGTTCCTAAAACTGATATGATTCTTACTTGCTCTTAAGATCATATATAACATTTATATATTGACTATATATGTTCCAATAACAACTTTATTTTTTTTAGAACACTGTGAGTCTTACTTTCTCTTGAGATCATATATAACATTGACTATGTTCCAATACTTGGATAACTTATTTAATTTTTTGTAACAATGTCTAGGCTATCTATAAACTGGAACCATATCATTAGATTCCTACAATCTCGTGAATCGACTACATGTTGCAGTGTTGCGAATTTCTGCATTATTGATTACTATCTCTTGTTACACCCTTAATCTGTTAGTACTTTGTCAATCTGTGGTCTCACAGTGGGCTTGTATAATATGCTTTGTAATTGGCACTATGCACATGATGCCCACCATTTTGATGTGCATCTCTGTTGTTCTGAGGGACCATGAATCATTCCATGAAAGACAAAGTCTTTACTCAATCTTAAACCTTCCATGTGGCTGCCTTTATCAATGTTAGTCTAGAAAATATCATGGTCCTCCTCATGTTCTCTAACATTTGTAGTTATTTCCAATACTCGATTTTGCACGTCATGAGGTTTTGGATTAAAGCATTTCTATACCACGGATCATTCTAATGTTAATGTTGTGGTTTTGTTGTTAGGGAGTATAGAATGGAAACTGGCACGAGCAATGATTGTATAATCTTTATCAACATTATACTACAGTGATGCAGTTGCGGACATAACATAGTAAAATAGTTCGTTAAGGGTGAAGTTGTGGTCTTTTGATTTTTGATTATTACATTTTCTTTACGAATTTGCTTATTTAGATCTTCTCATTAAAGTTGGAGTTGTGGTCTTCTAGATTTGACTGCTACAATTTCTTTTCTAATTAGTGTTAGTTTTTGAAAAATATTTTTATCATATATAATCATTGCAAGCAGGCTCGAGTGGACCTTCGACGGGAATCAAGAACTTGAGTTATTGAATCATGGTGTATCTTGGTACGGGCTAACCATGTATGATGTCTCTATGCTACCTCTTTCTTTCTCTCCCTCCTCTGGATCTTCTCTATGTTTGTACTCCATATGGTCTTCCCCATAGTTAAAAACACATCGACTTCATGCAATATAGCATCTATGACATCTGTACTTCATCATTAGCCTCTTTTAAACTCTGGCATACTTATCTCTCCAGGAAAAAAAGGTTTCCCTTCCTCTTGTAGGACAGGAATCAGATAGGTCTATTATTCATAGCTCTATTCTCCATGAAAAAGGTTTAAATTCTATTATGCAACTTTCGAGTGGCCCAAGTAGAACCCGTACTTTGAAATCCTTTTAGAGCTCAATCTTAAATGCTATTTTCTTCGCATGCTTAAGGTTTCTTAGAGATTTTGTGAATCTGATCAATTTTTTGTTGCTATCACCACAACTATTTTACTTTCAACCTACATACTCATGATTCCGTGATATAATTTCTGTTTGAGACAATTTATCTGCATTTGGTTATGTACTTTGTTAGCTATTTCTATGATATCTTCTATTCTATTTGGGTTATAATAGTGTTATCTATTCTATTTTCTCTAACCTTTGAATTTGAGTTTTAGCTGAAGCTGGCATGGGTTGCCTATCCTTACAATTCAGAGCATGCCTCATCTTTAGTGGTGTGTAATTGCTTTAGGCATGGTAGATAACTAATGATGCTTTTGTTTTCTTTTTAATTTATAGGATGTTATAGTAGTTGATTTCATGTTTATTTTTGTAGTTTGCTGGGAGAAAGGATTACTCTATCAGAAAAAGATTGCTGAAATGAGAGGAGCTGGTCAAATTTATCCTGGATAGTGTTAACGAGACCGTATGTAAAAAATGATACATTATAAAATTTGGAAGCATTGTTTATTTAGTTTGAGACAAAATAATATTGTTACAGTTCAATGTTGGCACTTTGAATAATTATGAAATAAAATATTTTTTGTTGATGTTAGAGAATTTTTTTTCTATTTTGTTTTTCTTGTATGGGATATTGTATACAAAAAATAAATTGTGGAATACGGATGCAAATTTGGGTACTATAGAAATGACAAACATTTAATGACATGTAAAAGTCATCTTTTGTAAATAAAGATGACGTAGAAAAGTCATCTTTGATAAATAAAGATGACGTGTATTGAACTGTCATTGATTTCTTACGATAAATGTCATCCTTTTTAAATAAAGATGGCGCATAGAAGTCATCTTTTGTACATAAAGATGATACATAAAAGTCATCTTTTGTAAATAAAGATGACACTTAGAAGTCATTTTTTGTAAATAAAGAAGACGCATAAAGGTCATCTTTTATAGATAATGATGATACATAAAGGTCATCTTTTCTAAATAAAGATGACATATAGAAGTCATTATTTATAAATAAAGATGACATGCATTAAGCTGTCATTGGTTTCTAATGATAAAGATGACACCTTCATAGATGACGGCCAAACAAATGTCATCAATTAGCATATTTAGCCGTCATTATTATCCATTTTTGTAGTAGTGTATGGAAGCATACCTGAATTTCATTGATTGGCTTAATGGATCTTGAAGTAGACGTTTCTTTATGGGGTTCGATCTTCCAACTCGCTACGACATTAAAGAAGAGAATAGAGAAAACCCTCTCTTTGGTGGCCGTATAAGTTAGGGAACCATAATATATATATATATATATATATATATATATATATATATATATATATATATATATATATATATATATATATAGCAAATGACCTCTAGCCTAGTGGTTAAGAGAGATGCATGCGGTCCGAGTGGTCAGGAGTTCGAATCCCAGTGGGAGCGATTCCAGAAACAATTGACCACTCGGACCGCATGCATCTCTCTTAACCACTAGGCTAGAGGTCATTTGCTATATATATATATATATATATATATATATATATATATATATATATATATATATATATATATATATATATATATATATATATTATTTATTTATTTTTTGGAACCAGGTAAATTGTTTCTGGAATCGCTCCCACAGGGATTCGAACTCCTGACCACTCGGGCCGCATGCATCTCTCTTAACCACTAGGCTAGAGATCATTTGCATATATATATATATATATATATATATATATATATATATATATATATATATATGTTTTAATATTTCTAATTTGGCCCCTCATCAAATTAGATTTATCTCCGGTATCTACACATTATTTTCATGATAATTATACCCTTAAGTTAATTTTCTAAATAGACCACTTTAGTTTGGCTTAATTATTTAGATAGCCCAACACAATTAATTTTACATGTGTGGTCCCTATTATTGAATAATTTTAACAATTTTTCACTGGGCCACATATGTAACCTTATAATTGTGTTAACCTTAGTGAGCTCATGAATTGCTATCTTAATCCTTATGGTATATCCGGACAATCTCGTTCATTAACCATATCAACATAGAATCAAAACGGCCTTCGTCACATATAGCGTAACTAAACCATCAATGGTCACATATACCGATATAGCTAAATGACATAGATCAATCATGGATGTGTAGCATGAAAATTGTACACAATATGATCAACACATGTCTATTTCCAACTAGTTCTCCTTAACTTTAGTGAGATCAATACTTTAACATAATAAAAACAAAATGAACTGAATTTTTCATATATCTGATCAGATAAATATCCAAAATACTTTAATACATAAATGTGTCCAAAGCCAAACAGCACCAAAAATACATAAAATATAAACTCCCACTATATTGTCATATTCTTGATTAAGATAACACCCATATGAGCAGTATGCTCATGAAAGACCTTCGGTGATAATACTTTTGTGAGCGGATCCGCTAACATGGAGTTTGTCCTAATGTGCTATATAGACACTTTAACCATTCTGAATTCTTTTACAACTAAAAACTTTATGTCAATATCCTTTAACTTATATAAGTTCTTGTTGTTATTGGAATACAGTACTGCTGATTTATTATCATACCATAATTTGAGTGGTCTTTCAACATCCTCCTATAGGCGTAGCCTTGTGACAAAATTTTGCAACTATTGTCACGCCCCAGAACCAGAATACTGGAGAGCGGGAGAATGACTCAGCCAGCTACGTATTACGGGTAGATGAATACCGTATAATACGATCAATGTTGTCTAACCAGACGACGGGGTGCATACTACATAAAGGTCTTACTATGGTCATTTCACATCTATTGTCTCAATCATTCAAGCAAGGAAACAGAAATAGAGAACATATAAAATAAAGCAGTAAGGCGTCCCAAACGCTCAGTCAAAATATTCTTGTGATCTGGCTTTACAAAATATAGCCAGATGATATAGCAAGTATACACAATTGTTATCAGCTGCAGTCTGACTTAATTACAATCATGTAAAAGTAAGTACAAGACAATCCGACTAACATGTCGGTGCCAAACGGCTAAGTATAAAGGTAAATAACAAAACGAGCGGTGAAGTAAGGAACCCACTCGAGTCCTCCTGCAATCATGCCTCTAGTATTGACCATCTTGGAGGTAGAAGTACGCTGGATCCTCGGGCACCGACTCTAAATCTGGCCATGCAAAACCAGAGAGGTTAGACCTCTAATAGCAAGTACCACAAGGAAGGACGATATGAAGGACATAAACCAGTAAGTAAAAGAATATAATAATAGATCTCTGCTTGCTACTAGGATTCACATCACGACACTTCGAACCAACCTCCCAACCAAACAAGGACAGAAGTTGGCCCGTCATGTCCTGACATTCTGATCATCCCAGTTAGGTAACAGAGTAGTACAGTACACAAACAAATCATCTTGAACGGCCAATCAAATTCTACGGCTTGCTATTGTGAGTCCCAAGTTATCCTGGAATAATACAATAAAGATTCCTCAGTTCTTACTATGTGCGAGCAAGGCTAGTCTATCCAGTCAATCATGTGCGCCATGCATGAATTAGACGAGTCCTAGCAGGATGCCCGTCAATATACAATATACAATAATAATAAAAGCAGATACTGTTCCCTGCCCGTGTGGCAGATTTACAGTATCTGTGGGAACTAGCCGGCCCGTCGGGTACTATTCGTCCCAAGGGGGCTGCCATGTAAGAACTCGGGAATCCATTCTCTCCATGCAATCATTATTTTATTTAACTTAATAGTCCCTACGTTGAGTGAAATCCCATGCCGTGGATCATGGTCATTCAAATGAGTACTTTCGTATGGGGTACGATATGCTCAACTCTACAACGATACCAGTGCGGTTAGGTTGCAGGTCTTACATAGCGTAATGCAACAATCAAATCTAACCACGGTAATCATGCCTTGACCATAAAGTACACATGCTTCTTTTATAGAAAATAAATAAATAAATAATTAAATAAATAAATAGATTGAAGCCTGCATGTGCATGTATGTCAATATTCGGGATCAGCCAGTCGATTGTAATAGTTCATAACATGAACGTGTCTCATTCATTCATTTTAATAAGACGACTAGCCAGTCTCTAAGTTCCAACTAGGAACGCATGATCAATTAGTCAAATAACCATCGTCATTAATGGTGACAAGGCATGAAAGTCATTTAGCATTAAATAGGGTCGAGTCTATAACTCTCAAGGGTCAAGTTCCAGTCTCACTGGATATCCATATACCAATCCAGACATTTGGCACTAATACACAACCATAGGTATTAAAATATTAACATGCTAAGATTTTCGAGTTCATGCAAAAAAAGGCGTAAGGATATAATAGGGAATTATCATGCTACTATTAAATGAATAAAGTATGGAACAGAATAAAAACACCCAAGCCAGGAAGTCACGCCAACAAGTCTAAGCTAAGTCCAAAAGTCACGTAAGAAGTCTCTGCTAAGACCAACAAGTCACGCTAAGTCTAGCATGGAGGAGTGAGCGTATAACATAATACACGCTGGCAAGTGTGGGTGTGAAAAGTGAAGCGTGACAAGTGATTCACGCACGCACTTTCAACGTGAGGGTGAAAAAGTCACGCACGCCAAAAGTCACGCACTATGTGATCGTGAAAAGTCACGCACGCAAGCTCATGGACATGAGCGTGACTCAAAATACACGCATGCAAATGCGGGCGTGACTGAAAATACACGCACGCAAATGCGAGCGTGACTGAAAATACACGCACGCAAATGCGAGCGTGACTGAAAATACACGCACGCTCATGAGAACGTTAGCGTGACTGAAAATACACACAAACACATATAGACGTGTGCGTGACTGGGCTGATGTTTACGCGAGCACGTAAGAACGTGTGCGTGAAACATCTCCCAAACTCCAAGTCCCATGGAGCCTTTGCTCCAGTGCCAAAATACACGCTAAGTTGGTGGACCAAGAACCCAAGAACAGCCGAAATACTATAACTTAGATCTAGAGAAAACCAGCCGTAGAAATCAAAAATGCTAAGAACTAATCTCTCTTGGAATCACGAGAAGAAGGCAAATGAACCATAAAAATGGGTGATTGAGAAGCAAGTTTGCACTTGCCTTCTCCTGCTGCTGGTAGGTGGTGGGGAGTAATGAGAGGAAGAAGAAGAAGTAATGGTGAGAAGGAAGTAATGAGGAGAGAGAAAGAGATGGAAGCTTTAAATAGGGGGAGTGGTGGTAGGTAGGGTGTTGGGCCGGTTTTGAGGGGATCCAACAAACCGAAACCCAATAACACTAAAGCAGCAAATAAAATACAGGTAATAAAATTGCAGAAATATAATTGCAGAAATAAAATTTGCAGGAAATTAATTAACATGAAAATTTAAGAGCAGATAATTAATTAACATGAAACTAAAGGAATTTAAATACAGAATAATACATGATAAATACTAAATAAATACACATGAGTTGTACATATATAAAAATACGCATTCCGGGAACGGGGAGTGACTCTACCCACCTTAGAAAAATTCCGTCCTCGGAATTTCAAATCCATGCAGGTAGAAATATTCGGAGCTAACTAATACAAACAATTCTAGTGATCAAGCAATTCTAGTGAGCAAGCAATCATTGTTACCATATCAAAAGCAAGTACTATATATGTAAATCCATCAATCTACGATATCAGGTAGTTCTATCCATAAGGCGATAAGCATGAGAAATCAAGACAATCAAGGTATACAGAAAAAGATATACCTTGTGAGTCAAACAGGTGTGGATACCGTGATCGGATATCATCCTCACGTTCCCACGTTGACTCTCCCAAGGAGTGATGACCCCAAGCAACACGGACAAGACTAAGTGTTCGGTTCTTGAGTATCTTCTCTCTTCGGTCCAAAATGGACACAGACTGTTCCTCGTAAGATAGGTTGGTACCAACAACCAGCTCAGAATGATCGAGGACATGACTTGGGTCCGATACATACCTACGTAATTGAGATACATGAAATACGTCATGCACCTTTCGTAACGAAGGTGGGAGTGATAAACGATAAGCAACATCGCCTATCCGATCAAGGATAACAAATGGGCCTACGTACTGCGGACTCAATTTCCCGCGAACGCCAAATCTAATGACCCCACGAGTAGGTGAGATCCGCAAGAATACGTGGTCCCCAACAGAAAACTCTAGCGGCCTACGATGCTGATCCGCCCAATGACGATGCCGATCCTGCGCAACTCGAAGTCGCTCTCTAATCCCTTTAACTACTTCAACCGTCTGAACAATCATTTCTGGGCCTAGCATCTTCCTCTCCCCGATATCATCCCATGCAAGCGGTGACCTGCACTTCTTACCATATAATGCTTCGAATGGCGCCATCTGGATACTGGCTTGATAACTATTGTTGTATGAGAACTCGACCAAGTGCAGGTGACTCTCCCAAGACCCTCCAAAATCTAGAGTGCAAGCTCGTAACATATCTTCTAAAGTCTGAATCGTTCTTTCTGATTGCCCATCCGTCTGCGGATGGTAAGCCGTGCTAAACCTTAACTTGGTACCCAGACTATGATGTAAGCTCTTCCAGAAATGCGATGTAAAGCGGGTATCTCGATCCGACACAATACTGACAGGGACTCCATGCTGCCTGACTATCTGTTGCATATATAACTCCGCCAACTTTTCTGTAGATTGCCCTACTCTGAAAGGAAGAAAGTGTGCTACCTTTGTAAGCCGATCTACTATCACCCAAATAGCATCCTTACTACTTGGTGATCTCGGTAAACCGGTCACAAAGTCCATTGTAATATGCTCCCATTTCCATTCCGGGATAGGAAGCGGTTGCAATAACCCAGCTGGCCTCTGCTGTTCTGCCTTCACTTGCTGACATACCAAGCAACGGAAAACAAATCTAGCTATCTCTCTCTTCATCCCGTTCCACCAGAAATGTTGCTTGATATCTTGGTACATCTTGGTCCCTCCAGGGTGAATAGAATATTGAGAACTGTGAGCTTCTGCCATAACCTCATGTCTGATATCTCTACTAGGCACACATAGACGCGATCCGAACCTAAGTGTACCATCTTCGTGGATCCTCATCTCCTTCCTGAGTCCTGACTCACATTCTGCCCTAAGCTTCTGAATCCTCGGGTCCTGTGCCTGAGCTGCCTTGATCCTGTCTACCAAGTCAGATTGGACTTGTAGACTAGTTAGAACTCCTACATCACTAGGAAGTATAACTTCGATGCCCATCTCCTGAAGGTCTTCTAAGATATGTTTCTGTGTTGTCAACATAAATGCGCCGCCTCTCCTGCTGAGAGCGTCTGCCACTACATTCGCCTTGCCTGGGTGGTACTGAAGCTCCAAGTCATAATCCTTAATCAACTCCAGCCATCTTCTCTGTCTCATGTTCAGTTCCTTCTGAGTAAAGATGTACTTTAGACTTTTATGGTCTGTGTACATCTCCACCCGGTCACCATATAAGTAATGTCTCCATTGCTTCAGAGCAAACACTACTGCTGCTAACTCCAAATCATGAGTTGGGTAATTCTTCTCGTGGTCCTGAAGCTGCCTAGATGCATACGCTATCACCTTCCCATGTTGCATAAGGACACATCCAAGTCCTTTACCTGACGCATCACAATATACTGTAAAACCTCCGGGTCCAACTGGCAATGTAAGAATAGGTGCTGATATCAACTTCTGCTTCAAAGTCTCGAATGATGCCTGACATTCTGTCGACCAAACGAATGGCACATCCTTCCGGGTCAAACGGGTCATGGGCGCTGAAAGCCTTGCAAAGTCTGATACAAACCTTCTGTAATATCCTGCCAATCCCAAGAAACTTCGCACATCTGCTACGGTCTTGGGTACTGGCCAACTCTCTACTGCTTCTACCTTCTTGGGATCTACTGCTACTCCAGCTCCTGATATGATATGACCCAAAAATGAAATGTGATCCGACCAAAACTCACACTTGCTGAGCTTGGCATACAACTGGTTCTCTCTCAGAACCTGCAACACTTTCCTGAGGTGGTCTTCATGCTCCTCTTCACTAGCAGAGTATACGAGAATGTCGTCAAGAAACACAACGACAAACTGGTCTAAATATGGCATAAAGATGCGGTTCATCAAATCCATGAATATTGCTGGAGCATTGGTCAAACCAAACGGCATTACTAAGAACTCGTAATGCCCATACTTCGACCTGAAAGCTGTCTTGGGGATATCTTCCTTCCGAACCCTCACCTGATGGTACCCTGAACGAAGATCTATCTTGGAGAAAACTCTGGCTTTGCTCAACTGATCAAATAAGTCGTCGATCCTGGGTAATGGGTACTTGTTCTTCACTGTTGCCGCGTTAAGCTTCCTGTAGTCAATGCACAATCTGGACGACCCATCCTTCTTTCCCACAAGTACCACTGGTGCTGCCCATGGTGACACGCTAGCTTGAATGAACTTCTTCTCCTTCAATTCCTCTATGTGCTCATATACCTTGGCCTGCTCTGAATCTGCCATTCTGTAAACTCGATCTGATATCGGTTTAGTTCCTGGTGCCAATTCTATACTGAACTCAATATCTCTAACTGGTGGTAGACCTGGAAGTTCTTCAGGAAATACGTCTAGAAATTCTTCAACTACCTTCGGGATCTGAACTTCCTCCATCGCCGTCACTACTCCTTGTTCTTGCTGAGTTGCCTCTGATCTGACTAAGGTGAATCTCTTCATGCCTGGAATATCAAAAGATACACTCCCTCTACGATAATTTATTGTCGCATGACTGTCTTTCAGCCAGTCCATGCCTAAGATAACGTCGAAATTTCCGACAAAAAATTCTATCAACCGGGCAGGTAAGGAATGCCCACAAACCACAACGCTACATGCTAAAATAACTCTACTAACTCCTACGAGCCCATTACCAGTGAGTATATTCAACCTCCCTGGCAATGCCTCGAACTCCATTCCTAGTCGTGTCGCAAATCGTGCAGATATAAATGAATGGGATGCTCCCGAATCAAACAATGCTACTGCGGGATATGAGGCGACGAGAATGTTACCTGTCACAACATCTCCCGATGCCAATACCTCTTCCAAGGATAGAGTGAATGCTTGCCCTCGACCTCCTTGCTGATTTCCATGTTGCGGCCTAGCCTGGTGCTGCTGCTGGCCCCTGCCTTGATGATGCTGGGGTGGTCTATGCTGGTGTTGCTGCATCGGCGGTCCCTGCTGCCGAAATATCTGAGCCTGCGGTACTAACGGACGCTGCGCCAATGGCCTAACTGCCACCGCTGGTCCCCGATACTGGCCTGCCCCTGGTGCTGGCAGAGCAGGAAACTGCTGCCCTAGTCCTCCTGACCTCGAATTCATGGGACATGTGGTAACCCGATGGTCTGGATTTCCACTATATCAGACACAGTCTATTTAATGTCCGACACACATCTCGAGTGTGTCCCATCTTCCCACAATAAGTGCAGCCCGCCGGGGGTTGCTGGTTCTTCCTCTGTTGCTGCTGCTGCTGCCTGGGTGGTGCTGGTCCTCGTATCGCCACATCGTGGATACGAATGCCAGTGGATGGTGCTGTTGTTCGGGGCGCTGCTCCCCCTCCTCCTTCTATCTGACTATGGGATCTCTTCTGACCCCCAGTCCTTGTCGCAAGCCTCTGAATGGTGAGCTCATGCCTTCGAGTTGCCGTCAATATCTCATCAAAAGTCTGGTAGTTGTGCCCCTCTATCAATTGCAAGAGCTCGAGGTGAAACCCTTGCTGAAACCTCATGGCCCTCTGGCGCTCTGTTGCTACCATCTCTGGGGCGAATCTACTCAATCTGCAGAACTC
Organism: Iris pallida; assembly: GCA_029216955.1. Classification (NCBI taxonomy): domain Eukaryota; kingdom Viridiplantae; phylum Streptophyta; class Magnoliopsida; order Asparagales; family Iridaceae; genus Iris; species Iris pallida. The sequence continues at coordinate 472,977 of JANAVB010003400.1, read as the reverse complement.
CGCTGCATAAGCATCTACAGTCTTGCCGGCCTGCCTGAGGTTGATAAACTTCTGTTGTAGCTCAAACTGCGCCACAACTCCATAGTACTTGGTCTTGAATCTTGTAGCGAAATCGTCCCAAGCCACAGGACGTCTGATGCCCACTTCCTCTGATTCCCACCAATCACGTACGAGATCCTGAAGTAACAACTTCACTAGATCCACACGCTCTTCTGCCGGTACCTTAGCCGCTGTCAGAATAGCCTCTATATCCTTAAGCCATGCATCTGCTGAGATGGCATCCTCCGTGCCCTCGAAACGACGGGGGTTGTACTTGCAAAACCTGGCTGATGCTCCTGAATCAGCCCTCACTCCTCTTTCCAAAGCCGTCTGCAATCCTTGGTTGAGCAACACATTCTGCTCTTGTAGCTGAGTGTGCATGCGCTGCTGGACCAACATCTGATGTTGCTGAGTGGCCATCATTCCTCTCATGATCTCCAGAAGGGCTGGTGTGTCCACTTCCATAGGGGTAGGTGGAACTATGGGTGGGTCTGGAATATCTGGATACTGCGGTCCAACCGATGGTTCTACTATCACTTCTTCCTGGATAGTCTCCTGAGGTGAGACTGGCCCTTGTTGCTGACCAACCTGGTCATGTTGCCCATATTGTCCTTGTTGTTGCTGTCCAGCTCTGACCGATGCGGGCGAAGTGCCCCTAAGAAAAGGGACAAGAGAACAATTAAACGATCGGACATGAAGGATCAATGAAGTCAAAGGATACCGGAATGTCAAGCAAGAGTTGAGAATAACGAATCAGGAGATCAAGGGGGAACATGTGTGATTGAGACATCCTATAAATCAAAACACCCCACAAGTCTGAAATCAGACCTGCATGGGCCACCACTAAAACCTTGTCACGCCCCAGAACCAGAATACTGGAGAGCGGGGGAATGACTCAGCCAGCTACGTATTACGGGTAGATGAATACCGTATAATACGATCAATGCTGTCTAACCAGACGAGGGGGTGCATACTACATAAAGGTCTTACTATGGTCATTTCACATCTATTGTCTCAATCATTCAAGCAAGGAAACAGAAATAGAGAACATATAAAATAAAGCAGTAAGGCGTCCCAAACGCTCAGTCAAAATGTTCTTGAGATCTGGCTTTACAAAATATAGCCAGATGATATAGCAAGTATACACAATTGTTATCAGCTGCAGTCTGACTTAATTACAATCATGTAAAAGTAAGTACAAGACAATCCGACTAACATGTCGGTGCCAAACGGCTAAGTATAAAGGTAAATAACAAAATGAGCGGTGAAGTAAGGAACCCACTCGAGTCCTCCTGTAATTATGCCTCTAGTATTGACCATCTTGGAGGTAGAAGTACGCTGGATCCTCGGGCACCGGCTCTAAATCTGGCCATGCAAAACCAGAGAGGTTAGACCTCTAATAGCAAGTACCACAAGGAAGGACGATATGAAGGACATAAACCAGTAAGTAAAAGAATATAATAATAGATCTCTGCTTGCTACTAGGATTCACATCACATCACGATACTTCGAACCAACCTCCCAACCAAACAAGGACAGAAGTTGGCCCGTCATGTCCTGACATTCTGATCATCCCAGTTAGGTAACAGAGTAGTACAGTACACAAACAAATCATCTTGAACGGCCAATCAAATTCTACGGCTTGCTATTGTGAGTCCCAAGTTATCCTGGAATAATGCAATAAAGATTCCTCAGTTCTTACTATGTGCGAGCAAGGCTAGTATATCCAGTCAATCATGTGCGCCATGCATGAATTAGACGAGTCCTAGCAGGACGCCCGTCAATATACAATATACAATAATAATAAAAGCAGATACTGTTCCCTGCCCGTGTGGCAGATTTACAGTATCTGTGGGAACTAGCCGGCCCGTCGGGTACTATTCGTCCCAAGGGGGCTGCCATGTAAGAACTCGGAATCCATTCTCTCCATACAATCATTATTTTATTTAACTTAATAGTCCCTACGTTGAGTGAAATCCCATGCCGTGGATCATGGTCATTCAAATGAGTACTTTCGTACGGGGTACGATATGCTCAACTCTACAACGATACCAGTGCGGTTAGGTTGCAGGTCTTACATAGCGTAATGCAACAATCAAATCTAACCACGGTAATCATGCCTTGACCATAAAGTACACATGCTTCTTTTGTAGAAAATAAATAAATAAATAATTAAATAAATAGATTGAAGCCTGCATGTGCATGTATGTCAATATTCGGGATCAGCCAGTCGATTGCAATAGTTCATAACATGAACGTGTCTCATTCATTCATTTTAATAAGACGACTAGCCAGTCTCTTAGTTCCAACTAGGAACGCATGATCAATTAGTCAAATAACTATCGTCATTAATGGTGACAAGGCATGAAAGTCATTTAGCATTAAATAGGGTCGAGTCTATAACTCTCAAGGGTCAAGTTCCAGTCTCACTGGATATCCATATACCAATCCAGACATTTGGCACTAATACACAACCATAGGTATTAAAATATTAACATGCTAAGATTTCCGGGTTCATGCAAAAAAAGGCGTAAGGATATAATAGGGAATTATCATGCTACTATTAAATGAATAAAGTATGGAACAGAATAAAAACACCCAAGCCAGGAAGTCACGCCAACAAGTCTAAGCTAAGTCCAAAAGTCACGCAAGAAGTCTCTGCTAAGACCAACAAGTCACGCTAAGTCTAGCATGGAGGAGTGAGCGTATAACATAATACACGCTGGCAAGTGTGGGTGTGAAAAGTGAAGCGTGACAAGTGATTCACGCACGCACTCTCAACGTGAGGGTGAAAAGTCACGCACGCCAAAAGTCATGCACAATGTGATCGTGAAAAGTCACGCACGCAAGCTCATGGACATGAGCGTGACTCAAAATACACGCATGCAAATGCGGGCGTGACTGAAAATACACGCACGCAAATGCGAGCGTGACTGAAAATACACGCACGCAAATGCGAGCGTGACTGAAAATACACGCACGCTCATGAGAACGTTAGCGTGACTGAAAATACACGCAAATACGTATAGACGTGTGCGTGACTGGGCTGATGTTTACGCGAGCACGTAAGAACGTGTGCGTGAAACATCTCCCAAACTCCAAGTCCCATGGAGCCTTTGCTCCAGTGCCAAAATACACGCTAAGTTGGTGGACCAAGAACCCAAGAACAGCCGAAATACTATAACTTAGATCTAGAGAAAACCAGCCGTAGAAATCAAAAATGCTAAGAACTAATCTCTCTTGGAATCACGAGAAGAAGGCAAATGAACCATAAAAATGGGTGATTGAGAAGCAAGTTTGCACTTGCCTTCTCCTGCTGCTGGTAGGTGGTGGGGAGTAATGAGAGGAAGAAGAAGAAGTAATGGTGAGAATGAAGTAATGAGGAGAGAGAAAGAGATGGAAGCTTTAAATAGGGGGAGTGGTGGTAGGTGGGGTGTTGGGCCGGTTTTAAGGGGATCCAGCAAACCGAAACCCAATAACACTAAAGCAGCAAATAAAATGCAGGTAATAAAATTGCAGAAATATAATTGCAGAAATAAAATTTGCAGGAAATTAATTAACATGAAAATTTAAGAGCAGATAATTAATTAACATGAAACTAAAGGAATTTAAATACAGAATAATACATGATAAATACTAAATAAATACACATGAGTTGTACATATATAAAAATACGCATTCCGGGAACGGGAAGTGACAACTATATTTCCTGAATAGATGTCTCATAGTATGTTATAAACCTTACTGTCATGGTGGAAGAAATTATGAGTGCCTGTTGGAATATATCTCCACCAGTCGACAGCTAAACATAACCTGATGTGGATCTCCTGCTGTGTTGGCATCCAGCAAAATCGGAGTCAGAATACCTTATGATCTCCAAAATTATCCGATCTCCTATAAAGAGCATATAATTGTTCTCTATTAATTACTTATGTAGCTTGGCTGTTATCCAATGATCAATCCCACATTTGCTTAAATATCTGCCTAACATGCCAACTATGTATGCAATATTCTGATGCGTACATACTTGAGCATACATTAGACTCCCTACAACTGATTATGACGAAAAATCTATTGCATTTCCTTAATTCTAATGCTCATCTTAGGGCACTTGATTGAGACTGAATTTGTCTCGTTTAGCGACAAGTGTCACCTGGTTTGCATTAAATATTTTAATCGATATACAAAACCAGAAAAAATATATCTACTCCCACTGAACTTGTGATACACACAATCTACAACATTGTTTATCTCAAAACCAAACGAGATAATCACTTGGTAAAACTTGAAGTACCTTTGACGAGAACTCTGATTGAGTCCATAAATAGATTTTGTCAGTTTGCAAACCATATTCTTTGGATCTTCTGATACAAAGTTTTCTGGTTGCACCATATAAATTATTTCGTCAATGTTTCCATTGAAAAACGTCGTTTTGACATCTATTTGATATAACTCAAGATCAAAATGTACAATAGGGACTTATGATTGTTCTAAAGAGTCTTTTGAAGAAACCGAAAAGAAAGCCTCTTTAAAATCAATCCCTAACATTTGAGTAAAGTCGTTTGCTACAAGACGTACTTTATACCTCTCCACGTTACACTTCGAATCATTCTTGGTTTTAAATATTCATTTGCAACAAATGGACTTCACACATTTTGGTAATGGGACAAATTTTCAAACTTTATTGTCTTGCATAGACTTATACTCCCCATTCATTGCCACAAACCACTTTTGAGAATTGGAACTTTTCATGGCCCGACGGAAGTTGATTAGATCATCTTTGAGTATTCCACATTCTTCCTCATGTCCTTGGAGAAATATGAAAGTGTCATCCGAAATTATATTTCTTCTTTCTCTGGTGGACCATCTTAACATTACCGGTTCTTGAGGTTGTTATGTTTGTTCCTCAATTAACTTATCTTAAATGGGGTGCCGCTACATTGTCTTGTTGAGTTAGCTCAACATCGACTTAAGTAGAGGTAATTTGACATTGTCTTGTTGAGATTTCGGATTCACTTCTTGATCAATGACATGTATAGAAAATTGCACATTGTCAAAAGTGATAGTAGAAATCAAAATCGATTCTTCCTCAAATACAATGTCCCTAACTTTATTTCTCCCCCAAACTCAACATCCTCAAAAAGAAATATTATAGTTCTCGTCTCAAAATTTTCATTTGTGTGGGATCGTAAAATTTATTAACCCCTTGATCTGTCAACATAACCAATAACTTAGGGGCTCGTTTGGATCAAGTTTTTGGATTCCTAGGAATAGATTTTCAATTCTTTTCTCATGGGAAAGGAATTCAACATTCCCATACCCATGTTTGGTTAGGTTGGGAATAGGTAGTTCAAAATTTTTTAAAATTTTATTTTCATGTTTGGTTCACACATGGATAGGAATCTTAATTTATTTAGTTTTACTTTAATACCCTTTCACTAATTTCATGATGATTCACATGTTTGGGATAGGAGTTGAAAATTTGAAAATAAAGAGAGGGTTTAACCGTCCAAACAAAATAGTCAAACATCATTCCTAGGAAAGCAAATCTATTCCCAAGGAGGGCTTGGGAATAGCTTTCCCACATCCATGGGAATAGCTTTCCCACATAATCCCCTCATATTCCCTCCTCATTCCCAATCCTAAACATACCAAACATGAGTAAGGAATTCAAATCCCATTCCCAAGCCTCAAAAACTTGAACCAAACGCCCCCTAGATGCTTACAGTTTCTGGTCTGTTTTTCTTTACACATTCAATACAGGCATTAAAGTCTGTGAAGTCAAGGAAATCCAAAAAATTCTATCAGACACAAGTCATTCAACTCTATTTCTGGAGATGTGACCTAATCGCTTATGTCATAATGAGGCTAAATATTTATTATTGTTAATTTTGCGTTTAGTACCACATGACTCCACTTGCAAGATTTTATTGTAAGATGCAATAGTTTTAAGTGAATATAGGTTATCATAAACCTTAAGAGAACCATTACCAATAATATTTGAATTTAAAGATAGACTAAACTTATCGTTTCCAAATGAACAATGATAACCAAATTTGTTCAATAAGAAAACTGAAACTAAATTCCATCTAAAAGACGGTACAATAAAAATGTCTATCAAATCCAAATAATAACTGGTTCCTAATAATAACCTAAAATGTCATATTGCTTCCACTTATACTGACATGCCTTCACCCACATAAATGTATCCTTTACCATCAATTGGCTTTCGGTAGCTCAGACAACCTTGTCTAGAAACACTAATGTGCGTAGTAGCACCAGAATCTAACCGCTATATGTTTCTAGGTACTGAATCTAAATTAACCTCAGAAAAGACCAAATTTTAAAATATACTTTTTAATACGCCATGTGTGGTACTTTGTATATATCTTCTTTATGTGTCCTGGCTTGTCACAAAAGAAACAACCCTTACTTTTATATTGTTGTTTATTTTGAGTTGGACCTTAAGCAGCTTTTGTATTCCTTTTTTTTACCCTTAAAGTTTATCTCATTAGACATGAAAAATAAATTCTTATTGGCAGATATTGTAGCAACATTAACTGTAAAGAGAACAAAACAACAAAACAGACATGCTCTAATTAATAACCAAAGAATAAAATATAGTCAAACAAATTCAAATAATGGTGAACCCCATCTCAAGATACCTAGTACATCATTCATATCAAGTCTTTGGACAGTGATATTAACTGCAAGTGGTACTCTTGGTGTAATGATTAAACGTTGACAATAAGTCATGTCAAATAATAAGCTTATTTTTGGATCGGGTTATTATTCACATGTAAATCTTATAATTGTCACACATTTATCACCACAAGTATGTGTGCAATTCGGCCAAGTATTAACCTTCCTTTGGGCCGGCTAAAACTAGCATGAATGTACACACATAAAAATCCGACATCCCTCATAGACTATCTAGGCAAGAGAGGTCACTTTGGCGACATGTTATTTCAATGGGTCTAGTCAGAATGTTAGACAACTATTGCTAGTTATAAAGAATCACCAAAAATTTGAATGTTGACTATCTTTATGTACATGCATATTTACAAGATTAATTAAACAAAATAATCAAAATAATGTATCACATCAACCAAGAAAAAAGAATTGAAATCCTTACCAACTTCCAAAAAAAATTCATACTCCAAGGTGCATTATGACTAGAAGATTTTAACATGTCATTACGTTCCAAATTAAAGTTGTGCATCTTGGACACAATCAAACATTTCATTATCCATATAGAAACCATATACAGACCAAATATCTGAATCATAAACAATATGTTTCCATCTATGTTTTTAGCAAGCACCATACCATTAATCTCCTGATATAATCCATAAAGATTACACCAAAATTTATTTACTACATGATAAACACGTGAAACTTTTGCATAATTTAAATATTAATTACATATCATCACATATCTACACATTAATAAACATATTCATAGATATGAAAATATTTCTACCGTCATCATCACATGTCTCCATATCTTATATTTAAGGATGAACTGAGAGATCATTATTGTACATAAATTATTGTACATAAATTATTGAACTGAGAGATCATTATTGTACATAAATTATGAGTTCTATCAAGATTTATTTAAATATACCCATCAAATCAAAGGATTGGCAGCAAATCAATGTACTTGTAAGCAATGGAGAACCATGTATGAAATATATATATATATATATATATATATATATATATATATATATATATATATATATATATATATATATATATATGATGTATAAACATGCTGGAATAGCTGCTTATGTACGAAGACAATTTGAAGTAGAAGCCAAGATCCGAATAGTTGCCCTCTTTATTTAGCCATCTAGTACAACACTAAGCCACTAAGGAAACATATAAATTATACTCCACCATAAATTATAATCCACCATGTGTAGTACTGCCAACAATTTTGATCAAACAACTCAAACATTAAGTGTCGTCCTAGTCCGTTAATTATGGATGTATCGTTTGGATACATGTCCGGCATGATGTGACCGGAACAAAAATCTGAATTTTTTTTCTTCTTGTGCTTCACAGGATCAAGAAATCAGTTATTGAGAAACTGTAGATCTAATATTGGTGAATCATAAAAAGCTTCGATGGAATAATCAAAACCCTAAATTAAATTATATAACAATATAGAATTTTCGAATAACAAATCCATTGATTGGCTTGATGGATCTTGAAGTAGACGTTTCTTTATAGGATTCGATCTTCCAACTCGCTACGATACTTAATAACAAAGATGAAATCTTTATTACTCTCTCTGTTGATGGAGATGCAGAAGAGATAGAGAAAACCCTCTTTGGTGGCCATATAAGTTGAAAATCATACCCTTATATATATATATATATATATATATATATATATATATATATATTTTTTTTTTTATTTTTTTTTTTTTTTTTTTTTTTTTTTTAAAAACCAAGCGGCCGTGTCAAAGACACCCAGCCACCGCCTGGCCCGGGGGGCGTGGGCGAACCACCAAGCCGCCCCCGTGGGGGCTCGAACTCCGTCCGATGCCCCAAGTGCCGGTGCGCCTAGCCACTTGAGCTACAAGCGCCCGGCATATATATATATATATATATATATATATATATATATATATATATATAATTTGACCGCTCATCAAATTAGATTTATCTCCGGTATCTACATATTATTTTTCATTACAATTATACCTTTAAGCCAATTTTTTAAATAGACCATTTTAACCTGACTTAATTATTTAGATACCTCAACAGAAATAATTTTACATATGTTGTCCTATTATTGAATAATTTTAACAGCAACATTGCAAGCATCTGAGCTAGGTGTCAAATAACTGTCATATCAGAAATTCGTTCGCCTGCACGAGTTCATCGCCTCTCAGTTTGAGCCTACCACCAGCGGTCCAGTATGTTTGTTCATCCAAATGAACATACCGGCAATTCAAAATCATAAACAGAGGTATAGAGAACGACTGCATCATTCACTGCTGCATGCAAGTTCCAAAGAATTTATTTCATCAATGTCATCTTAACTAGAAAAATAAATTCCTTACATGAAACTTGAAAGCCTATGGGAAAAGTCGCAATCACTTAGAAAGAAAACCCACATTTTCCAGCCAGGTTGAGCCTATTCCTCGGTAACTTGGATTAGATAAGAAATCAACTATCGCATGCTACCACATGAAGGATATTGTACATTTTTCCAAAAATAAATTCAATTGCAACAAGAAAAGGAGGAGTTGCTTCAAAGTCCATACAACGAGGGTGACTTCCAAATTTCACAACATTCCTCTTCGTCTTCCTTCGATTTGTTCCTTGAGAGGAGTTCGAAAGATGTTGAATTGGGAGTCTGCATGAGATCTAGCGTCAAGTGACTGCCCGAGTCTTGAAACTGGTTCCAGCCATCAAGGAGCTGAGCCGGCGCTTGCGACAGCCCCTGGTGCTGATGTGGGACGTAAGTGACTACCGACTGGTTACTGAGGCCCACGTTGTGCCATCCGCGATCAGAGAACAGCTGCCTAGCAAGGAGAGCAGCACGGTTTTCCGCAATGAGCTCCAGGAGGGCAGCACTGGATCTGGAGGAGAGCTCCGGTGTGGAAATCCAAGGGGACACCTTGGATGACAGAAGAGAGAGAGCACGGCCAGGTGAGGTTGGTGGTAGGAAAGGGAAATAACCACCAATAACTGAATTTTCTGTAGGAAGAATAAGACAAGGTGAAAGTCATGTAACATACTAGCAACAAATTTAAGGAGAATCATTTGCAACATTTCTTGTTGATAACCGGCAAACTAGTACGAAAAGGGATTAAGAAAGATTCTAGACTTTTTTTTATCTAGCCTATGTAAAATTCAAGCTTGGGTATTGAAGTAGAAACCATGACAAATGGTGTCATCTATAGAAACTGATGACTGGTGTGCCTCTGTAAATAAGAAAACCAAACACCTAGATGTTAGTCTGTGCAATTAGCCGTTAGGGACGGTTCTCTGATGACCATAAGAAATTACATAATGTCTTCCTTTCTAAATCCATATTCAACTCCTATACAGTCTCCATATCCTTAACAACATTCATGTTGGAGTCCAGTCTGAATTTGGTAATAGCATATTTATGGAATCAAAATCTGATTAAATATTTGATTTAATTTGATTTGGATGTCCATTATTAGTGCTGGACTATTTTAGATATAACAGGATTTTTATTTGAGAGTTTCCTATTTAAGAGATCCTACTATAATCTAAAATAGGATGTTGATGCGCTATTTTAGGTGTAGTAGGATTCTTATTTGAAGGTTTCCTATTTAAGAAATCCTATTATAACCTAAATAGGTTTTTCTCATCCTATATATATGGGGTGAGGGTGGAGGCACAAAGCACAGCAAAAAAAGTGAAAATTCGAGGTGCTCGTCCACAGGAAATATAAGAAAAAGTTTCGCACTTTGCTCTTAGGACTTCGTCATCTAAAGACAGAATGAAAAAGAGATCTAATCGAGGGATCGTCAACTTCGGTTAGGGAGATTGCTACGGATTGATGAGCGATTTTAATTGTAATATCTTTCTTTTCTTCTTGAGTGTGGTGAGGGGGTTGAACCTATTAGGACAAAGGGCTCAACATTAGTTTTTGTCAATCTTGTAATTTCATCTGAGTTATAGAGATTGGATTTGTCCAGATGACGTAGTCACCGCCATATACTTGTCTTTTTTTGTGCTAAGTGTCCGTTAGACGGGGGTTGGTTATTTCAGGTGAGTTGGCCAAAGTTTCCGCTGCGGCAACGTCTCAGACACAGTATCGGAGCGCAAGAGAGCGTATCTGATTCCCAACATCTGGTATCAGAGCTTTGGAGGTTCTGGCAGCCATGTCTACGGAGCAGATGAACACTTGTATGATCACCCTCACAAGGGAAAACTGGACGATTTGAAAGCCAAGGATGGAGGATCTACTCTGGTGCAAGAACATGCATGGTCCGTTGGAGGGCGACAACGCAAAACCAATGGACAAAACTGCTGAAGACTGGAAACGACTGGATTGGAAGGCCGTTGGATTCATCCGCCAATGGTTGGATGATTCGGTGTTTCACCACGTGTCCATGGAGAGTTCAGCAAAAGCATTATGGGAGAAGCTGCATTGAAAGCATTATGGGAGAAGCTGCATTCGATGTACGAAAGGAAGACGGCTAGCAACAAGACGTTTCTTATTCGCCAACTCGTCAACTCGAAGTACACGGAGGGTGCCCCAGTGTCACATCTGAACGAGGTTCAGGATATCATCAACCAGCTGTCTGCGATGAAGATGGTGATTGATGATGAGCTTCACGCCCTACTGCTCTTGAGTTCTCTGCCGGAAAGCTGGGAGACGGTGGTGGTGTCGGCGAGCAACTCCGCGTCTGATAGAGTTGTCACGATGAAGGCAGTCAAAAGTAGCTTGTTGAATGAGGAGGTCCGGCGCAAGCAAGTGGAATCGTCGCAGGAGTCCACTCTGGTGGCTTTCCACGGGAAGGGAAGACCTAATTCACAGGCAAGAATAGGGAGAGTTCTCGGAATCTTGCGATTGTGGACCGCAAGGAGGACTGCTATCACTGTGACGAAAGAGGTCATATCAAGAGGAACTACATGAAGCTCAAAGCTGAGAAGGCAAAAGGCAAGGACGATCAGGAGGATCTCATAGCAATGGAAGATATCATCATCGCAGCAACCGACGCAGAGAAACCTTGTGGCATATGTCATGACGACGACTGGGTCATGGACACGGGGACGTCGTATCACGCCACTCCACATAAGAGGATCTTTACATCATACTGTGCACTTGACAACGGAGCTCGATGAGAAGCTCATTCTTAAGGGTGTGTGCCATGTACCAAGTTTGCGCTACAACTTGGTTTCGGTAGGGAGGCTGGCAGATGATAGATGTCGCACTCTGTTTGGGGACAAGATTGGATGCTTGCGAAGGGTTCCCAACAGCTGGCTCGGGAAGATTTGTGTTGTGGCATGTACAGGCTCAAGCTGCTGAGCTGTACAGGTAGACCACAGACACCGGATGAAGGCTCGAGGGGTGCTCGACAGGAGGTGGATCGTCGAGAACTTGCTGAGGAGGGGCTTCTAGGTGCTTTGAGGGATACGGAGGATTCGGTTCGTCGAGACAGCGCGACGGATGGTGGTGAGTCAAAGATTGAGGGTCAGTCTGTCGATCCATGACAGCTGGTCGGTCTCCAGATGGGGGTTGCTCTACGGATCTAGTTTTGGCGACGGGTAGTTTGCCAAAGCTTCACGGAGCGACATCGGTTTCAGCAGTTCGAAGCCAGGAAGGAGATCAAGGTTTGCAGCAAACACAATCCGAGGCGGGAGCATCATCGTTCACATAGTTCAGGGGGAGCTGTAGGTCATCGACGACATGTACAGTGCATGATGTTCTGCTCGAGGACGCATGTGTACGGGGGAGCTTCAAGTTCAGACACGAAGGTGGACATGTTCAGGAGTTCGAATCTCAGGAGGACCGCACCATCTGCTTGGTTGGGCCAGCCAAGGATGAAGAAGCTCGTCGGAACGTTAACACTTTTCGGTGGAAAACGGAAGTCGGGGACAGGCAGCCGAGACTTGCGGTGAGGCTAATCGTCAGGGACTTCGGTCTTGATCGTGTTATTGATATCGATAGGATCCCAGTGATGCAAGAGGTGCTACGCATGGCAGCTAGCGTCGACGTGACGGTCGAGGAGCTGGAGACGAAGGAAGATGCAAAGCAGCTTAGGGGATCAAAGATCAGTGGCATGGGAGAGCAGGAACTCGGTCACATGACGACATGCATGAAGTCCAGTTGAGGAGTCATGGGGTCAACACCCTCTCATCAGACTGGAGGGAGATTGTTGGAGTCCAGTCTGGATTTGGTAATAGCATATTTTTGGAGTCCAAATCTGATTAAATGTTTGATTTAATTTGATTTGGATGTCCATAATTAGTGCTAGGCTATTTTAGATATAATAGGATTCTTATTTGAGGGTTTCCTATTTAAGATCCTATTATAACCTAAATAGGTATTTCTCATCCTATATATGGGGTGAGGGTGGAGGCACAAAGCACAGCACAAAAAAAGTAGAAATTCGAGGTGCTCGTCCACAGAAAATCTAAAAAAAAGTTTCGCACTTTGCTCTTAGGACCTCGTCATCCAAGATAGAAGGAAGAGATCTAATCGAGGGGTCGTCAACTTCGATTAGTGAGATTGCTACGGGTTGGTGAGCGATTTCAATTGTAATATCTTTCTTTTCTTTTGAGTGTGGTGAGGGGGTTGAACCTATTAGGACAAAGGGTTCAACATTAGTTTTTGTCAATCTTGTAATTTCATCTGAGTTATAGAGATTGGATTTGTCTAGGTGACGTAGTCACCGCCATATACTTGTCTTTATCTGTGCTAGGTGTCCGTTAGACGGGGGTTAGTTATTTCAGGTGGATTGGCCTAAGTTTCCGATGCGGCAACGTCTCAGACACGGTATCGGAGTGCAAGAGAGCGTATCCGATTCCCAACATCTGGTATCAGAGCTTTGGAGGTTCTGGCAACCATATCTACGGAGCAGATGAACACTTGTATGATCACCCTCACAAGGGAAAACTGGACGATTTGGAAGCCAAGGATGGAGGATCTACTCTGGTGTAAGGACTTGCATGGTCTGTTGGAGGGCGACAACGCAAAAACCAATAGACAAAGTTGTTGAAGACTGAAAACGACTGGATCGGAAGGCCGTTGGATCCATCCACCAATGGTTGGATGATTCGATGTTTATCACGTGTCCATGGAGAGTTCAGCAAAAGCATTATGGGAGAAGCTGCATTCACTGTACGAAAGAAAGACGACTGGAAATAAGGCATTTCTTATTCGCCAACTCGTCAACTCGAAGTACACGGAGGGTGCCCAGTGTCACAACATCTGAACAAGGTTCAGGGTATCATCAATCAGCTGTCTGCGATGAAGATGGTGATTGATGAAGAGCTTCACGCCTACTGCTCTTGAGTTCTCTATTGGAAAGCTGGAAGACGTTGGTGGTGTCGGTGTGCAACTCCGCGCCTGATGGAGTTGTCACGATGGAGGAAATCAAAAGTAGCTTGTTGAATGAGGTCTGGCACAAGCAAGTGGAATCGTCGCAGGAGTCCGCTCTGGTGACTTCCCACGGGAAGGGAAAACCCAATTCACAGGCGAGAACAGGGGAGAGTTCTCGGAATCTTGCAATTGTGGACCGCAAGGAGGGCTGCTATCACTGTAGCGAAAGGGGTCATATCAAGAGGAACTGTATGAAGCTCAAAGCTGAGAAGGCAAAAGACAAGGACGATCAGGAGGATCTCACAGCAATGGGAGATATTATCATCGCAGCAACGACGCAGAAAAACCTTATGGCATGTGTCATGACGGCAAATGGGTCATGGACACGGGGACGTCGTATCACGACACTCCACATAGGAGGATCTTCACGTCATACCGCGGCGGCAGGTTTGGACGTGTGAAGATGGGCGACAAGGGGACGACTGCAGTTGTAGGCATCGGTAATGTGCACTTGACAACGGAGCTCGGTGAGAAGCTCATTCTCCAGGGTGTGCGCCATGTACCAAGTTTGCGGTACAACTTGGTTTCAGTAGGGAGGCTGGCAGATGATGGCTGTCGCAGTCTGTTTGGGGACAAAGATTGGATACTTGCGAAGAGTTTCCAACAGCTAGCTCGGAGAGATTTGTGTTGTGGCATGTACAGGCTCAAGCCGTTGAGCTGTACAGGTAGGCCACAGACACCGGATGGAGGCTCAAGGGGTGCTCAACAGTAGGTGGATCGTCGAGAACTTGCTGAGGGACTTCTAGGTGCTTTGAGGAATACGGAGGATTCGGTTCGTCGAGACAAAGCGACGGATGGTGGTGAGTCAAAGATTGAGGGTCAATCTGTCAGTCCCATGACAGCTGGTCGGTCTCCAGATGGGAGTTGCTCTATGGATCCGATTTTGGCGACGGGTGGTTTGCCAAAGCTTCACGGAGCGACATCTATTTCAGCAGTTTGAAGCCAGGAAGGAGATCAAGGTTTGCAGCAAACTCAATCTGAGGCGGGAGCATCATCATTCACTCAGTTCAGGGAGAGCTGTGGGTCATCGACGGCATACACAGTGCGTGATGTTCTGCTCAAGGACACATGTATTTGGGGGAGCTTCAAGTTCAGACACGAAGGTGGACAGGTTCAGGAGTTCGAATCTCAGGAGGACCGAACCGTCTGCTTGGTTGGGCCAGCCAAGGATGAAGAAGCTCGTCGGAACGTTAACACTTTAGGATTCTTATTTGAGGGCTTCCTATTTAAGAAATCATATTATAACCTAAAATAGGTTTTTCTCATCCTATATATATGGGGTGAGGGTGGCGGCACAAAACACATCACAAAAAAAGTGGAGATTCGAGGTGCTCGTCCACAGAAAATCTAAGAGAAAGTTCCGCACTTTGCTCTTAGGACTTCGTCATCCAAGACATAAGGAAGAAGAGATCTAATCGAGGGTCGTCAACTTCGGTTAGGGAGATTGCTACGGGTTGGTGAGCGATTTCAATTGTAATCTTTCTTTTCTTCTTGAGTGTGGTGAGGAGGTTGAACCTATTAGGACAAAGGGTTCAAACATTAGTTTTTGTCAATCTTGTAATTTCATCTGAGTTATAGATATTGGAATTTGTCCAGGTGACGTAGTCACCGCCATATACTTGTCTTTATCTGTGCTTGGTGTCCGTTAGACGGGGGTTGGTTATCTCAGGTGGGTTGGCCTAAATTTCCGCTGCGGCAACGTCTCAGACACGATATCGGAGCGCAAGAGGGCATATCCGATGCCCAAATCCGTGTCCGTATAGTGAAACATATTTGAGTGCTTCTTCTACCTACTGAAAATATTTGACTGCTTCTTCTACCTACTGAAAATAACAGTATCCCCATGTCCATACCGTGTCCTTAACCGTACCGGTATCCGTATTCGTGCAACATAGATTCCAATTAACCCTCGTAACATGAGAGGGTCTCATTCTCCTATTAATTGATTACTATATCCTCGAGTCCAGCATCTGCATCGGTACTCAACGTAGTAGTAGAAGGATAGGATCTCCAAATAGAAATCGATTCATTTAGATCTTGCACAGTGTTGACAATTATAGATATTCCATTTAGAGTTCCTATCATAACATATGTTAGGATGCCTATATGAAGGAAATCCTGCTCCTGCATATGGAAAAACTACTTAAAAGGAAATAGAAGATACCTATTGAGAATCAATAAGGGACTTTTAGTCCCACATCGGAATTTGTAGTATGTAGAGGAGCTAGACTCCCTATAAGTAGTGAAGTAGTCCATCAATAAAATCATCCCAACTATTATTTTCTACATGGTATCAGAGCCATAACTCTCTCTCTCCACACAAAAAAAAAAAAAATTAGCCCCCTCCCGGAGGGACCCCCCCCCGCCCTGCGCAGCCCCCCCCACCCCCCTTCCCCCCCCCCCCCCCCCCGGACCTGCGCCCCCCCCCCCCCGACCCCCCCTTCCCCCCCGCCCGCTGTCCCCCCCCCCCCCGACCTGCGCCCCCCCCCCCCCCCGACCCCCCCTTCCCCCCCGCCCGCTGACCCCCCCCCCCCCTCCGCTGACCCGCCGGCCCCCCTTCCCCCCCTCCAGCGCCGCCCCCCCGGCCCCCCCCCAACCCGCCCCTTTACTGCTGCTACAGCACCCTTTTTAGGGTTTTCTTTTGCTGTTTCCAAAAAAAAAAAACAGATTTCTTCTCTTTAGAAGATCTCTGTAGTTGCCTCGAGAATCAGAGTTCCTTCTCTTTAGAAGATCTCTGTAGTTGCCTTCGAGAATTAGTACCTTCTTTTTAGAAGCTCTGCTACGAATACGAAATCTCTTTAGATCTTCGTATCTCAGAAACGTTGTCTTTACAATCGTTTCTGCACGGCTGGTATACCTCTGGTTTGTCTCATGCAAGGAGGCACAACTATGTTGGTTATCCTTGAGCCGTCCGAACGCGTTATCATGACGCGGTTCTAGTTGGTCGTATAACCTACGACATATCAGTGAGGGATCTCGTTTTGTTGTTTCCCCCTGTAGCTGACTAAGACGAAGACGACTCCACAGAAGACGACTCCGGAAACAACACCTCACTGATTGCAGTTGCAGAAGTCATGGATTCCATCTATGAGAAGTTGACAGCAGCATAAATGAAGGCCCTGGTCGAGGATCTCCTGACTAAGAGATTACCGGAGGCGACCCCACGCGTGACCCATACTGATGTGGATCCGTCACCGTACAAAATGGAGAAGTTGGACAAGCTGGAGACGAAGTTGGAAGGCACGACCAACTACTTGAAATGGTCGCGGCAGGCGATGCGGACGCTGAAGGGACGTGGCTTGGTTGGTTATGTCGATGGCACCACCAAGGCCCCTGTCGATCACTCCTCGAAGGAGTTTGCTGTATGGGACATTGTCAACAATGTCGTAGCTGGTTGGTTGACAGCCTCTTTGACCGACCAAGTGTCGGGTAACGTTGAAGCAATGGAGGGAGCTGCTGATATCTGGAGAACGTTGAAAGACATGTACTCCGGTTCGGGAAACCCCATGCGAGTCTTCCAACTGCAGGATGAGCTCGATAGGGTATTCCAAGACGATCGTACTATCTCTGAGTACGCTGCCTTGTTGAAGAAGTACTGGTCTGATCTTGACCATTATGATCCTCTTGGCATGGAAGATGCTCAGGTTGAACCGACTTTTGCAAAATATTTCCAGAAATTTCTGGATTATATCTCGCGGCAACGGATGATAAAGTTTTTGAAGGGGATCAACCCAGCGTTTGAGCAACGGCGGAATGTACTTCTCGCACAACCGACGCTGCCGACATTAGAAGACGCCATAGCTGCCATGGCACAAGAAGAAGCACGGTTGAAGCTGATGCCTACCAAGGGTCCCTCCCAGGGGGAGCAGGCCGGAGTTGACACATCTGCTCTTGCCACTTTCACACAGCCTCCTTCTACGGGAGGCGTTTGCCACAACTGTGGTGACACGGGGCATTACATCCGCTTTTGCCCAAAACCGACACGAACTCCCTCGAATGGACGGGGTCGTGGTCGCGGTGGACGACGAGGTGGTCGAGGCAGCTACGATGGTGGAAGGGACAGTTACTCTGGAGGCAATAAGGCACATCTGGCGGATGAAGGTGGGGACAATCAGCTGGCGGACATCACTCCTTTTGAGAGGAAAGTTCTCGAGAAGATGCGGGGCTCAAAGCTTGGTTCTGGTGAAAGACAAGTCATTCCTGGGGCGCCGTCCGCTACAGGAGATTACTGCACTTCTCCCAAACCAGTGCCGGTATACCTCCGCGTGCTCTTGCATCTGTCTCTCAGCCAGCTTGGATTATGGACTCTGGGACATCTTGCCATGTCACGGGGTCCCGAGGAGAGTTCCGGGAATACTCTACTCTAACGCCGCCAGAAAGCATTCAGACTGCTGATGGTACCTACAGGCCGGTTACGGGTAAAGGCACTGTTGATTGCACTCCTTCCATCACTCTATCTAATGTCTTACATGCTCCTTCCTTTCCTGTCAATCTTATTTCCATTAGCGCCATTATCCTTGATCTAAACTGTATTGTTTCCTTTGATATTCCTAAGGTAACTTTTCAGGAGAAGGGAACGGGAAGACGACTAGGCACTGGCACATGGCATAAGGGTCTATGGTACTTGGACAGGACCGGTCTGGATAGAGCACTGGCATCTTTGGTTGCAGACGCCCAACCGGAAGTCCGAAGTCGAAGTGTCGAAGCCGAGCTGCTCCTCCAACATCGGCGTGTAGGGCATTCTTCTTTTCCCGTTATTGGTCGATTGTATCCGTCATTATATCAAAAAGCAAATAAAGAGTTGTTAGTTTGTGATTCTTGTGAGTTGGAAAAACATACCAAAAGCTCTTATGTGCATTCTGGGCATCGATGTTCTGCTGCTTTTGATATGATTCATTCCGATGTGTGGGGCCCTTGTCCTACAAACGGTGTTAACGGTTATAGATAGTTTGTTACTTTTATTGACTGCTCTACCCGCGTAACGTGGATCTACCTGCTGAAGAATAAAAGTGATGTTTTCGAGGCATTTCAAAGCTTCCATCAACGGGTGCGGACACAGTATAATGCTCGTGTTAAGTATTTTCGGTCGGATAATGGGACGGAATATACCCATAAGAGGTTTGCTGCATATTTATCCTCTCATGGTATACTGCATCAAACCTCTTGTGCTTATACACCGGCTCAAAATGGTGTTGCCGAGCGAAAGAATAGGCACCTGCTGGAGGTGGCTCGGACAATGATGCTGGCTATGAATGTTCCTAAATTTTTGTGGGGGCAGGCTGTCTTGACAGCCTCTTATCTCATCAACAGGATGCCCTCTCAATTACTGGACTGGAAGACCCCTTTGGAAATGCTCACGGGGACAACTGCGTACACCGTTCCTCCGAAAGTATTTGGTTGCGTATGCTTCGTCCACGATAACAGGCCTGGTGTTGATAAGCTGGATCCTCGAGCACTTAAGTGTGTCTTTGTTGGGTACACCGGGACACAGAAGGGTTACGTATGCTGGAGCCCGGTTGAACGGAAGCTGTTTGTAAGCATGGACGTTACATTCAGAGAGCTGGAACCTTATTATGGTTCGGACGAAGGTTCTGCGTTTGGGAACACGCCTCACACAGCGGGTGTTAGACGTGAGGGGGAGGTAGTATGCCCAAACGTCGTTGTCGGGTCGGTACCTTGTCCTGTCGTGACAAACTGGCAGAAAGGGGGAGACAGCATCACTGATACTGATACGGAGGATGAAGAAGACAATACGTACATTACGCAGGGGGAGAAGCAGACAAGGGAAAAGGAGCTCCAAGTTTACAGAAGAAGACAGCAGACATCCAGTACTGTGCCGTGCCATGTGCCAAGTCCCTCGTCTACTCCTGCCCCAACTCCTGAAGATGTTACTCCCGTATCGGATCACTCGGATTCGGAAGCGGGTCTCTCCGACTCAGATGGTATGCTTTCTCCACCACCCATTGCTCCCTTAAGGAGGTCTTCTCGCATTAATGCGGGAAAGGCTCCTATTCGTTTTCAAGATTATGAACATGATATCGCCAACTACTTGTCTTATTCTAATATCTCTCCGACTTATCAAGCCTTCCTCACTTCGTTAGACTCCACTTCTTTACCTAAGAATTGGCAGGAAGCAAAGAAGGACCCAAGATGGAAAGCTGCAATGATGGAAGAACTTGGGACACTAGAGAAAAATAAGACATGGGAGCTGGTACCATTACCTGAAGGAAAGAAAGCTGTGGGATGCAAATGGATGTACACAGTGAAGGAAACACCAGAAGGAAAAGTTGAGCGGTACAAGGCGAGACTGGTTGCAAAAGGCTATACCCAGACATATGGCATCGACTATGATGAGACTTTTGCCCCAGTAGCGAAGATGACTACCGTAAGAACGCTGGTCTCCATTGCAGCAAACTATGGGTGGAAGCTACACCAGTTAGACATAAAGAACGCATTTCTTCATGGAGACCTACAAGAAGAAGTTTACATGGAGACTCCTCCGGGGTGCTACTCTGTGTCAGATTCAGGTGAAGGAACGTCACATGGAAAAGTGTGCAAACTGAAGAAGTCGCTGTACAGGCTGAAGCAATCTCCTCGAGCCTAGTTTGACAGATTCAGAAAGGCAGTCACTGGCATGGGGTACCATCAGACAAATGCAGATCACACAGTCTTCCTCCAGCATGCAAGAGGCCACATAACTATACTTGCTGTATATGTGGATGATATAGTAATCACAGGTGATGATGCTGATGAGATCACTAAGCTGAAGACGAAACTCGCCAAAGAGTTTGAGGTGAAGGACCTGGGAGAGATGAGATACTTTTTGGGTATCGAGGTGTGTAATGGTGAACAAGGAATTGTTCTCTCACAAAGGAAATATGCACTAGATCTGCTGAAGGAGACAGGAATGCTGGGATGCCGAGCAGCAGTCACTCTAATTGACCAGAAGTGCAAGATGGGAGCAGAAGCAGGAGAGCCTGTTGATCGCGAAAGGTATCAAAGGCTAGTAGGCAGACTGATTTATCTAGGGCATACTCGCCCTGATATCTCATTTGCAGTAAGTGTTGTAAGCCGCTATATGCATGATCCAAGAACGGGTCATATGGATGCAGTATTTCAGATCCTAAGATATCTGAAAGGGACGCCGGAAAAAGGACTGTGGTTCAAGAAGAATGGATGCACAGATGTTGAGGGATACTGCGATGCAGACTGGGCAAGCTGCATAGACGACAGAAGGTCTACCACAGGGTACTGTGTTTTTGTAGGAGGAAACCTGGTTTCATGGAGAAGCAAGAAACAGTCAGTGGTAGCACGGTCGACAGCTGAAGCAGAATACAGAGCAATGGCTCTAGGAGTATCAGAATTGCTATGGGTAAAGGCGCTGCTGACAGAGTTGAAGCTAGACAAGGGGACACCATTGCACCTTCGGAGCGATAGTCAAGCTGCGATAAGTATAGCGAACAATCCAGTTCAGCACGACAGAACGAAGCACATCGAGATCGATCGATTCTTCATCAAGGAAAAGCTGGAACAAGGGATACTGAAGATTGACTATGTTCGCTCAGAAGAACAAGTGGCAGACTGTCTGACTAAGGGTCTTAGTTCATTGAGTCTGTCAAAGCTATGTAACAAGATGGGGATGATTAATATCTATCGCCCATCTTGAGGGGGAGTGTTGAGAATCAATAAGGGACTTTTAGTCCCACATCGGAATTTGTAGTATGTAGAGGAGCTAGACTCCCTATAAGTAGTGAAGTAGTCCATCAATAAAATCATCCCAACTATTATTTTCTACAATACCTTAACATGAACAATATGTTGTATATAAAGCAATGTTTTCTGTGTAATTTCCAAAACTACCAAGTAAAAAAAGAATATTTTGATAATTACAAAAGAAAAAGGTAAAATTACACCAGCCTTGTGGTTCGGTGTGAGAGAATCATTTGCACTTAAGAATGAACATCACCTCCCATGGTGGTAGTTACCAAGCTGTACAAACCCTTATACCTGTTGGACCAGCATGTATTGAAAGAAGTAGTCTGGCGGACGTAGGACTAGATGACCAAGGTTTCTTAGCTACCTATAAATAGAAAATTAAGGGGAATTTACAACGTATGCTTTTCATTAAGGTTCAAGAGAGTGTTTGTTAGTCCCGAGACAGATCAAAAGACGGAGGCACAAAGGCAAGAAAACAGAGAGATCACGCGAAACCTCCTAGGAGATTTGCTCTCTGTTCTAATCCTAAAATTGTATTCGAGATAAAAAGTTCACACAAACAAGTTTGCCCTCTAGTGTCTCGATTCCAACATAATCCAATTAATCTTCTATATTACAACTTCTCTATCTCAATTACAAACTGACAGAAACATAGAACGTTCTTCCTTGCAAATGTGTTACAATTGTGACCGAACGCTTACAAAGAGAAAAGAAGTAGAAGAAGAAGACAACTCTTACTGAGGTGATGAAGATCATTGTTGCTCAAAGCAAGATTCGTCCTATACAATCTGATTCCAGTTACCAACAAGTTCACAAGAGAAATTCTGAAACACTCGATGTCACCTCTGGACTGACTCGCACGAACTCCTGGACGACAATGGCAACCACAGCAAGATATTCTATTTCTTTCTCAATTTCGAAGTAAGTTCTAAAAGAACACGAAGAGAGTATTTATAGAGTAGAGAGGAAACCATAACCCTAACCTTGGCCGCCAACAGATTACGAAAAAATATAAATGAATTAAATTCAAATCCCACAAAAATCAGATGTGAATAATTGACTCAATCTTTTCATAATCGTTCAAATCCCGCAAACAGTAGAATTAAGCACCAACATCGTCGCAACTGCTCCTGCGCACATAAGCCGGTAGCCATAAGCCAGTAGCCAGCATCTCATGTGCACAACAGTGCAACAGTGCATGCGCGAATACGCGCAAAGCCCGCACATAGACCGCTCATAGCCGTGCATAGCACGGCATTCAGTGCATGCACCTCGCGCATGAAACGAGCCCAACAAATGCGCACAAGCGCCATGCAACAATGTTGACGTGCTAAGTGCAAAATGCACCATCAAAGCGCCACTTTGTGCCCCCCTTGAGCCCGAGCCCGAATCTCAGTCCGATTCCGAGTCGCTAAGCCTCTTTGGGACTTAGTTCCAAAGAAAAAAATTTCAAGAGTGACAAAAAACATAAATGCTTTCTTGAGGAGTTTAAACTTAATCCTACTAGAAAAACATCTCACATGATATCCACCACAAGAGACACCACCCCATGTGCATCTCTCAACACCAAGCATGATATTATATTGAGATACTCACTTGAAGTGTTTTCCAATGTAGGACTATCTTTCTAGATCTCAAGAAGGAACACCTCCATGGGTAAAAGGAAAAACTCCAACAGTTTTTATCACCGTTGTAAGAGTTCTACAACTCTTATGTTCTTCCACTTGAAGGAAAGAGTTCCTATAGGAGCGTCATCTTTTCTGTCAAGGATCACGATTCGTCACTGTCGTATTGGTGGGGCAACCGTTACTAGTTGAAAGTTTTCTTGTACGGAGTTGACAATTTTTTAACGATGTCCAATGGAAAAAAAAAAATAGAAGTGCACGGGATTAACTTTTGGCAAAATGGTGTTAACAATATTATTGCAATTGAAATCTTTGTTAATAAAAGGTTGGGACTTGTTTGGGTGGCCCCACCTGCCCTGTAGCAGGTTTGTGGTCCATGTCTTCTTTGTCGGGGATAGTCGATGCTTCCGCACACACGTATCCCTACACTACCAACAAACCTATCATAGCACGATATCTTAGGATGACGGACCTCAAAACATCAGCCTTTAGAGTCGACAAAAAACAAAACAAAGATCAAGAAAAAGAAAGCAGAAGTACTTAGGAGGAATTTGTGTGAGAAATAGAGAGAAGAATTGTTATATGCTGTTTTCTCTCTATAAGGGCAGGCCTTATATTGCCATTTCCCCACATCAGCCTCATAATGGGTTATACAACCAAATAAAAAGTGCTGTAATAAAATCAGCATTAACTGGCCAAAGTGAAGGCTTTAAAAACTCACCTGCAAAAAAGGCTTAAACTGATCTAAATTCATAACTGACAGTTACTGACCTGTTACCCATTAACCAGCAGGGGATTGCAAGACAGTCTTACCTTGGAAGAACAAACCTAAGTTCGAGTTCGCCTCAGAGCGCACATGTGGTTAAAATTTATTTAGTGCTAACTCAACTAAGTCCAATATATGAGTCTTCTATATAGAGTGCTCGAGTTTGTTGCCAATACGAGGTGGGATTAAAAACAAGGCAAATAAAGCATATATCAAAACCACATGCAAGAATCCATTTGAAATTAATCTTTTGCTACATAAAAAATCCAACAAAATCAACTTTGCTAAAGGAAATAAGAGTAACGTCCTTTCGAGCAAGGATCCTTTGAATCTATTAAAAAGTGAGATTCCTGTCAAATTATGCAACATTTTCTGAACCTTGTTGACTCTTAAGTCTTGCAAAAGAAAATAAGAGTATTATTATTTTCTTGCTATGTCCCCTTAATCTATAAAACAGTTTCCAACCAAAATAAGCAACATTGCTCAATCATGTCGAATTTAGATTCTTGTATATACTTGGGGCCAATAAATCCAGTGGCTAGCTGCAAAAGTACTATCAGAGTTGTAGAAATGAAGCCAAGGAAAATCACATGGTCATCATGAAAGTATTAACATCTATCTAGCCTAGGTCAATTAAAAAAAAAAATTAAACCTACGTCATATTCATGTACCTAGATTCTAAACTGTGGGAGAATGATTATATCTTGCCATCTTGACAAATCGTGAGGGCAAGGTACAATCTTTCTTCCATGTTTAAAAGATGATGCAACCCAGTAACCTGCAAGTTCCCCTAGATTAGGAGAAAGTGTAGACAAAAGGGTAGATGATGAGATACCGAAGGATCCGTTTGGCAGCAATGAGGTAGGGAGAGCAGGAATGGCTCATGAACTGAGTCACATGATGAACGACATAAACAATATCCGGACAGGTAAAGGTAAGGTAGTGCAAAGAACCAACCAGTTGAGGGTAATCAATAGCATCGGAAAGGAGATCACCCCTATTGGCTGATAATTGGATTTTGGCACAAACTGGGGTAGAGCACGGCGTACACTCTGTCATGTAGAACCTTTAAAGGAGGTCAAGGGTATACTTAGTTTGGGAGAGGTGCAAAGAGTCCTGAAAACGGGTTGCCTCGAAACCGAGAAAGAATGACAAAGAGCCAATGTCAGTAAACTCAAATTCATTCCCAAGAGTGGTAATAAAGGAGGTGAGGAGGTCATGAGTATTACCCGTCAGAATAATGTCATCCATATAGAGAAACAAAAGTAGAATCGCAGTCTCTGAATGGTTGATGAATAGAGTAATTTGCCTTTCTTTGCATGAATCCGAGCTGGAGAAGAAAACTGTTGAGACGTTGAAACCAAGTTCGAATAGCTTGTTTGAGACCATAGATAGCTTTTCGTAGAAGACACGATAAGGATGAACAAAATTTGTGAAACGAGACGGTTGACTCATGTAGACGAAAGACATACTTGACATCAAGTTAGCGTAAGGGCCATCACATGGAGACAACAATGCTAAGCATAGTGCGGACAGTAGTTGGCTTAATTACAAGACTGAAAGTCTCGTTAAAATCAATGACAGCCTGTTGATGAAATTTTTTGCCAACTAGACAGACTTTGTGACGTCGAATGGACCCATCGACACAACGTTTGAGTTTGTAGATACATTTGCAACCAACAACATAATGCTGAGTAGTAGGAGGAACAATTACCCAAGTACTATTTTTCAATAAGGCATTGAATTCAGAATTCATGGCCTGACGCCATTCAGGAAACTGAACAACATGAGAGTAATAGGTAGCTAGGTTTGTAGTAGAGTGGGCATGGACTATAGGCGTAAGGCTCTAAAAAGGGGATAGTTGCTTGTGCCATCCGTACGGTTAAGAAGTTTGTTGGACCCATCTCACTGTCGGGTTATCATTAGATGCTGGAGGAAGTGACTGGGGGAGGTTCGGATATAGTGGAGGTGAGTTGTGGGGGAGGGGTCGGTAGTAGTTGAGGTTGAGGGCGTTGAAAATGGTATGGATGATGTTAATGGAGACGTGGCGCATGTATGGAAAAATGTGCCTCTGCGGAGGAGGATGATGAGGATATGGAAGATGGGACTTGAGATATAAGTGGACATATATCCCGGTGGTTTGAGGAGAGGGGATTGTGGTTTTGAAGAATGGAAAGTCTTATTCACCAAAGTGAACTAAGCTAGGATTTAATATGATCGAAAATTAATGGTTTCAAAATTCGTTTATCTTCCAACATTTTCATAATTTTTGGCAGCCTCCTTTGTATTTTGAGCTCTATTAATTTCACAAGTTATATAAACACTAGAACAATTCTTCGTAGAATTCCCTTGGGTTCCCTTTCGTTGGAACAACTCAACACCGGACACATACAGTTATAACAAGTGGAGAATGCAAAATAAGAAAGAATTCTTCTTACCTTAGGTAGTTTAGCAATTACTACTATAACCTTGCTATACTTGTTCTTCCGAACAAATAAAAATATGTAGATTAAAAATACATAGTTCAAAATGAACCTAACTACTGGATCAAATGACAAAATAGAGGACGACGTGCCATAAAGGCGAGAAAATAGTGAAGACTAATTGAGAATGGGAGAAGGCAATTAACAATAAGATAAATGGCAGTGGATACAACTTCAGGCTAGTAGCATGAAAAAATATGACTAGAGACCAGAGTACGAACCATTTCAAAAATATGACAATATTTCCATTCTATAATGCCATTTTGTTCGGGTGTGTAAGGACATGAAAGACGACAATGAATATCAAGAGACGTACAAAGATCTTTGAATGGAACATCATCGTATTCACCGCCATCGTCACTTTTAGTAAAAAAAAATTGAATGTAGATATAAGTGACAAAGTTCTAAAAAAATTGTAATTACTCAAGATTTTTATCGTTGTTCGGATCATTCCGGAAGAGGACACTGATGCCTAGATCTGATGAAAATAGACATATTCGGACCTAGGAGCGGACGACGAGGACGAGCGTGAGTCGTGGAGCGGACGTGACGTGATCGGAGAGGAGAAGCATCGATGAAAGAGATCATCAAGAAGCTGGATCTTGCAGAGGTTGCGACGTTGATGAAGTTGATGAAAATGTCGGCTGGTGAGAGCACGACACGAACGACGTCGAAGTTGGAGCTTCCCTCCATCGATCTGAAGCTTGATGGACCTACCTGAGTTGGCCACGACGGGGAAGGAGAACCCTCGCAAAGAAGAGGGAGCCGAATAAGGGCTCGACAGGACGAAGAGCACCGTCAGGACCTAAGGGAGAGCCCCGGCAGTGCTACAATTGCGGGGAGGTGGGTCATCTGAGGTACGCTTGCACCAAACCACCCAAGGAAGATTCAGGCGGTAGACGTGGACAGTTTGGAGGATGTGACCGTGGTTGTAGGGGTCGAAGAGGTTGTCGAACGAACCTGCTGATAGCAGAAGGCCAGGAGACAGCTGACGGTGCCTATACTGAGGAGGATCAGGCACTGCAGGACATGTTAAAAGTGCTCAGGAGGAGGTAGAGAGCGTCGAGCGATAGAGACAGGAGGAGTGGGACCGGGGAGGCATCCACCTCATTCTTCGACAGAGGCAACGCTGCCATGTATGCATATCCATCTGCGAAAGGCACTGACGACTCGCTCGCCCTTGCATCTATGTCTTCCCTCAGATCGTCGGATTGGATTATCGATTTGTCTTCCCTCAGATCGTCGGATTGGATTATCGATTCGGGTACATCTCGACACGTGACAGGGAATGCTAGTGAATTTTCTTCCCACACTCACCTAGCATCGGCGGACAACATTCAAACAGCTGATGGTACTTCCAGCCAGTGGTCGGTAAGGGTACTGTCGATTGTACTGGTTCAGTAAAATTATCCAATGTTTTGCATGCTCCTTTTTCAGTCAGTCTTTTGTCCATTAGTTATATAACCCTCCAATTAAAATACACTGTCTGCTTTGATATTCCTAAGGTGATCTTCCAGGAGAAGAAGACGGGACAAAGACCTCACCAGCTCAATACGGCCACCAAAAGATAGTCCAGCTGCATGCCAGCCTTCCACTTTCCTTTGGACAAAATTCACCAGGCTGTGACAACCCTGATCCCTAGCATAATTGACCGTCAACGGTACCCCAGATACTTCACCAGTACTCTCCTTTCTCCACTCCCAGAGCAAGGACCCTTTCCTCCTTGAGGGTGCACTGAGAGCTGAAATAAACCCTGCTCTTCTCCCTATTCAGCTGAAGCCCGGACAACCTCCCAAACTCCTCCATAATATCTGAAAGCGCACTCATCCCCCTCATAGATGGATGAAGGAACACCAAGAGTTCGTCAGCATAGATAAAGTGTGACACCACCGGCTTGACCAGCCTGAAAAGAGGAACAATCTTCCTACTATGCACAGCCAGGTCCATCATGCAAGTGAAGTACTCCATCACCAGAGTGAACAGGTACGGGGAAAGGATCCCCCTGCCGCAGTCCCTGTTGCTCTTTAAGCATCCATATGGGGTACCCTGGATGAGGACCGAAAATGTGGGGGAGCATATGCACTCCCTCACCCTCGCTCCCCACCTCTCATCAAACCCCATAGCAAGCATAAGGTGGCAAAGGAAGTCCATGTTGACCGTGTC
Source organism: Iris pallida (assembly GCA_029216955.1). Classification (NCBI taxonomy): domain Eukaryota; kingdom Viridiplantae; phylum Streptophyta; class Magnoliopsida; order Asparagales; family Iridaceae; genus Iris; species Iris pallida. The sequence continues at coordinate 444,079 of JANAVB010003400.1, read as the reverse complement.
ATAAGCTTTCCGCAAATCCAGCTTCACACAGGCCTTCAAACCCCCCGGCTTGTTAAAATCTCTCACCATCTAATGTGCAAGAAGACTGTGCTCAGCAATCGAGCGCCCCTTGATGAAAGTCGCCTGATTCCGAGACACCAGGTCCTGCATAATCCCCTCCATACGTCGACACAAGAGGTGGGTAATTATCTTATATAGATAATTACAACACACAATAGATCTGAAGTCGGCGAAGGATGTCACGCCCTCCTTCTTCGGAACCAAGGTCAAGAATGTGTGATTCAGCTCCTTCAACAACTTCCCTTCCAAGAAAAACTCCTGCACCGCCTTCAGGATTGGAAACTTTAGCTCACCCCAGTGTCGCCTAAAGAACCCACAAGAAAAGCCGTCAGGCCCCGGAGCCTTATTTGGATATGCCTTCATCACAATAGCCTCCACCTTCTCCAATCTCACAGGGGCCAACAGCAAGCTATTCCCATAGTGCGTCACCAGCCTCTTCGTGACAAGACCTGGAAACGTGATGGGATAATCAGTCTGCTGATATAAGTCAGAATAGAACCTAACTGCCTCCTCCTGAATCTCTACTGGATCTCCAACGAGCCTGTCCTCGCCATTTAGCAGCCTGGGGATGTTCCGGTACTGTCTGGCACGGATCACATCGTAAAAGAACTTGGTGCAACGATCCCCATCCTTGAGCCACGAACATTTGGCCCTCTGGGCCGCACTAATCTCCTGCTAAAGCCTCATGATGTTGACCTCCGCAATCAGGTCCCTCTCCCTAGCCGCCAACTCCCCGCTCAGCATGTCAGTCTGCAAAGCTTCCTGTACCTCTCGAAGATTGGCCTCCTTATCCTCCAGGGAAGACCGCGACATCTTGTTCACCCAATCTCGAATAGCTCTCTTGACCTGTTTGAGCTTGTGAACCATGCGAAACTGAATCGTGCCCTCCCGAGAATACTGCAGCCCTCCCATAACAACCTCCTCATATCCAGCAGAAAGGTACCAGCAATTGTTGTACCGAAATGGTCGAGCCTTCCAAGTGGGCTTCTCAGAGAAAGCTACCCGGATAGGGGAGTGATCGCTGGTCCCTGCCGCAAGCCCTTCCGCCACGGAATTCGGAAAGTAGCGAAACAATTCGCTATTTCCCAAAGCCCTATCAAGCTGACAGGCGATCCTGTTGTGAACCGCCTTATTGTGCCAGGTCCAAATGTGTCCTGCTCTCTCCAGTCCCCTCAGCCCAGACAAGAGGAGACACCTCTAGAAGTCGTATAAGATCGGATCCGGCACCGAACGACCTCCCACCTTCTCTTGACGATATAGCATGACATTGAAGTCTCCCATAAGCAGCAGAGGAAGATGCAGGTGCTCCGCCATACGTCCTACGCGCACAATGTCCTCCCACAAGGTCTCACGAAGCCGCCTATCATTGTGCCCATAAACTGCACCAAGAATGAAGTGGAATCCTCCTTTGTTCATAAAGGATATGCTAATAAGCTGCTCTGTCATCAGAACCTGTTCTCCCTCCCAACTATCTCTGTTCCACCGAACCCAAATCCTAGCCATATCGCAAAGATCCAGGTTGTGAATTTGCGCCCAGTTTGCAGGAGTCCTGCGAGATAGCATTGTCGTCCCTCTAATCTTTGTCTCAAGTAGAGAATAGAAATGTCACACTTCTTCCACTTCAGAACTCCACTAATCTCCCTCCATCTCCCAATGGAACACCCTCCACGAATGTTCCAGGCAAGGACCGACATTAATTAATTAATGTGGGATCCCCATGGACTCCATCTGGACTGACACCCGGAGGAAGTATCCCGTCCGTCAGATCTATATCCTCCCTCATCCCCGTCCCCGAGGAGGGTGCAAGATGGGCCTGAATCCTGGAAAGTGTCAAGGTCCAATCTGGGTTGGCCACGGTCTGATCGTCGAGGCCCCTTGGCTGGAGCTCATCTTTCCGTGGGGACGGGACATGCCTTTTCCTGCTATAAACCTTTTCCATCATAGAAGTCTCCATCCCATCATGTCTACTATCCAGGGTACTCATACCCTTGGTCACCATACTCCTCTGGGGCCTGAACGGAACTATCGCGCCCTGTGAACTCTCCTGTCTCGGCGGGGTGTTAGTCTACGACCTCCTGGCCACCTCCATCAGAGTGTCCTCCTCCGTCGGCCTGACTGTCGACGCCACTCCGGTGATAGGACTGGACGCCAACTCTGGCTCAACCACCTCCATCTGCGCTGCCGAGGTCCTAGCTGTCTCCGTCCCTCTAGTCGTGCAGACACTAGATGAGTGACCAAAGCACTCACAGAGGGAACACATTGGGGAGACCCAATCATACTCCACGGCCTGAGTCAGAACCTCCCCGGACGCCACCTGATACTCGAGAATCACAACTTAGGTTAGGATACGATTTATCTTTAAAAGGTTTTCTTATCTAATTTGAAGGGGGGAAGTGAATATTTTCTTTTTCTTTCTAGACTTTGGACTGTCAGATAGGCTCACATGGAGGAAATCCTTCTCATTAGTGGCAAGTGGAAAAACTTGAACTGAAAGAAAGATAGTTGGGTCAACTTAATTGTCTACCTTTGCCTAAGTTTTGTTTGACCCATGTTCACCCAATTTGACTCTCTATTATTATTCTCCAAGGTTTTACATTACAATTATTTTTATCAGCTATAAATCAATTAATCAGGATATGCACGTTAGCATATGCATAGTACGCCTGGCTTGGTAACTCTGGTGCCTGTGGAAGAGCAAAAGTACTGTCAACTTTTGGAAGTAGGCATCCCGCTTTCAAAAGATCCAAAAATTGAACCATCTTCTCAACAGTTTAAGCATATTAACCTTTTATCAAACAACTTTGGATATTTCTTTTCGATATTTTATATTGCGTTCAGCTTTGTTCTCCAAAGTACCAGGAGTTTAGATCCTCATGACTACCACACCATTTCTTACTCAACAAGGGGTTGCAACATTAGTAGGTTGTCATTGATTAATCTTGATATGATTGTCACTATTGGAAGGTATAGCCGATCATATATCTCTACTCAAATAGGGTTCACTACATGGAAATAATGCCAATAAGCAAGATAGATATGGACACTGTTTGATTTTTTTTTCTTCTTCCATTTTTGTGTAATTGGCTTTTGAGAATAAGGACAGTCTTCGATTGTACGAGTATTATCCCTTGATCTCCACTCCCAATACCAAAGGCCTCAACCATTCGGTTGTCCACCCATTGGAATTTGATCACACAACTCAGAGCCCCCCAACCCCACCTCACTAACAGAAGAAATAGTAATAAGCAAGATTGCAAGTGATGCTCCAGAACATGGTTTGGAGAAAAGATAGATGCATTGAACATCGGGCTATGGAATGGATGCCGAATGAATCAAATTCCAAATCACATGAGATTTGGCAGCTACCAGTGATTACTCAAAAGAATTTAACAAGTGAGGAAAATAGCATGCACGACATTTCTCATGCATGATTATAGATTTTTCCTTGTTTGACAATAAGAATAGCATGCATTAAAATTCTTATGCATGACGAGAGATGTTTTCCTTGTTTAACAATGAAAATATTTCTGATATAGACCTATGATTCCAAGAAAAGTTATGCAAATGTCATAAAATGGAGAACTTTCACGCAACATACTAGAACGATGCAACCAACACACCAAAAAGTTGGACAACCAAGTGGTAGAGGTCTAATTTGGTATAGGGAAGAAACATCATGGGATCAAATCCCACAGGGAAAGTAAAAAAACTGGCCTCGACTCTCAAAAGACAAATGCAACAAAATTGAAGAAAAAATTACCACCACACAATAAGCCAAGAACCTAGGCATGCTAAAAATGGAAGGTCTACTCATGAGCTTCAACTCAAAGAGCACAAGAATGGAAAGATTAAAGTTCAAGCGAACATATCCTCAGCGTTGAAAACTTTATTTCCCTGTCATGATCATGTGAGCCTCAGCCTAGCAAGGCATAGGTACACGTGAAACTTTCGTTGTTCTATCAAATAAACTAACCTGCTTTATTAGAAAGAAAAGCTACCAATCATTCAAACGTAATATAAGGGACAAACAAGATAAACGAAGATGACATATATCTCTAGGGAAATTTTCATTGGAGAACAAGAAAGAGAAGCAAGATGCAACTGGCATTTTCATAATAAACTGTGGAAATAAGTTGGAAAGTTTTCTAGGGTAAACAGTGGAAAAGTCGTCTCCCCTTGGCCCTTCCCCAACCCAAAAGAACACAAAATAATCTATGGAGATGTAATGATTGATACAAATCGAACAAATTAGGGTTTATAATTTTTCGTAATTTGAAGATCGAGAATCGGATGAGATTTTATAGTGGAAGGACAAAAGTATATAAAGTAACGATGGAAATCAAAAGTAGTTTTATTAAACTACCAAACTCTTGCATCTTGAGTTAGTGAGCAATCTGAAACAAAATAATTTATGAAGAATATTGAATTACAATATGAAGGAAAGTGTCCAAAAATAGGCCCATGACCTTTTTTGACCATATATATATATATATATATATATATATATATATATATATATATGGTAATCCTATATAAGATTGGAGTTGACCATATATATTTTTATTTTACATAGGATTGGATTTCCAATATATTATCCTACATAGGATTGGATTTTAAGCCTACATAGGATGAAATTTCTATGGTATATAAAGGGATCTAAAGGTTCTCCACAATACACCTCCAAGAGTGCTCAATGTAAGTTGTTGAATAAGTTCAACACAAGTACCTCACTGTGCTCAAGTTGTTGAATAAGTTCAACACAAGAGAGCTAAAGTTGTTGAATAAGTTCAACACAAAAATTTGAGTTTTTTTTTAATCTTTGTGAGAGAGAGTTCTTGAGTGCAAGGAGAAAAGTGTTGAGAGCTATTGTAATTCTTTTTCTTCTTCATAGTGGAACTAAATCACCCTCGTCTGTGGAAGTAGACATCTTGGCCGAACCACGTAAATAATTGTCTTTGTTGGTTGTGAATTTTCTCTAAGATATTATCTGAGTTTCTTGGGTTTATTTTCGTTGTGCCCCAACAAATTGGTAACAGAGCTTTGGGAGTCCAGCAAGGTGTCCGACAAAGTTCTTAAAGAAAGTTAATTAGGTAGATTCTTAACATGACTCCATCAAGTAGGATCGGAAAGTATGAAATTGAGAAGTTCAATGGGAAGAATGATTTTGGCTTTTGAAAAAGCCAGATGAATGACGTTCTCATATCTCAAAAGCTTCACACAACTTTACGAAAAAAATCCAAGAAGCCTGCTGACATAACCGATGATGATTGGGATGACATGGATCTCGAAGCATGTGCCGTTATTCGCATGTGTTTGGAAAGGGATGTCGTGTACTATGTGAAGGACGAAACCACCACCAGTGGGCTCTGGTTAAAGTTGGAATCACTCTACATAACGAAGAATCTTACCAACCGACTTTATATGTTAAAGTCGCTCTACAGGCTAGTGATGGAGGAAGGTACGTCAATTCGGGATCATATCTCAAAATTCAATCGAATTACTTTCGACTTGAAAGATGTTGACATACATGAAGAAGATGATCGTTTGGCGCAAATCGTATTATTTTCTTTGCCCGATTCTTATAAGATTCTTATTCAAACATTACTATATAGAAATGACTCAATTTTCATAGAAGATGCTACGAGTGCCTTATTGTCTAATGAGGTAAGGAGGTTGGCTTCTAATGGCGAAAACGGTGGAGACCAAACCCAAGATTTGACAACAAGAGTCAGGACAAACGATAGAGCATCTTATAGCAGAAGGTCAAGATCCAAGTCCAAGACACCTATTGGAAAAGTAAAGTGCTTCAACTGCAATGAGAAAGGACATTATGCAAATAATTGTCCTCATCCAAAGAAGAAGAATAAGAAAAATGAGAATAAGATAGAGAGAGAAGGTGATGAAGCAAACTGTGATTCAGAAGCTGACAATGACGGGATCTATTTTTCGGTGGCACATGACAACATGAGTGACCGTTGGATTCTCGATCCCGGATGTTCGTACTATATGTCCAAAGAGGGAGTGGTTTTATTCCTACAAGGCAACAGATGGTGGTTCTATGTTGATGGACAACAACACGCATGTCGAGCTGTTGGAATTGGGTCTATAAAGGTGAAAATGTATGATAAAATTGTGCGGACTTTGGCCGATGTCAGACATGTTTCCGACCTCAAGAAATTTTTTATTTCTCTTCGTATGCTTGACTCGAATGGTAACAAGTTTGTTGCTGAGAGTGGAGTCTTGCGGGTTGTTCGTGGTTCTTTGGTGGTGATGAAAGATCATCGACAGGATAACCTTTATATCTTATTGGGAAGCACTATGACTTGGACTTTAGCAGTCAGTATATCCGATTTGTCTGATAGAACACGTCTTTGGCATATGCGGCTTGGACATATGAGTGAGAAAGGCTTGTCCTTACTAAGCAAGCAAGGGTTACTGAAGAACTTGAAAAAACCAAGTTTAGATTTCTGTGAGCTTTGCGTTTATGGCAAGCAGCACAGGGTGACCTTCAGTATAAGTAAGCAGAAGACAAGAGGTATTCTCGACTATGTGTATACATATGTATGGAGACCTAGCAGGATTCCTTCCAAGAATGGAACAAGGTACTATGTTACTTTATTAATGATTATACACATTATGTTTGGTTGTATTTCATCAAAACCAAGGATCAAGTGTTCGAAAAGTTCAAGCAGTGGAAAGAGATGGTGGAGAACAGAACGGACAGAAAGGTTAAGACACTGAGGTCTGATAAAGGTAATGAATATACCTATGGACCTTTCAAAGTTTTCTGTGCTCAAGAAGGTATCGTTCGACATTGGACTGTCAGAAACACACCGCAGCAGAATGGGTTAGCAGAGAGGATGAACCGAACCTTGCTTGAGAAAGCACGATGTATGCTCTCTAATGTCGGTTTAGGTAAAGAATGATGGGCGGATGCTATACACATAACGCGGTACTTGGTTAATAGATCACCAACTCCAGCTATAGATTGTAAAACTCCATATGAGGTGATGACCGGCAAACCAGCAGATTACAGCACTTTGCACGTATTTGTATACAACTATCATGCCAATGAGGGTAAGTTGAATCCGAGAGCCAAGAAAGTTATATTCCTAGGATATGCACAAGGAGTAAAGGGCTATCGTCTGTACTGCTTGGAGGATAAGAAGTTCTTAATCAGCAGGGATGTCACATTCGACGAGTCTTCAGTGTTGAATTCGAGCAAGAAGAGTGAGTCCGATCAGGATGGTGGTGTATCTAGCAAATCTCAAACTATTGAGATTGAGTAGTCTGAGTATGCATCAGATGAGGTGGAGGTTTCTGAAGATGTTCATCAAGCCCCACAAGAACAATAACCAGAGGATGAGCAGCACCAACAGCAAGATTCCTTGGCCACCACTAGGCCAAGGAGATCGGTCAAGCCAGTACACATGTATGGATTTGAAGAACTAAAGCACTATAGACAGTTAAATGTGGTGGCATATGCACTATCAGTGGAGGATGACGAGCCTATCACCTTCAGACAGACTGTCAAAGATACTAACAGCAAGAACTGGATGGTGGCTATGCAGGAAGAGATTGAGTCTCTACACAAGAACTGTACATGAAATTTTGTTCCATTATCCAAGGGCAAGCAAGCTATAGGCTGCAAGAGAGTGTACAAGAAAAAGGAAGCTTCTCCAGAGCCAGGTGGAGAAGTTTTGCTTGAGAGCCTTTAGGGACGAAATTGACGAGTGGTTGATTTGGTGAAGCTATGCGGTGGAGAAATGTGTCGACTCGGTTTTGTGGCAAAACCTTGCCGAGGTGGAGATATGAAGAAAAGTGTCCAAAAATAGGTCCATGATCTTTTTTGACCATATATATATATATATATATATATATATATATATATATATATATGGTAATCCTATATAAGATTGGAGTTGACCATATATATTTTTATTCTACATAGGATTGGATTTCCAATATATAATCCTACATAAGATTGGATTTTAAGCCTACATAGGATGGAATTTCTATGGTATATAAAGGGGTCTAAAGGTTCTCCACAATACACCTCCAAGAGTGCTCAATGTAAGTTGTTGAATAAGTTCAACACAAGTATCTCATTGTGCTAAAGTTGTTGAATAAGTTCAACACAAGAGAGCTAAAGTTGTTGAATAAGTTCAACACAAAAATTTGAGAGATTTTTTTTTATCTTTGTGAGAGAGTTCTAGAGTGCAAGGAGAGAAGTGTTGAGAGCTATTATAATTCATTTTCTTCTTCATAGTGGAACTAAATCATTCTCGTCTGTGGAAGTAGGCATATTGGCCGAACCACGTAAATCATTGTCTTTGTGGTTGTGAATTTTCTCTGAGATATTATCTGAGTTTCTTAGATTTATTTCCGTTGTGCCCCAACACAATAGATAGAGGCTTAGGCACTCCTTTTATACCCATAGAAATATGTCCTAACTCAAACTAGGACTAGGAAGTAGGAACAATTAATCCATATGGATTAATCCTAACCTATTCCACCTTTTCATAAAAGGAAACAAAACACATTGCCATAAAAGATAACAATACAAGATATAGTATTCCTAAGAGAATCCTAATTCCAAAAATTAGGAATCCTAATATAAAAGTTAGGAACCGTAATTCCTAAAATTATAAATAAGAATCTTAATGCTAAATCTAATAGGAGTTCGGAGGAGCTAATATTTAGCTTTAAGTTGGAAAGAATTTCCAACCCTCAGATTGTCTGTACTACTTTGCTTTCTTTGGCAATGTTAGATTGTATTTCGTTTTCGGTTGAGCGCTCAAATGGGGGGTGACAATGGAGTTGGTAATTTAGTCTCACATCGGTTAGGAGGTAGGATCATGTGGTGAAGATAATTGGGATTGGTTCAGGCCTTACGGAGCCCAATTCAATATCGCAACTCATGGCCAAACTCCGGTTCGGGTTACACCGCATTTCCAACAAGTGGTATCAAAGCCAGGTTACGGGACTGGTTTGAGCGGCTCTAATTGGTTCAAGACAGATGGTGCTGAAAGTTTATGTGTATAATCGAATTATACAGGCTCTTCTCAAGGTGGAGTAGGAGCATCAACTATACAAATTGGCTTCAAAGATGAGTTTGACAAGCCCAATGTGGAGCAAGACTTGTGGTTGACACACAATGGTAGTATAAATGAACGTGTAGATTTGGTTCTGTGGTCGAACGGATCGAGATGACAATATGTTGGATCTCCTGGGTGCTCGGCTGGCGGAAACGAATAAAAAGGTGGCAATGAGTGCTAAAGTTGTTCGGATGACAAGAACAAGCAAAAGGTAGCAGGGGTGCTAAGGTTGTTCAGCTAGCAAGAACGGACAAATGTAGCAAGATACTAAGATTATTCGGCTAGCGAAAACGAGCTAAGGTAGAGATTGTTAGGTTGTATCTCGTTTCCGGTTAGCACTCAAATGGGGGGGTAGCAAATGGAGTTGGTAATTTAGTCTCATATCGGTTAGGAGAGAGGATCATCTGGTGAAGATAATTGAGATTGGTTCAGGCCTTACGTAAGAATTCTCTTTTAAGGCATATGCGCCCAATTCATTATCGCACCACATGGGCCAACTCCGGTTCGGGTCACACCGCGTTCACAACAGGCAACTCTTTTTCTATGTATGCAACAAGAAATGATTTATTTATGCCATGTATTGTGGCACTTCTTTTTCAAGACACAATCGGCCTTCAACGACGATTCCTTCTTTATAAATATAATAAGAGATCCTCTTGGATCAATACTCCCTTCGGAACAGCTATGCTCTCGCGAACTCATAGCTTAAAGTCGGAAAGAACTTTCCCCTCCAAATTGTCTGTGTACTACTTTACTTTCTTTTGCAACTCTTTTTCTACGTGTACGACGAGAAATGATTTGTTTATGTCGAGTGTTGTGGCACTTCTCCTAGAACGACGATTCCTTCTATGTAAATCTAATAGGAGATTCTCTTGGATCAATACTCCCTTCGGAAGTGCTAAGCTCCCGCGAGCTCATATCTTTAAGTTGGAAAAAACTTCCCAACTCAGATTGTCTGTATTAATTTGCTTTCTTTGGCAACGCTTTTCCTACTTGCTTTCTTTGGCAACTCTTTTCCTACGTGTGCAACAAGAAATGATTTGTTCATGTCGAGTGTTTGTGGCACTTCTTCTTTACGACATAGTCGTCCCGATTCCTTCTTTATAAGGATGCCTACTATTGTTGGCCCGTGTCAACACTATCATTTCCGTCAAGCACTTGACGGCTTGAATAGTTTCAAGTACTATGCATTCACAACGGCCTACAACTACATGTAAGTGACAAGTCAGCTACAGAATGTTGAAAGGCCCATAGCATATAAACTCGATTTTATTGTCCTCACTCATGAGACGATGATTAGTCAATTGGACCACATGTTATCTCACACCTTGAAATCATTCTCGATTCGTTTGCGATCGTTTCATTCCTCGTTCCTAGGTGAGAATCTAGATACTCTCATATCAATTTGATTTGAATAGATAAAATTATGGTTTACAATTTTTCCTAATTTGAAGTTCCATAATTGGCTGTGTTGGCCCGTGTCAACACTATCATTTCCGTCAAGCACTTGACGGCCCAAATAGTTTCAAGTACTCTGCATTCACAATGGACTACAACTACATGTACTTGACAAGTCAACTACAGAATGTCGAAAGGCCCCTAAGCATATAAACTCGATCTTATTGTCCTGACTCATGAGACGATGATTAGTCAATTGGACCACACCTTATCTCACATCTTGAAATCATTATTGATTTGTTTGTGATCATTTTATTCCTCATACCTAGGTGAGAATCTTGATGCTCTGATACCAATTTGATTAGAATTGATAAAATTATGGTTTACGATTTTTCCTAATTTGAAGATCATAATTGGGTGAGATGGTTTTATAGTAGAATGACAAAAAATATTTAAATTAATGGTGATGAAAATCACCACAAAGATGGTTTTATTAAAACTACCAAACTCTTACCTTTAATTTAGAGAGCAAAAGCAAACACAATAAATTGTGAAGAAACTTGAACAATAGACGCTTAGACACTCCTTTTATACCCATAGGCAACCACCTATATGTCCTAGTTCCTACTAGACCTAGAAACAATTAATCCATAAGGATTAAGTTAGACAACCCAACCTATTCTACCTTTCCATAAAAAGAAACAATACAAGGAATACTATTCCTAAGAGAACCCAAATTCTGAATGTTGGAATCCTAATTATAAAAGTTAAGAACACTAATCCCAAAAATTAGAAATAGGATCACATTCCTAAATCTAATAGGAAATCCTCCTGGATCAATGATTCTAGTTGGACCTATTGCTTTCAGAGATCTAAACACCCATTTCATGTCATCAGCATCTCCTCATCCGATTCTTCTCCCATTAGATGTGAACTGCAGGTGCCAAATCATATAGTTAACATGTAAATATATAGTATCATAGTTTTATCGACTTGACTAGCAAAAAAGATTAAGATCCCGAAAGCACAACTTCTAATATCATAGTTCTATCAACATTGATTAGCAAAAAGATTAAGATTCTTAAGGCACAACTTCAATGAAGTAACTGAGAACTTACTGACAAAACTGATATATTCGATCTACAGAAAGCTTGGACTAGCTGGCGGGTTCATCAGAATACTGTTATTTTCTCCCTTTTGTTCAGTAGTTATTCCTTCCTTGTGGAAGCGATGTTTTCATTGTAAAAACTAATGAAGTAACTAATTAAGAAGTTATTAACTTCAGTTTCAAAGATTTGTCTTGAACTAAAGATGTAAAGAAAATTATGTAAGACGTTGAGACATGGAAATATTTTGCACATCACCTCATAAGGTATTCCTAAACGAAAAGGAGGGGTGCAGGTGTTTTCCATGAAGCTATATTTTAAAATGGATTTTCTTACTCTTTATTTTTCAAGTGCAATTTCTGCATAAAGATGCTCGCCAAAATCATGAATCCATTAACCGTGAGATCTAAACTCAAGGTATTATAGGTAAATTGAATTTACTGTGCAACCGTTTGGCTGGTACACGCAAACTTTATCATTTCTTCCGAACGAAAAAAATCAGAAAATACGAAAAATGAAACTTATCAATGGCATTAAAAAGTTAAGATATTGTGCACATAATATCCAAATCATACGGACAGGAAAGCGGTGTGACTCGAACTAGAGTGATCCATAAGATTATATGATATTTAACTGTCCATGTGACTTACAAAAAAATCACTTACTAAGTCCATAACCAATCTCAATTATCTAATACTTTACTGAGCCACACCGCTACTAAGTATCAACCACACATCTTGCTTCACCTTGAGCTCTCAAGCTAAAGCTAGACCCACATTTGAAGTTAAATCTGTACACTCTCTCCAACCTTCAATCAGTCCTAGCTCGGACCACCTTATGGAGATCGTATATAATACCTCCATCCTTTAGTCTGGGCTCACCTTAGAAGCCAACTTGAATCCGATTATACATGATCATGATAGTTCAGCACAAACCGGGGGATTGATCCATAAGATTATGATTTTGGACTTTGTCCAATATGACATAAAAGAAAGATCCCTTTTTAAGTCGAAAAGATAACTTATTAAGTCGATCACCAATCCCAAATTATATATCTATATCTTATGCTCTCACTTTTCTATCTCATATGGGACTAAACCTTATGATCAAGTCTCCTTATATTGTCACCACTTGTGAACCACTTTGAGCGTTCAGCATGACTAAACCTTATGATCAAGTCTCCTTATATTGTCCAAGCTCCCTAGCCCAAGTGGTTAGGGAGGGGGGCTCACTTGGGGGAGGTCCCAAGTTCGAGCCCCCCCCCCCCCCCCCCCCCCCCCCCTCCCGTGGGCATGGGATGGCTGGGTGGTCGCGGGACGGTCACGGTCCCAAGCTGGCAGCCTCGAGAAATGGACACCAAAAAAAAACAACCCAACAAGATGTTTATAAAGACTATCCTTGAAAGAAAATGTATTAGCTCATGAGGAAATATCCCAAGAACTTAAAAGTCCCCATCTTTATGAGAAATTTATATAGTTAAAAGCAAAAGAAACCCTGAATCTCAGAGAAGCAAGAATCTTCTCTAAAAAGATATCTAGAGCACAGAAGACTACAGGTTTTGGAGTGTTATTTGTACTCTACCAATTAGAACAAGGCCTTTCTCTCTGCAAGTACATGGGGGGAAATGGTCTGCATGCTTTTAGGTGGCATAAAGTTGGGCAATGTGAAAAGCATATGGTATATGATGGTTATTTTTAAGTAACAAATTCCAACACCTATCATCATAAACTGTATGGTTCACTGGATACCAAACCAGTGGAACTTTTGTCCAAATCCATGTCACTACAAGTTTACACCAAAACTCTAGAGTCGGTGTAACAACGGAAAAAAAAAAAAAAAAAAAAAAAAAAAAATCCACGCAAGCACATAAACATCAGGTGCCACCACACCGGCTTGCAGTTTCGCGGTAACGCGAAACTATAAGGTAAAGGGTTGAACATTACAGGTGTTATACACGCAACACTAATTAGATTCCGTGGTTGAGCCAGAGTTACTAATCTGTTAGTCTGTTCTAGAATCGTAGAATCGCAACTCTAGACATTTCAGATAATCTTAATTCTGTAGAGGCTCTTCGGATAGGTTAAAATAGTATATGAAACGAGATTTGTGTTAATACTATGTTAAAAAAAATTACCATATATGAGACTATAATTATAAACCTATGTACACGTTATGATTCGTTTCCCATTCTCAGATCTTTAAATTGGATCAATTGTAATTGTACGAACATGAAGAGCCCTAAATATCTCATATGTTCACAAGAAAGTGAAAGGAAGTGTTGGAAGTGGCATGTAAGTCGAGACCTCACCGGTTCCCAATGTATACTACAGTGCATGAACAGTGGGAGCATGCGCTGCTGCCAGCTGACAACCCCTGATTTGACATTAACTGATTAAGACACCAACCCCACTTACCACTAATTTTGTACCTACACACCTGCTACTAACTCCTTTCCCGCCATTAAGAATCAATTAATAAAATAAAGTCATTTTTCCACCAATATGTTATTGTTTTTCCTACTTTCTCTCTCCACTTATGCGTCCCCATCTTTTCGCCCACTTCCTTCTTTATGTCCCATCACTTCCCGGTTCCCCGGCATCAAACCAACTTCCCTTTAAAATATACTATTATAATATTATTATTTGGGACTTGTATGCAAAATTGCATTTATTTAGGGGGTGGTTCCAGATGAAACAACCTTGCCTAATTATGCAAAAACCTCACTATCAACAGTAACTGCCATATGAAAAATATATTAACCAAAGATGGAAAGGGAAAGGGAAAGGGAAAGGGAAAGGAAAGGGAAGGGAAAGGAAGAAAGCGACAGCAATGTACTTGCTGACTGACCTAGAGAAGAGTGGTGGTGGTGGTGGTTGCTCGTGATGGATTCACCAGCAGCGCCATTGCTGCTCTTCCTCCTCCTCTCGTTGTGCCCGGCCAGCCTCCTCCTGCAGCTCCTCTTCGTGTCATCGAACTCCGTTATCGCGTGAAACCTGACAAATTAATATAGGTTCAGTACTTGCCAATTGACAAATACAATTTAAGACTCAGCTCGAGTTGAACCTGCTGCATTGCTGGCAGAAGCGCTGCTCGGCGCCGAGCACGACGACCTTGGGGGACTTGGAGTGGAGCTCGCAGACCTTGTGCCTGCGGTGGTAGTCCTTGGCGTCGAGCAGCGGCTTGTTGCAGCCTTCCACCTGGCATCTTGGCACGACGCCGATCGCTGCCGACGACGCCGAGGTTGTCGCTTTCTTCCTCTTTGCTGCCGCTTGCTGCAGCTGCGCCTCTCCGTAGTACTGCCGCTTCCCTAGCTTCAGGCAGGTGAGGTGGTGATGCTGGCTGTGCTGCGTCGTCTCTTGCTGCTGCTGATGCTGATGCTGGTAGTGGTGGAGCTGGTACTGATTCTGGTGGGCCCCACCGTGGCCCTCCGGGACCGCGGGAAAGGAAGTGGAGTTGGGAGTCCACTTCCCGAGCTCCAGCAAGTCCCATGATCCACTTCCATTTTCCATTTCCTGCTGCTGTATGGAACTGAAACGAGAGAGAGAAGGGAAGGGAAGAGGTGGGGGAGTGAGTGTTTGTTCTGTTGTTGAATGAGTGCCTACTGCTGCGTGCTGCAGCACTATATACTATGGAGCTAGCTGCTGCTGCTTAGTGTCACGTGCGCCGAACACTGTAGAGAGGTTAGAGCACGTGCCGGTGTGGGCCCCGACACGTGGAACGAGGAGGAGTGAGTGGTTCAATCGACAGTGGGTGACATGACCAGAGAGGCGAGATGGCATTAAATCGCGGATCTCTGCCAAAAGGAACAGATCCATATCTATATCGGGTGCTCAGTACTTTGATTTCAATTCTCTCTCCCAGTTGCTGCGTACGTATTGGTATCCGACACGTACTGGAATGTTTCTACTATTGGGTACTGTTACGGATTTCTTTCTTTCTCTCCCCCTTTTTTCTTTGTTTTTTTTTTGTTTGGTTGGGTGGTTTGGTTGGTTCTCCAATTGCCAACGGAAACCTCCATTCTTTGGTTTGTTAATGGGTTGGCGAAGTGTGGTGGGAATAGAGTATTGTTTACTTTCTACATGGGGAAACCCTTGCAATCCCATTGGCCTAATGTGGTTGGTTGTTATGAACGAAGAACACACTAGGTTTATTATTTTTGGTTCCTTATTTCTTGATTGAGCAAGTAAGATTCCATGCTAAGGGCTAGAATATCTAGGGCAACCTAGGAATTTATATTATTTTCGGAGCTCACCTAGTCACCTTTGTTTCTTGATTTAGATATAGAGCACTTTGTCGATGTCTCATTGGATGGAGTATTGAATCCGGGAGATATGTGATATTATAAAGACCATGCTATATATAAAAACATATAAGTTAGATCTGTCTCAACTGGCATGCAAGTTCTTCCAATAGTATGTCGACGAGTAGTGTGCTATTCCAATCTACTAACCATACGTCGTGTTCATTACACTGGATTGACAAAGGACGGCATAATAGTTGAAGTTCATTGGTAAACCTAGTTTGCTAACGTCTAAAAGAACATGACAATGGTATATATGCCACTATCGGTCATCTTCGTCACCTAAGAGTGAAACTGTTAAAGCCGGGGCACAATTTTTCGATGGAAAACTGAGAATTCGTACAATTGTAAAAACAATCGTTATTACGTAACACTTCACAGAAGGTACGTAACAGAAAATTCCACTAATGCAACACTTCACAGAAGGTGCACAAATTTCTACCAACGCGAACACTTCACCGAAGGTGCGCTAATAGAATTCTGATAAACGAAGATTGCAACACTTCACAGAAGGTGCACAGATTTCTACCAACGCAAACACTTCACCGAAGATACGCTAATAGAATTCTGATAAACGAAGAAGGTGACAGGCAAAAGATGGAAAAACTCCTGCTGGGGTGAATGATCACCGTTGCTCAAAGCTTTATTCGCCACACACGAATAGCTTCCAGGAACCAGCAAGTTCGTCGGAGAACTTGAAACACTCTTGCTCTTCTGACTCCTCGGATGAACACGAACTCCCGTGCAAAACTCAATGCTGGTACAATACCTCTCTTCTCTCTCACAGCTTCTAATAACTTGTAAACTTTATGTCTACTACTTGTGTATTAGTTCCCAACTGTGAGAGGGAAGGAGGAGACCTTATATAGGCCCCTGCAACAACTGTCCGGTTAGCACAATGTTAGGGACGTGGTAATAACCATCCGGAACATGGAGCAACCGCTCAGAACATGCAAAGACACGTTCTGCCGCAAGTTGCGCCACTCGCGTAACCAGCGTAACTTGCACTTTACGCACACAGACATTTTACGCAACCTGCGTACACTACGCACTCTATGCACACTGCGTACGCTACGCACTCTACGCACGCTGTGCACACTACGCACACTGCGCGTACTGGGCTGCGTAACTGGGCCGGCGTAACTGGGCTCGCGTAACGGGCTGTAACACCCAGTTTTCTAAAATGAGGATAATTTTGAAATTTTGTATTTAATTTATTTATTTATGGTATTTAAATAATAATATGATTTTTAGTGATTTTTTTAATCATTTTAAAACTATTAAATATCATGACTTGTGATTTTAATGTACAGCTAGTGAAACCGTAGAGACTGTCTGCCCTAGAGCCTAGCCATGTGATTAGGGTATTTCAATTATCATTTTTAGTCTAGGAATAATTTGGTCATTTTGACTTTTTAGAATTATTGAATTATTGTTGGATTGACGGTTGTTGATTTTAACTTTTGCTAGTTGTGACATAGGAGACTAACCTAGATGTTGACTCTAGTTAAGGTGACTTGATTAGCATGGTGAGACCCTAATATAACTTAAGTCGACTTGGTTTTGACTTGAGTGATTTAGCTCTTGAGAAATTAGGAAGGATTTTAATGTTGGACTTAAGGCTAAGGTAGAGAGCCCATTTCTCATGTGACTTGGCCCATGGTCCATGACTTGTAACCCTAGCCCTAATTTTCACTCATTAGGACCAGCCATAGGGCTTTCCCTCCCTATAAATAATCTCCTCCTTGAATGTTCTTGCCTCTTTTATATTATTCTCCATTTGGCAAAAACCAAGGTTTGTTCCCTTCTTCAAAATTTCTATTTTATTCATTTAACCTCCTTTTTCATCCTAGTCTTTTGCATTGGATTCTAATTGGTGTTTATGGACTGTTGGTGGAGAGCCATTTCAGTTTGGGACCAATTTGGAGCACTTGGCCATCAAGAAGAACCACCCCCTTTTGAAGCTTTTTCATGCAAATTGCACATATAGGTAAATCCCTATTTCCTCCACCAAATTTTGTTTTCTTTGCATGGATAGGAAGCCCTAGGTGTCCCCTAGCCGTAGGTATTGGATTTGTGTCGACTCGTGTCTGTTTGGTGTCCGTATCGGACACGTATCATAGTGTATGTGCATGTGTTTGATGAAATGTCACAAAGGTTTTTATTTTCGATTTTTGAAAATCTAATTACATGGAATTATAGGTCTATATGTGTATGATAAATTTTGTGAAGACTGAAATTGATTTTGTGTCGTTTCTGTGTCGGAAACGGCCGTGGACACGCTGCACGACACAACGCACGGGTGCCCTGATGACACACACTATGTTTTCCACGAATTGGACATGTGGACTCGTGCCACTTGACACAGAGGTGGGGGCCATCACTGACAGACCCTCCCTCGAGTTTCAGGACACTTCGTGTCATGTCGGACACGGAAACACGAGTGTACCGTTAATGCACTGCACTGTTTCGCGCGGGCAAGGGCTACTGACACGGCTTTCGTGTCGCGTGCAGACACGACGTGGACTCGTGTCAGGAACTTGAAACCCTAGCCCTATACCCCCCTCTACGTGTGTACATGAGCCCATGGGTGTTCGTACCCTATGTTGTGCACAATCGTGCACGACACGGCTGCACGAGGCCACGATTGTGCACTGATTCACTTATTTGTATTTTACTGTTTGGACACTTCGTGTCCAGTTTCCTGGACACGAATGGACCCCCATGACACATGCTAATGTGGGGAACATGTATGTACACCTGTTTTGAACTTGATTTGGATTTTTGTGATTATTGGGTTCGAAAAATGGGGTTCACTGATACACAGTCCCTTTTTTTCAATTTCTGAATTTGATTTGATTCCTAAACTGTTTTGTGATGTTTAATTACCATGTTTAATTCACATACATATGTATTAGTTACTGTTAATGTCGAGTTTAAGTTTTGTGTAGGAATTTTGGGTTCAAAATGGGTTAGGACTGCTAGGACTGTATGTGTTCACTGATTTTGAACTATTTTGAATTCCTAAAAATTAATGAGTTCTAAACTAATTTCCCATGTTTAAATTTGTAACATTATTGATTCCCCTATGTCTGAACCTTGGTTACATGTTAGACTTCATGATTGTGAAGGATTATGGGATTTCGAATGGGGTTTTTGGCATCATTTAGCTGCTAAGTAAACTGTCCTCCCATCTATGTTACACACACAGAGGTCACTGTTACATACTGATTTCTAATTCCTGAATTCAATTGTAATTTAAACTGAACTGTCGATGTTTAATTGCCTTGTCAGCTCATTTACACATGTTTAGTTTTGTCTAAATGTTTGGTTGTGATTGGCGTTAGGAGCTTGGGTTTTGAATTGGTGATTTGAACTATGTGTTAACTGTCATTTTACATGACCTGAGAACACTTGAGTATCACACTGATTTTCTGAGGTTAAGGATTTTAGAACCTGTGTAGTGATTGGTTGTAACTCTGTACACTGATTATTCCTATGCACACCCTGTTGTGGACTGAAACTTGGTTACATTACAAAAACCTGAGAATGAACATGAGGTTGGATGTTGCACTGTTTTGAATAAAACTGAAACTGTTATTTGGTACATTGTTTTCTGATTTTGCACAATTTGGTATTTGGGATTGGTTGATAACTGAGTTCATCACAATGACACCAACCTATCCACTGCTATCACACAATCCTGAACATGGATACACTGATTTTTGTCACATCCTCTACACACACAGGACTGATAGCCTGTCACTGATGCACTGTTTCCATCTACACACATACACATTATAACTAAAACTGAACCCACACACACACAAACTGGAATTCCTGAGATTAAAAAAAATGTATACACACACACCCAAATGCATAAAACTGAGACATTGACACAAGTTCACACTGTTTCTCATATATTCACTCACTACATATATTGACATACTGTAGGCCTCAAAAATGAAGTCACGCTGAGTTGATCAGAACAAGTCACGCAGAGTGATCCAAGAAGCAGCACAAAAGATACGCTAAGTTCTGCCTGGCCATCTCCTTTAGAAGTCACGCAGAGACAGCTCAGCCATAATGACTGACAACACAACAGTCGAAGAATGTCTCTTCGTATGCCACGTATGCACAGACTTCGAGAGATCATCGCCGTCTATTGCGTGATTTTCGAAATCTTCTTCAGCAAGACTCAGCCTTCGTCAAGTTGGTGTACCAAAAGGGTTTCTTGTCATTTAATGCGACTGACAAAGCAATCGCTGTCAGAGATTTTGTGTCAGACGAAGCGTGCCAAATCAAGATAGCTGGCGGTTTGCGTGGATTCTGAACCTTCTCCTTCCTCAAAACATTGCGTGACTTTTGAGTTATTCTTCTCAAAGCCTGCGTGAATTCTGAAGTATTCTTCTTCAAAGCTTGCGTGGATTTCGCCTTCAACGAGTCTGCGTCAACGAATCTGCGTGGATTTTTGCCTTCAGCAAGTCAGCGTGGATTTTATTTCAACTGGAGTACGTGGCAGCCATGCCACCGATCTCTCTCTCGCGTGCCCAGTAACTTGCACACGACCCATGCACTGATGCCATGTGTCCAACAGTTACGGGCCACGTCCAGTAATTACTCACTAATCCAGCGTGTATTTAGAGTCTGCGTGACTTTTCAAGTGCACCAGTAGTGAGGTAGTTATCTTTTCAGTTACTGTTTTGACTCTATAAATAGAGTTCTTTTTCTCATTCATTGTACAGATACATTGATATCTACTGTCAAAATTTTGAGAGCTTTTCTTCTTCGCATAGTCCAAGGGATAAAGCGATCGTCTTCTAGATCGGATTCCTACAGTTGTAATTTTTCCAAAAACACAACAAATAAAGAGAATTTCTTTATGGAAAACAAATTGGCGACTCTGCTGGGGAAAACCATCTCCTCCTCTGAGATGGCAACAACTCAATGCGACACTTCGTCAATCGGCTCGACGAAGAAGGTGATGACGATCAAATTCGATCAACTCGCCTATGAAGAAATACAGCGGGCTAAGGGTGGCAAGCCCACTCCAGCCTCCATCATCACTGCCAAGTCGAAAGGACACTCTGTCTATGTCCCTAAGAATCAGTTGGCAGTCAATGGTGAAGTCTCTGCCACAGTGTCTGCTCCTAACACTGGCAAGAGCTCTACTGCAAGCACGCACACTCTTGTGCACTCGAAGATGACAGCAATCAAAGATCACGCTAACAGTACTGGCTCCTTAGCCAAATCTGCTCCAGTGTGTATCTCCAAAGTTGAAAGTCACGCTGACAGTTCTGGCTCCTTAGCCAAATCTGTTCCAGCGTGCAAATTCAACTCTAAAAGTCACGCTGACAGTACTGGCTCCTTAGCCAAATCTGTTCCAGCGTACAAATTCAACTCTAAAAGTCACGTTGATAGTACTGGCTCCTTAGCCAAATCTATTCCAGTGTGTAACCCCACATTCAAAAGTCACGCTGACAGTACTGGTTCCTTAGCCAAATCTGTTCCAGCGTGCAAATTTAACTCTAAAAGTCACGCTGATAGTACTGGCTCCTTAGCCAAATCTATTCCAGTGTGTAATCCCACGTTCAAAAGTCACGCTGACAGTACTGGTTCCTTAGCCAAATCTGTTCTAGCGTGTAATTCTAAAATCAAAAGTCACGCTAACAGTACTGGTTCTTTAGCCAAATCTGTTTCAGCGTGTATTTCATCAGAGAAGAATAACTCCTTAGTTATCTCTTCTTCTTTTCCGAGTTCTACTAGAACTGGGGGTGGTCTTCCACACAAAGTCCCTTCGAAAAGGAATAACTCTTTAGTTGTTTCTTCTGCTCCTGTAGTTTTTACTTCAGGAACAGCTTTGACTGATACTTTTGTTAGTCAAAGGAAAGGAGATGGTCTTTTGACTACTCTTCCTTCTGGACATTCTATGTCTCAAAATCTGAATGAGTCTAAGAAGAAATATTCCTTAATATCTTCTCCTATGACTTCTTCAAATTGGGCACAGAATCTGTCCATTAAAGAGGGTCTGTTACCAACTCCTAATCAAAGGAGTGGTTCAACTCTTCCTTCTCTGCAAATATCCAGATCAATGGAAGGAAAACTCCATGTTTCGAAAACCAATGTGCTACCTTCCACTGATTTAAGAATAAAACTCAGCACTTCTGGTGTTAAGAAACTATACCAATTGGATATGAAGATAAAAGATCCAGATGCAGAGTATGCAAGAAACTATGTGGCTCACATTAATCACTCTTTGTATAATCAAGAGCCATTAAGACCCAAGAACAGGAAGTATACTCCTCAATCTTCACAAACAGATTTACGGGAATATCTTCAATAGAAGAGAAGGAGTAATTCTATGTCAAAAGAACATGCTGAATGTGACTTCTATCCAAGAGTCATAATTCACTGCAGATGTCAATCAACGGTTCAAGACCATGGTGATCATGAATGTGACTTCCAGCCAAGAATCACAATGCAATGCAGATGTCAAACTAAACGACAGTCTGTCTTCAATAGGATTCAGTATGAACCTATACCTGATAAAAATGAGCCTTTGTTTACCTCTGTCAACATGACTTCTCGGGACACCGGGGGTAGAGTTGATAGTTCAGATGGAGTATATAGAAACACCAGAGCAAGAATCCTGGCTTCTAGTCAAAGAAATTTGATCCCTGAAATTGATTCTGAATTCCTTGGAGAATTTAACTTCCCACCTTTTCCTACTGGAGGTAATTCTCCTATAGTTGACTTTGATGCACGAAGCAATGATTCAGAACATACAACATCCACTAGTTCATCAATAATCCCTCATACAGTCACGACTTACATGGTTGATGGGAATACTGATGAACCTTCTTCTTCCTTGACTCCTCAAGATCAAAGAATTGCTTCTTTGGAACAGCAAATGAAGTCTATGACTGACACAATGAAGTCGATGTATGAACTCATGACAGCTCAGTTGCAAAATCGACAGACTATACCAGATGCCATACCAGTTGATACTGATATAAGTCCAGTACAAGTTCCTCCAGCAGTACAATCCAATACTCCTGGACCAGCTCAACTAAATCCTAGTCTCTCTGGACCTGGGGGTAGTGCTTACAATACTGTTCCTCCTCCCAACTATTCTCTACAAGCCACAACTCCACAATCTTCGGGAGTTGTCTCTGAAGAATTGAAGAATCTCAAAACTCAATTCGAGGCATTCAAACAAAAGGATGGTTTACAAAGGTTAGGCATCAAGCAGCCTTATCCGATAGAATGGAAGCAAGTATCATATCCTCCTAAATACAAGCCTCCTACTATCTCATTCTATGATGGAACCACTTCTCCAAGTCAGTTTATCAATCACTTTGAAGTGATGACTGATCAACTGCAGCCAAGTGATGCCCTCCTTACTCGGGTATTTATTGGATGTCTCAAGGGAACGGCTTATGAATGGTATAGGAGTCTCCCAGATGGGAGCATTACCTCATTTGCTGGTTTCAAACAGATGTTTCTTGAAAGGTTCTATGAAGGGCTGAATGACATGACTATGTCTGCTCTTATTAGAATCAAGCAGAAAAATAATGAATCTACAGAGGAATACATTGAACGGTTTCGAAGAGAAGCTCTGAAGATGCCTCTTGGAACTCCTGATGCTGTCACCATTGACACGTGCAAATCAAACTTGTTGCCAATTATCAGTATGTGGACAGGGTCTACTCAATTTCAAGATTGGCCTTCCTTCATAGTCAGTGCCAAAGCTGCAGAAATCAGTGCTGAAACCTTCAAAGGTTTAGGAGTGCAGATGACTCCTAAAGAAACAGGACAAGGTGCTAACAATAAAAACAATGCTCGCAAGGGAAAAGAAACTCTTGAAGTTAATCTTCAGAGCAAAGATACATCAACTGTTCAAACTTCTTCTACAATTCAACAATCAAGAACACCTCGCCCCAAAGAAGAATATTCTTTCGATGACGACGATGTCCTTGGTATCTTTGAATGTCTGCTGAAAGGTAATAAGATACAATTACCTGAGATCAAGAAACCTGATGAAGCTGGTAAGACAGATCATCCCAAATACTGCCCATATCACAGAATGCTGGGTCATACAATTCGTACATGTTATGTACTGAAAGGAAAGATCCAAGAAATGATTAAATCTGGAGCTATCTCTCTTACTCCAAAAGAGACTGTCACTTCTAATGTCGTCTCTATGCAATTCGGAGATTTCCCTCCTCAACTCCTTGAAGGTGGGATTGTTCCTATTCCCAAGGCGACTCTTGAAATAGTAAATATTCCTCTTCCACAGTCTGAAGGATTAACACCAATCACTTTGGAGACTGGAGAAATCATGTGGATCCATCCTGATCTAGTGGCAGATTTTGAATCGCCTTCTCCTCAAAAGATTTTTTTCTCGAAAGTCCAAGAAGGCTGGAAAGATCAAGTCATGTCATATGACTTCTCTTGGGTCTACCTCTGACACAGAGCCAAAAGACAAAGAAGAAGCACTTGTTAGTGCTACTCGAACGGGGAAACCTTACCTAAAGGATTATTCTAAAAGTCCTGAGGATCCTCTTGACATCTCTCCAGCTGATAAAAATGCTTCTAATGTTCTTCCTGAAGAAGAATCATCCACTGAACCTGTTCTTCCCAAGTCTACAGCTTTGGAGAAAGGCAAACAACAGGCTCGGTTTGATAAGCCAATCAAGAAGTTCTCTCCTCTTGGACTTCAGAAGCCTTATAATTTCGACATTTTAGCTCAGCTTGCTAATACTCCAGCTAGAATGTCCCTCTTTGAACTTCTACGTCTTTCCAAAGAGACTCGGGAGACGTTAAATGAAGCACTTCTACAAGCTGACTCTTGTCTTGCACAATTGAAAAAGTCAGATGCGGAACCTGTCACTTGCTTACATTGCAACAGTGTACTGGAGATTATCCCAAATATCACCTTTACACAAGACGACATGCTACTGGAGGATAATCGACATGACCGACCTCTCTACTACACTGGTTATATTGATACGATGAAGATAGATCGTATTCTCATTGACCCAGGGTCTGCTATAAGCATAATGCCGAAGAGTCTGTTGGATGAACTAAAAATCCCTCTTCACAAGCTCTCCAAGACGGTTACTACTATCTTGGGATTCAATCAAAGCCGAAGCGAGCCTTTGGGAAAGATTCATCTGAAGCTTCAGATAGGTGATTTCAGATCTAAAGTCACTTTCTATGTGATCGAGATCGCGGGATCCTATAATCTTCTTCTGGGGAGGCCCTTTCTTCATGAAAATAATGTGGTGCCTTCTACTCTTCATCAATGTTTTAAATACATTGATAACAAAGGAAGAGTACAAAAAGAAGTTGCTGATATAAATCCCTTCCATGGGGTTGAAGCTTATTTCAATGATTCTCGAATGTACAAAGAAGAGTATACAAGGATCATACAAGCTATGGAGAAAGAAGATGCACAAAGTGAGACTTTAATAATCCCTGTTAAAAGTCGAACTACTCAGCAACAATCTCTTAAACCCTCTGGAGAAGATTCTTTCATCATCCCAGTGAGTGGACGGATCTCTCCGTTACCTCAGTCATCTACTCAAAATACACTGATCATTCCTGTCAGTGGGCGTACTACAGTTCCTGTATCTTCACAAGATACTCTGCTAATTCCAGTTGGAGGGCGGATTATTCTTCCATCTCAAACTTCAAGGGAGCTCACCTCTTCTGAGCCATTTGTTATCAATCTTAATCGAAACAACGCTTCTTATCGTTCTTCTTCCCCCCTTTAGTCATTGACTTGGCTAAAATCTCTAAGGCTCAGCCTTCTCCCAATGTAAATATTGCTGCTTTTACATTTAATGAAAAGTCTCCACTTTTGCAGTACATTGATGTGTGTAATTATGTTCATAGTTATTTACATCTGTTAGATGACTTGAACACAATAACCATAGGAGTTGTACAGACTGTTCATACAGATGTATCTCTAGAACCTGTACAATCTTCATACTTTCTAGTTCCAAGCAGAAAGCCAGGAGACATTCCAATATTCTTCTACAAAGGATCTCAAAATCCTTCTGATCTTGAAGATGATGACAAAAATGATGATACTGGAAGATTACAACTACGTCGTTATAGTCAGCAATCTAGAGACATCATCAAAAATATGGGCTATGACTTCAGGACTGGCCTCAATGATGGAAAAGGAAGAAAAATACCTGTCCGGATTCCTCCTTTGAAATATGGAAGGACGAAATACGGATTGGGTTATACTGCTCCTACTTCTTTCATCAATATTATCCATGAAGATCCCGAGTCTGACGAAGATAAGAGATCTGATTCTTCTAGTACCACTTCTTGGGATTCCGATACGAGTATCGGTGACCTCTACTGCAATATTTTGTCTTCCAACATGGTTTCCATTGACCATTCTGAAGAAAGTGATGAAGACGAAGAAGAGTTTGAAATCTCACCTGAATCAGAACAGTGGGCCCAAAGATTAGATAATCAATGGGAGTTCCGTTTCGAGCAAAAAGAACCTCCGACTGAAGATAAACTTGTTCAAATAGATGTTGGTGAAGAGGGATCTCCCAAACCAATATTCATCAGTGAAAGTCTTTCAGAAACTGATAAGAAAGACATGATCAAACTCATTCGTGATTACATCGATGTCTTTGCTTGGAGTTATGAAGATATGCCAGGGCTTGATCCTCAAATTGTAACTCACAAGCTCAATATCTTGCCGAATACTAAACCGGTCAAACAACAACAGCGACGATTTCGTCTAGACATCATGGATGCAATTGAAGCTGAAGTCAATAAACTCATTACCTCTGGGTTTATTAGAGAGGAACAACATCCCGATTGGGTGGCTAATATTGTTCCTGTTCTTAAAAAGACTGGCAAGATCAGAGTATGCATAGACTTCCGCGATCTCAATGCGGCACGTCCTAAAGATGAATTCCCTCTACCAATCACTGATGTCATGGTTGATAATACCTGTGGATTTGAACAAATGTCATTCGTGGACGGGTATTCTGGGTACAATCAGATCAAAATGTTTCCAGAGGACGAGAAGCACACTTCTTTCAGAACGCCGATTGGTACATACTGTTATACAGTTATGCCATTCGGTCTCAAGAATGCAGGAGCAACTTATCAACGAGCTATGAGCACTATATTCCGTGAACATTTACGAAAAACAGTCGAATGCTATGTTGATGATATTGCAGTCAAAAGTCGACAAAAAGAGGATCATATCCAAGATTTGAAGACTATATTTGATCTAATGCGTAAGCATCAATTGAAGATGAGCCCTACTAAGTCCTTCTTAGGCATCTCTAGTGGTAAATTTCTTGGCTTCGTCATTACCTCTAAAGGTATACACGTGGATCCCGAGAAGATCAAAGCCATCCAAGAGATGCGTCCTCCACGCACCTTAAAAGAGCTACGAGGATTTCAAGAAAGAATCGCTTATATCAGGAGATTCATCTCTAATTTATCAGGACGCTGCAGACCATTCAACAAACTTATGAAGAAAGGTGTCTCTTTTGTCTGGAATGATGAATGTCAGAAAGCATTCGATGATATAAAACAATATCTGATGAGCCCTCCAGTATTGGTACCTCCCGTCTCAGGAATACCGTTCCTCCTCTATACTCGAGCAATGAGTCATTCATTGGGTGCATTACTCGCTCAAAAGAATCAAAACGGCCATGAACAAGCCATTTATTATCTCAGCCGCACTATGACCGGAGCTGAACCTCGATATTCACCGGTTGAAAAAGAATGTCTAGCCTTGATGTTTGCTGTCCAAAAGACACGTCATTATATCATTAGCCAGACTATTCATGTCATTTCCAGGATCAATCCTATACGGATCATGATGAAGAAACCCAGTGTTTTGAATTCTCGATTGGCTAACTGGGGAATCCTACTTGCTCAGTATGACATGCACTATATTCCTCAGAAATCAGTCAAAGGACAAGCTTTAGCTGATTTTCTGGCTGCTCACTCAATTCCAGAAAATTCAAAACTCTATGATGAAATCCCAGATGAAGTCCTAGATTCAAATCAAATTGCTGAAGAAGATCCTACTTGGCGTCTATTCTTTGATGGAGCATCAAGAATTGGTCCTAATGGCAATATTATCACTGGAGTTGGAATTGTTCTTGTATCGCCAGAAGGTCTTGCTATCCAAAGAGCTTATTCTCTCGATCAGCCGTGTTCAAACAATGTAGCTGAGTACAACGCATTACTTATTGGTCTTCAACTTGCTAAACATCTGAATATTCAACATTTGGAGGCGTATGGAGACTCTAAACTCATTGTCAATCAGATCAGGGGTACTTATGAAGTTCGCCATCAAGATCTGGTTCCTTATCATAAAACAGCTATATCTATGGCTTCTTCGTTTGAAGAATTCTTCATTGAACATGTTAGACGAGCATGTAACACAGAAGCTGATGCCCTTGCTAATCTTACAGCGGTGCTGGCTATTCCAATCAGACGGCAACAAATGATTGTTGTTCGTAATCGAGAATTATTTCATCTTGAAAATAACTTGACTCTAGGACTTCCAGTTGACATTGAAGAATCAACATCTCATGACGTCAACACAACAAGAGGATTTGGATTCAGTCGTAAATCGATGTCATCTTCATCTGATTCCAGCATGGAATTCATCTTCAGTAACTCGACTGAGAATCAGAATACGGATAAAGATTGGAGACTTCCTTTCTTAGATCTCGTATTATATGATATTCTTCCGGATGATCCGAGTGAGGCAGCATCTATCAGACGACGATCACTCAGATTCTACTACAATCATACAACAAAGACCTTATATCGTCGAGCTTATGATGGTTTACTCCTTCGATGTGTTGCCGGCGACGAAGCTCAACAAATCATTCGCGAAGCACATGATGGAATTCGTGGAGCACATCAGCCAGGACCAAAACTTCAAGACCGTATTCGACGTATGGGTTATTATTGGCCCACCATGGTATCTGATACCATCGAATATGCAAAGAAGTGTAAAGCTTGTCAAATTCATACAGATTTTATTCATCAACCCTCGGAATTTCTACATCCGACGGTAGCATCATGGCCCTTCGAAGCTTGGGGCATGGACATTGTCGGCCCGATCAATCCACCGTCATCTAAAGGTCATCGGTTCATTCTCGCAATAACAGATTACTTCTCCAAATGGGCCGAAGCCATTCCTTTATCTGAAGTTAAGACGTCTAATGTCATCAGCTTTATTAAGCACCACGTCATCTACAGATTTGGTGTTCCTCGACGCATTGTTCATGATAACGGACCACAGTTCGTCAGCTAGAAATTTACTCGATTCTGTGACGATCATCGGATCAATAATGTGGCTTCTACCGCATATAATCCAGCAGCTAACGGATTGGCAGAAGCTTTCAACAAGACTATCATCAAACTTCTAAAAAAGTTTGTCTCCACTAACAAACGTAATTGGAGTGACAAGCTCGGGGAATGTTTGTGGGCTTATCGCACTACAGTTCGTAATGCTACCAAATGTACACCTTTCTCTCTGGTGTATGGTTGCGAAGCTGTTCTTCCATTAGAGATTCAAATTCCTTCTTTAAGGATAGCAATCGCTAATGAACTTACTGCTGAAAATAACGATCGTCTTCGACTTCAGGAATTAGAAGCTCTGGATGAAAAGCGATTATCTGCTCAACAGAATATTGAATTCTATCAAGCTAGAATTTCAAGAGCTTTTAATAAAAAAGTCAGAGTTCGATCATATCAAAAAGGAGAACTTGTTCTAACAGTCAGACGTCCTATGACTCATATGAGTAAGGGTAAATTTGACGCAAAGTGGGAAGGTCCCTATATTGTGAGCAAAGTTTTCTCAAATGGAGCTTATCAACTCTCAGAATTGGATGGTCGAAAAGTTTTGATGCCTATTAATGGCAAATTCCTTAAAAAGTACTATGTATAAATGTAAATACTTGTAATCATCAGACAAATTCATGTTTTAAAAAAAATAAAATTTTTATTTTATTTTTAATCATGAATGATGATACATGATATTAAGGAAGATCACTATCATCCTTCTCTACATTTGGACGTGGGCCACTACCGTCCTTCTCAAAGACGTGATCAGCAAAAGAGCCGAGAACCTCCTTGTTAGAACCCACGAGGAATTTGCAAGCGGCCATCCTCATGGCTTCCTCTTCTTCAGTCCTTCCTGGTTCGAGCAGAAAATCCAGAATGTCCCTTGGTGGCTTGGGTGCAGACGAACCTTTGCCTGCTTCCATCTTCTTCGTTTTGGCTGGACCAGCAGGGCGTTCTTCAGTGCCTTTCTGAACCTTTGAGGCCATCTCAGTCTTCTTGGATGTTTCTCCAAATGACATTTTTATGTTGAAGAGTAGAAGTATTCGTTCTCGCCAGATTTCTGCTATATTTATAGGCAGAAGTTCCTCATTCATCCGACGTTTCACATATTCATTCATCCATTCATTTCTCACATTCATCCGACGTTTCACATATTCATTAATACTTGACGGTTCATCCGTTCATTTATTACATCCACTCGACAGTTCATCTATTCATCATTTCCTAACGGTTCATCCGTTCATAATCTTCTATCAAATTATTAAGTGGGGATTCGTTATTTATCTTGTTTTCATAACCTCTGAATCAATTCCGAATCTACTTACTCATTTGTCATGTTACGACCTCTGCATAGAAATCAATCTATTTTCTTTTGAGTTCCTATATATTATCACGTCCATAATACCTCTGATAATATCATATACTCTAAAACAGAAAAGATGATTTTATTATCTATCATGTCTACAATTCATCCACAAATACAAATCATTGAGCATAGAAGAATTGTCATTTCCATTTTCATTTCACCATAAATTGGATACAATCAGTCTCGGAGAACGAAGAGTCATTATGACATTTAATAAGTTTATTTGGATGTTTTCAAAGAACTTCGAAGTCTTTTCGACTTTCGAAAAATTTTGAAGTCATCTCAGCGTGACTTTAACTCATTTCATCATCTCTATTTCAAAGTATTTCGAAAATATTTTATCATTTTTTTGAAAACTTTGAAGGGGGTTTTGTAGGCCTCAAAAATGAAGTCACGCTGAGTTGATCAGAACAAGTCATGCAGAGTGATCCAAGAAGCAGCACAAAAGATACGCTAAGTTCTGCCTGGCCATCTCCTTTAGAAGTCACGCAGAGACAGCTCAGCCATAATGACTGACAACACAACAGTCGAAGAATGTCTCTTCGTATGCCACGTATGCACAGACTTCGAGAGATCATCGCCGTCTATTGCGTGATTTTCGAAATCTTCTTCAGCAAGACTCAGCCTTCGTCAAGTTGGTGTACCAAAAGGGTTTCTTGTCATTTAATGCGACTGACAAAGCAATCGCTGTCAGAGATTTTGTGTTAGACGAAGCGTGCCAAATCAAGATAGCTGGCGGTTTGCGTGGATTCTGAACCTTCTCCTTCCTCAAAACATTACGTGACTTTTGAGTTATTCTTCTCAAAGCCTGCGTGAATTCTGAAGTATTCTTCTTCAAAGCTTGCATGGATTTTGCCTTCAACGAGTCTGCGTCAACGAATCTGCGTGGATTTTTGCCTTCAACAAGTCAGCGTGGATTTTATTTCAACTAGAGTACGTGGCAGCCATGCCACCGATCTCTCTCTCGCGTGCCCAGTAACTTGCACATGACCCATGCACTGATGCCATGTGTCCAACAGTTACGGGCCACGTCCAGTAACTACTCACTAACCCTGCGTGTATTTAGAGTCTGCGTGACTTTTCAAGTGCACCAGTGGTGAGGTAGTTATTTTTTCAGTTACTGTTTTGACTCTATAAATAGAGTTCTTTTTCTCATTCATTGTACAGATACATTGATATCTACTGTCAAAATTTTGAGAGCTTTTCTTCTTCGCATAGTCCAAGGGATAAAGCGATCGTCTTCTAGATCGGATTCCTACAGTTGTAATTTTCCCAGAAACACAACAAATAAAGAGAATTTCTTTATGGAAAACACATACACACACACACATTTTGTATTAGAAAATCTGAGAACCTATAAGCTACTGACATTACACACACTCTACAAATTCTCAGAGCATTGCACTGTTTAATTGGAAATCAATTCCTGATACACAAAATCCTGAGACTGATATGTGTTGACTGAATTCGAATTCTTTGAGTTTTAATACACTAATTTTTGGTGAACACTAATTTCTCCCACACACACTAACACTCAACCTAAGATTGTAGACATACACACACATTTCAAAATAATTGAGAATGGCATTGACACCTTAACATAACACACACTCATTCACTGTTAAACCTGAATATCACTCACACACACACTAAAACCCTCTATAAGCCTATGTACACATTAGACACATTGCATTACACTATGCCAGGTACACACACATGTTCCCCTCTCATATTTTCCCTCTTTACATACCTATATACATATAATATTAGCTCATATTATACATGTTGATCCTATATTGGCTGTATAGTGGTTATGGATAGATATGTATGTATACATGTAATGATATAAATGAATGAATGCAAATGAATATGAAATGTAAGCATGAATGAGAATATGTAGGTAAGTATGCATGTTGTATGACTTGTATGTATGCAAGTATGCATATAAGGAATGTATGATTTATGCCTAATATAGATGTATACCTTGTTAGCCATGCATGTTAAGTACAATTAGATGTTGTAATGTAGATAGTTAACCTACATGCCATGTATAGAATAGTTAGTATTTGATACCCTTTCATGTCCACAATCATGTTCACCCACACCAACCACATAGACCTTAACCTATGCATGACTTGTGTGTACATTATATGTGTATATAAATATATATGAATGGTGTATTGATAGCTTGTGTTAGCCTTAAGATTGTGTGTGAGTGCTAGCCTAGGCTTGGTTAGGCCTAGTGAGACTTATTAGACTTGTTTGGGTTAAGTTTGACCTAGTTGACCTAGCCTTGACTATATAGTTGACTGGAGTTGACCAAGTGTTGACTTTAGCCTAGTTTGACCTAGACAACATGCAGATGCATTATAGATTACATTTATCATCCCCTGTATACATCTTAATTTGTGTTGCTCTAACTAAGAGTCAGGTACCTCATCTCGGACAATACATTTACTACAGCTATTCAGATACCAGCGAGTACATTCTCTGATCATTTCATAACTTGCTTAGAATTATATTCCTGCTCTAGTTTACGCTGTCACGATATTATCACGGATTGGTACTATATGGATCCCTACATTGAGATATTATCCCCCTCGGGAGCATCAGATACATCATGTCATGTGTTTCATGTACATCATGTATTCCTCGCTCTCATGTTATTCACGTTTCTCATGTGCTTCATGCTCGTTCATACATGCTCGTGTACTCTCATGTGCTCTCATGTTCGGTTATGTTTCCCATGTATCTCATATATAACCTATACTTTATGTGCACTCATTTAGGAGCCTTCATGTGAATTTCATGTGCACCCATTTATGGGCCTCCATGTGAACTTTATGTGCACTCATGTATGAGCTCTCATGTATACTTCATGTGCACCCATTTATGGGCTTCATGTGAAAACCATATACATAACTTGTCTGGATCCTTGTGTATTGATTAGGGTATGGGGGAGTATAAATAGTCATGTGAACAATTCCAAAGTAGAATAGCCATGTACGCCTCTTTAGTATAGCCATGTGCAAATCAAGCCGTTCATATGTCGACTTTGACTTTGTACTCTAAATCACTAGTCACTGGTAGCTCTCTACTTATAGTAGATATTTCTATTACAGTTCTCTCTCTGTTTACATCATGTACTTCTTTCAGTTTCATGTATCGTACTCTTTTGTATGTTTATATTCTCTAACCTGTTATGATCTGCATGAAATATATTGTACTCGCTCCCGTCATGACTGGACCTGTTGAAAATTTTACAGAGGATGATGAGGAACCCTGCACCCCTTACTTTGGAGCTTGCCTAGATGACACTCACGACTGGACCCCTGGGAAGGTTCAGGCAGTCGCTGAAGATGATACACATTGCATAGTTTAGATAGTCTAGATTGTTTTCTTTCCATGATTAGTTGTTGTCCTTATTTTCAGAGTTGTATATTTAGAGATGTTGAGACTGGTAGTTGTTAACTTATGTTATTTCATTTCTGTTGTACCTCAGTTGAGGATTTTCTTACCCATTTTATCGTGCCATATTCTATCTCTAGTTGTGATTGAGTTGTACCTTCTGTGATTAGCCTCCAGTTGGAGATTATTCTATATTGTGTTAGTTATAGTTCATGACCTAGAACAGCGTTTTATCGCCGACACTGCGGTGTAGGCTGGGCGCTGTTACGTACTCGTACCCTCATGGTAGGTGCGGGTTGTGACACGGGCCGCGTAACGTGGTCGCGTAACGAGCGCAACTTAAGCGCACTATGCGCCTAGCGACGATGCTGACGTGCTAAGTGCAAAGTATGCCAACAAAATGCCACATTACGCCTCATGAGCCCTTGAGCCCGAGTCCGAGCCCGAGCCCGATCCCGAGTCCGAGTCCGAGTCGCTAAGCCCCTATGGTGCTTAGCTCCCATAGAAATAAATTTCCCAAGAGCAAAAAGCTAGAAGCTTACCATGGAGCCTTATTCTTACCTCTTAGTAAAATCACCCACATGGTTCCCACCTTTGGGTCACCACCCATGTGTACATCCCAACAATACATAGAAGCCTATATATGTTGAGATACCACATGATGCATTTCCGATGTGGGACTAAAACTTCACTGAGTATATAGAGAACAAGTTCTCTATATGTCAAGAATACAAATGCCCCAACAATCCCCCACATATCTCAATATATATGGGTTCGAGTGTTCCCTACAGTGACTGTCAATCATACATTAGGAGAGATGTCGTGATGACTTGAATCTTCCCGCATGGGTTAAATAACAGACTATAATACAAGATAGGACTAAGCCTTGAATTCTGCACCATAGCTGAAGTTGTTACCACTCACATAATGTGGTCACATGTGCTTCTGGCTATACACATTAAAGGCCATGTGCCAGCCTGGTTTCAGTGTATACTTTTGGGCGTCTATAAGTTTACCCTCAAGAGACGGCCTGATATCTCTGTCCATACACTGTAGGTGAGTTCATTATAAAGAGACATGACATGGAACGCTTTACGCTCCCCTTGCGGTGCTACGCCGCTATGACATGGCCCGAAGCCAAGGCATTACCCCTCCCTGGGAATCACCCAATATCTGGGAACCTTTGTAGTGTCATACTACTGTAGCATGAGACAACTGCCTCTTTGTAGTGCCAAACTACCCAGCATAAAGCCTTAGGCTCCCTTGTGGTGTTACGCCGCAACGACATAGCTTACAAGGCCGAGGCTTTATCCCTAACCGGGTACCTCATCATGGTGTCGTGCCACTGTAACATGAGGAACTCCTCCTCTTTGTAGTGCTGACTACATCCCTCTTTATTTTTAACATACAGCATTAGGCTAACTGCCTATTTGTGGTGCTACGCCGCTGTGACTTGGCCTACAAAGTCGAGGCTTTATCCTATTCCTGGGCAGCACCCACATATAGGAACCTCATCGTGGAGTCACCCCACTATAGCATGGAGTTTCACTCCTTGTAGTGCTGCTCTACTGTGCTTCCTGTAAAGCACACCAGGCATTCACTCTGCCTGAGAACTCATTAAGGCAATTAAGCCAACCTTCACATAGGAACCGATTTCTGTAGAAAATAATAGTAGACAACAGTGGTTATAGGTCCGTAACCTCTCCATGCCCAATAGAACATGTACCCACCGTTCCTGATATTCTTCCAGTTAATGATCCTTCCTTGAACCAAAAGCTAGATGCCTAGTAGATAAATCTTTGAACTAATAGCATAAAACTTTATGGTAGGAATACAATAACTAATATCAGAATGCCTTCAAGTCCATTTTACATGCTGAGTCATCGACCAGCTGGCGCCTGAGGCCCTTGGTGAACGGATCCGCCAGATTTTCTTGACTCCGAACATCAATCACTGCAATTACACCTCTCTTAATAAGATCGTGTACTGCCTTGTGCTTTAACCGTACGGTCCTCTTCTTTCCGTTGAAAAGGTCATTTTATGTCACCTCGCAGTCGCCTGGTTGTCGCAGTATATCGGTATTGCCGGTATTTACGCCCCAACCACTGAAAGATCATACATGAGCTCCCGAAGCCATTCTGCTTCCTCGGTTGCGGTGTCAAGTGCAAAGAACTCAGATTCCATGGATGACCGTGAGAGCATTGTCTGCTTCTTTGATTTCCATGATATAGCAGCTCCACCTATTGTGAAAATATATCCACCTGTGGACCTCTCGCTCTCCAAATCTGAGCACCAGCTGGCATCACTGAAGCCTTCCACTACCTGCAGATCTCCATTGTAGTACAGTGCATATGTTTGAGTCTTCTTAAGATATCTCATAACCCGTTTCATAGCTTTCCAGTGTTCAACACCAGGGTTTCTCGTGAAACGACTCAGCATTCCCACGGCGAAAGCTATGTCAGGCCTTATGGCAGTAGTAGCATACATCAAACTCCCGATTACGCTTGCATACTCCAGCTGCCTGACGCATTCCCCTGAATTAGGCTTCAGCTTCAGATCACACCTGCATGGTGTATCGATCCCTGAAAGATCCCGATACCTATAACGAGTGATCATCTTCTCAATATAATGAGACTGTGACAGCGCTGGTCCAGTGTCTGTCTGGATGATGTTGATCCCTAAGATCACATCAGCTTCCCCCAAGTCCTTCATACTGAACTTGCTCGAGATGAACCTCTTTGTCTCCGTGACACAGCTCATATCCGTACCTAGGATAAGCATGTCATCCACACACAGACAAACGATCACACCTTTTCCATCAACGAATTTCGTATAAACACACTTGTCCGTCTTGCTGACCATGTAGCCATTTGACCTTATAACCTTGTTAAATTTCTCATGCCACATCTTGGGAGCTTGTTTAAGACCGTACAAAGATTTCACCAACTTGCAGACTTTGTCTTCAAGACTCTTGATGACAAATCCCTCTGGTTGTTGCATATAAATCTTTTCGGTCAGCTCGCCATTTAGGAAAGCCGTTTTCACATCCATCTGATGTATCACCATCTTATGTATCGCTGTGAGAGCAATCAACATTCTGATGGTAGTCATCCGGGCTACTGGAGCATACGTGTCAAAGTAGTCGATTCCCTGCTTTTGAGAAAATCCCTTAGCTACCAACCTAGCCTCGAACTTGTCAATAGTTCCGTCTGCTTTCATCTTCTTCTTGAAGATCCATTTGCATCCGATGGGTTTCGCTCCTTCAGGAAGATCAACCAACACCCAAGTGTTATTTGAGGTGATAGAATCAATTTCATTGTCAATCGCCTCCTTCCAGAAAATTGCGTATCTGGTCTTCATCGTCTCATCATAGGTAAGCGGATCTGCTTCCACATGACAGGTGACAAAGTCACTTCCGAAGTCCTTTGGCCTCCTCACACGCTTAGCTGACGGCTCAGCTTGTTCTGGTTCAATCGTTGTTTCAACAACATCTTCTTGGACCACATCTTCATTGAAGACTTCAGTTTGCTGTGCACCCTCATTGTTCTCCGGTACATCCGCAAGAACAATATTCTTGTGCCTTGCAAATTTATCTTCAAAATATTCTGCGTCGCGAGATTCAATGATATAATTTGACTCAATATCAAGAAATCTCCGAGCATCACTCTTCTCGGCATACCCCAATAAGATCGTCTTAGTAGTCCTTGTCCCAAGCTTCTGAAACTTCAGATCTGGAAGCTTGACATATGCCAGACACCCCCACACTCGAATGACATTCAAGTTAGGTCTGACTTTGAACCAGAGTTCATGAGGAGTAATATCAGAAGTTGCATGAGGCACCCTATTCAGAATAAAAGTGGTCGTCAATGCAGCTTCTCCCCAGTAGCACTTAGGAAGACCAGCAGTCAACAACATTGAGTTAATTATTTCAGTTAACGTTTTGTTCTTCCTCTCTACTACTCCGTTTGATTGAGGAGAGTACGGAGCCGTAATCTCATTAACAATTCCATATTCTTTGCAGAACGATACAAATTCATGAGACCTATACTCTCCACCTCGATCACTTCTTGTTCTTTTGAGTTGTTGTCCAGTCTACCGCTCAGCTTCGGCTCTGAACTCCTTAAACTTCTCAAATGCTTCGTCTTTAGCCTTCAGCAAGTAGACGAATGCATACTTTGAGAAGTCATCGATGAAGGTTATGAAATACTCATTCCGGCCTTTGTAGAGAACTGTTTGAAGTCACAGATATCGGAGTGTACCAACTCCAGAAGATCTGTACTTCGATTAACCTGAGGAAAGGGTTTCCTTGTGATCTTCGTTTGAGCACAAACTTCACATTTCTCTACCTTACCTCCACACTTGTAGATAAGTCCTAGACTAGACATTCTGTTTATTCGTTTACAATGAACATGTCCTAGCCTATTATGCCACAACTCAAGAGTATAAGCAGAAGGAGTGACTTCATTAATTACATTGGACTGATTTACAAGCTGAATTTTGAACATTCCTTCGGTATAAAAAGCTTTTCCGAAATATGTTTTCCTGATAGACATCACCATCTGGCCAGCATTGATGTCCATCCTGAGGCCTGCTTTACAGACTAGGCCTCCTGAGATCAGATTCTTGGCGATAGCAGGTACATCTTTCATGCCTTGAAGCGTCAGAGACTTGCCAGAAGTCAGCTTCAATACCTCTGTCCCGATTCCAAGCACTTCAGTTTGTGCCTGATTCGCCACCATAGCCACATCATAAGTAGGGGTGTAGGTGGTGAACCACTCCTTACTAGAGCAAACATGGCAGGTGGCTCCAGTGTCTACCCACCATTTAGCATCAGTTCCTACCGCATCAACCTGCGCAATCATAGCAACAACATCAGTGATCATAGTTACCTTACTAGGCTCTCTTTGCTCCGATTGCTTGGCTTTTGCTTTGCACTCATTCTTAAAGTGGCCCTTCTTGCCACACTTGAAGCAAGCCAAGTGTGACTTTGGCTTCTTCTTCTTCATTGAAGTACCCTTGACTTTTAGATTGTCAAGGTCCTTCTTCTTACTTTGGGAAGCCACATGCTTTCCCCTTGGTTCCCTTGAATGCACCAGATTGGCGTTAGCCAATTGCTTGGACAGTGCGTCCACCTTCAGTTGAGCCCGCATCTGGTCCTCAATATAGATTTCCTGTAGGAGATCTTCAAGGGTGATCTCCAGCTTCTTCCTATGCATGTTTGCATAGAACTTGCTCCATCCAGCGGGGAGCTTTCAGACAATCCCTCCAACAACAAAATTATCGGAGAGGGACATCGCCTCGTCTTCCAGCTTCTGTCGCAGTTTCAGGAACTCCTTTACCTGCGACAGCATATACTTTTCGTCCTCAAAAAACCACTTGTGATATCTTTCAACTACAAAGATTTTACTGCGGTTCTTGTCTTCTTCGTAGAGTTTTTCTAGAGACTTCCATATGTCTCTAGCGATAGTCTTCTTAGAATAGGATTCTGCAAAGGAATCTTCTATAGCATTTAGAATAAGCAGCCTGCAAATACTATTTTTCCTTCTCCATTTTGCTTGAAGTTTAGTAGTCGCGATGATTGCGGCAGCAGACCCAACATCTGGAACAGTAGGTTCTTCCTCCAGAAGCACGTGATCTACATCTTTGAGTTGAAGGGTGAGATAAACCTTCCTCTTCCAGACTTGGTAATGTTCTCCATCAAACTTTTCTAACTTACAAAAGTCAGAATTAAAGAGTGAAATATTAACGTTTTCCATCGTAGCAATAAAGCTTTGAGATTGTTAAAGCCGGGGCACAATTTTTTGATGGAAAACTAAGAATTCGTAACAATTGTAAAAATAATCGTTATTACGTAACACTTCACAGAAGGTATGTAACAGAAAATTCCACTAATACAACACTTCACAGAAGGTGCATAGATTTCTACCAACCCGAACACTTCATCGAAGGTGCACTAATAGAATTCTGATAAACGAAAATTGCAACACTTCACAGATGGTGCACAGATTTCTACCAACGCAAACACTTTACCGAAGGTGCGCTAATAAAATTCTGATAAACGAAGAAGGTGACAGACGAAAGATGGAAAAACTCCTGCTGGGTGAATGATCACCGTTGCTTAAAGCTTTATTCGCCCTACACGAATAGCTTCCAGGAACAAGCAAGTTCGTCGGAGAACTTGGAACACTCTTCCTCTTCTGACTCCTCGGATGAATACGAACTCCCGTGCAAAACTCAACGCTGGTACAATACCTCTTTTCTCTCTCACAGCTTCTAAAAACTTGTAAACTTTTTGTCTACTACTTGTGTATTAGTTCCCAACTGTGAGAGAGAAGGAGGAGACCTTATATAGGCCCCTGCAACAACTGCCCGGTTAGCACAATGTTACTGACGTGGTAATAACCACCCCGAACATGGAGCAACCGCTCAGAACATGTAAAGACACGTTCTGCCGCAAGTTGCGCCACTCGCGTAACCAGCATAACTTGCACTTTACGCACACAGCCATTTTACGCAACCTGTGCACACTACGCACTCTACGTACGCTACATACGCTGCGTACACTGCACACACTACGTACTCTACGTACGTACGCTGTGCACGCTGCGCACACTACGCACACTGTGCGTACTGGGCTGCATAACTGGGCTCGCGTAATGGGCCGCGTAACATGGTCGCGTAAGTGGCTCGTGCAACGAGCGCAACTTAAGCGCACTATGCGCCTAACGACGATGCTGATGTGCTAAGTGCAAAGTACGCCAACAAAATGCAACATTACGCCTCATGAGCCCTTCAGCCCGAGTCCGAGCCCGAGCCCGAGTCCGAGTCCGAGTCGCTAAGCCCCTATGGGGCTTAGCTCCCATGGAAATAAATTTTCCAAGAGCAAAAAGCTAGAAGCTTACCTTGGAGCCTTATTCTTACCTCTTAGTAAAATCACCCACATGGTTCCCACCTTTGGGTCACCACCCTTGTGCACATCCCAACAATACATAGAAGCCTATATATGTTGAGATACCACATGATGCATTTTCGATGTGGGACTAAAACTTCACTAAGCATATAGAGAACAAGTTCTCTATATGTCAAGAATACAAATGCCCCGACAGAAACCTCGTCACCCAAAAGAGAAACCACCATACGATTCAAGAATGTTGTACCGAAAATAGTGGATTTTTTCTCTTCAAAACACTTATATCGAAGAAGAGGAAAAAAACCATAAATACGAAGGAGAATAAACTCCAAATGGGAGAAATTAAGAGAAGACAACTAACAAAAAATAATAAAATCTGGAGTCCCAATTGTAAGAATTTCTATAAAGTATGAAAAACCAATTGTAATTCTCATTTACATACCAAAAGGAGATTGAATTAAAATAAAAAGTACAAAAATGAAAAGTACATAGCTTCTTCCATTGCAGAATGAATGCTAGTGATTTTCTTCCTTGTCCACTCCACAACACTATATGATGGAATTTTTTGTTCACGGAACTTGAAAAATATATCTTTTGTGTATGGACAAGTGACTCTCTTTATAGGACTCCTACCATGAAAGAGTCCATAACTACTCAATGTAGTTATTAAAACTACCCATGTAGTCCATGTTAATAACTATCCATGTAGCCTATGTTAATAACTACCCATGTAGTCTAATTCAACATTCAATTTACTTTTGCTATTCAACACAACATAATATTTAAAGTCTATTATTTCTAACATTCTCCCACTAGACTCAAATATTCCTTCATTGTTTTAACAATAATATTGCAACTATACTTTATGGCCAAAATTTGTTGCAATTTGAATAAGCAAAATAATTAACTTGTGAGAAGCTTCATATATATATATATATGTACAAATAATATTGAGTCACACTTTATATGCTCAAATAGCATTTAATCTCATGACTTAAACATAATGTGTACACTTTATTTGTCATGAAATAAA
Source organism: Iris pallida (assembly GCA_029216955.1). Classification (NCBI taxonomy): domain Eukaryota; kingdom Viridiplantae; phylum Streptophyta; class Magnoliopsida; order Asparagales; family Iridaceae; genus Iris; species Iris pallida. The sequence continues at coordinate 402,041 of JANAVB010003400.1, read as the reverse complement.
ATACTAACAACATCAAAATATGTCTAGACAAAATACAACAAACACTTAATCATTAATGAGTCCCATGTTCCTTACATGACCCTTAAATGGAATGACTGGTATAGCTTTAGTCAATGGATCAGCAATCATGAACTATGTTCTTGTGTGTTCAAACTTAACAATGTGATTACGAACTCGATCTTTAGTCTTAAGGAACTTGATGTCAATGTATTTCGATCGACTTCCGGTTTTATTGTTGTTAGCAAATGCAACCGCAGAGGTGTTGTCACAATTGATAAGCAGTGGTTTTGAAATGAGATCAACCACTTTTGTGAGACTCGTCTCACTGTATCGGTATTTATATACGAATACGTATTTTGTATTGTGTTTTGTATTTTCTTGATTTTCAGAACGCTTTAATTTTTTTCCAACTTATAGATTTTCTCCTTGATCGGCATATCGCCAGTGTACCATTGTATGCCGACGGCATGCCTGTCACTTTCATTTTCTGTATACATATTTTCAGTGTACGTATAGGAAATTTGGGCCTTTGTTAGGTGACCCGTGTTTTGACTTGTCTTTCTTAGCCTTGCTTTGATTTAATTTTGACTTGGTTTAATTTGGTTTGGTTCAACTTTGTTTGGCTTGGTTTGGTTTAGTTGGTTTGAGGTGAGATGGTTTTGTATAAAACCCAAACTTCTCTCTCTCTCCCCTCTATTATTTCATTTCTCTTCATCTTCTTCCTTTTCATTTTCTCCTCCAACCTAAGTCAAGTACATCTTGCCAAATGTTGGACAAATGTTATTTTGCTTGTTCTAAACTCTTCCTTACGTGATTATAAGCCTCTTTAGTACTTAGCATTTTTGATTTTGGTGGATAATTTCTTATAGATCTAAGTTTACTTTACTTTTGAAATTCTTGGGTTTTGATCTACCAAACTTTATTATTTTCAAGTTTTGATTATTCTATGTTGTAGAGAATTTGATTTTACCCAAAATGGACCTTTGAAAATCCGGATTTCGAATTGTTTTGAGTGATTTATGAACTTGGGAAGTTCATGGGTTTCATGAACTCATGTTATCGGATTGGAGAAGATGAGCAGTGCTGGACGCATAGCCATCAATATGCGCCCAAGCCACACTTCTTCTTGCTTAGGGCGCATAGCTCTTATTATGCGTCCAAGGCCTTCCCTGCTTAGGCGCATAGGCTCTGGCATTAGTCTAAGGCCCAAAGCTCCCCTGCTTGGGCGTATAGTCCTTTTCATGCGCCTACTGAGTCTTGGAAGATAGTTTCCTTACTTTCTTTCCAAGTGCACCATGTCCCTAGCATGTGGGCACATGCTCTCCTTAGACGCATGCCCTTAGGCGCATAGTCATGGGCGTATGCTCTTCTGGGCGCATGCCATTCTCTTAGGCGCATGCTAACTGGGCACATACAACTCTAGGCGCATGACTTCCTGGGCGCATGCCATCCCTTGTGCGCATACCATCTCTTGGGCGCATGCTCTGCCCCTGGGCGCATGCTGTCCATGGCACCCCTTTTTGACCCCTTGTGTCGTTTTTTGTCAGGACAATTCTTGTAACTTTTATCCATCCTCGTTCCCATGGCCCTTAGTGTAAGTATAGATCTTTGTCTTGGCTTCAAGAATCTTCTTGTTTCACTTCAATTGGAGTTCATATGCGATCGATAATTTTAATCATAGTTTTGACCTTTTGGCATGATTTTTGTACTTGACGTTTTGAAGTTTTCTTCGACTGCAATAAATTTTTTCACATGATTTGATGATCTTGTATAGTTAGAAAATGATTGTACACCCTTTGTACATCTAACACTAGCACAGATTCAATTATTATTTTATGCCAATTAGTTACTTCTACTTATCCCCTCTCACATGTCAGGATATGTCTTTCATTTCAAATATTTCTCATGTGATATGATGTATTTATATGCTTTTTCGGATTTATTGTACTTTACAATCTATGTCATGTTTAGAATTTTTTTATAGCGATCCATTGTGGTGCACTTATAATTTATGACTTTTCTTTGCTTTACATGATAGTGACCCGCCGTGGTGCACTCTAGAATATGTCCCTTCTTTGCTTACATGATAGTGACCCGTAGTGTGACACACCGATCCCGCAGAGTCCTTTCGTCCTCGCTTCGGGCTCTTTAGGACCGTTCGTCCTCGCTAAGGCGTGATGCCATGCAAGCCTAAGTTGCGCTTGTACAAGGCCAAGACCTGAAGCAAGACAAGATAGACAAGGTTGACAATACGCATCGGAACGTATCGCAGATAATTGAAGCAGCAGCGGACATATTTCAGAACACAAGCATTGAACACAATGGTAACAAGAAACAATTCTCTTTATTGATTCATTTGAACAGATTACAAGCTCTCGATTCTCTCTGAGGATGAGGCTCAGCCTATCGCTTCGGACTATCGTCTTCTGTTGTAGAGCCAGTAATCCGATCTTTCTGTCTATCTAGTGCCTTCGCAGAGCGGGACACTACATAATTACCCACTAAAAAGAAGTTTCGTCCTCGAAACTTAAGGAGAAACTTACGATATCCTTAGCAGCGATAGTCCTCATCCTTTGCCATCATCAATCCATAAAATCATAATTCAGATCATATCAAAACTCTTGTTCAATCAAGCATTTCAATCTCAATCAATCAAATCGATAAAAACATATGCCGGCATCAAAAAAATATTTACGGACTTATTGTATGGAACGTTCATCTCATTGATGATATCAAGCAGGCAAGGAATTCTCAATCGGAGGAACATGTATTAATTCAATTGAATCAAAATTGGCCAGAGGATCGTGTTGCTCTGATACCATTCTGTCACGCCCCGATCCCGCAGAGTCGTTTCGTCCTCGCTTCGGGCTCTTTGGGACCGTTCATCCTCGCTAAGGCATGATGCCGTGCAAGCCTAAGTTGCGGTTGCACAAGGCCAAGACCTGAAGCGAGACAAGATAGACAAGGTTGACAATACGCAGCGGAACGTATCGCAGATAATTGAAGCAGCAGCGGACATATTTCAGAACACAAGCATTGAACACAATGGTAACAAGAAACAATTCTCTTTATTGATTCATTTGAACAGATTACAAGCTCTCGATTCTCTCTGATATAATGTTACATTCTCTCAGAACTTTACAGATTATAAAGATCCCGTTCCCATACATTACATCCCTTTATATACAAAATCAACTCTTGCAACAGATGGCATATCTTGGCATCTCTTCTGATTTCTGGCTCCTGAGGATGAGGCTCAGGCTATCGCTTCGGACTATCCTTCTCGATGCATAATGCACCTGCATGCAGACTGATGGTGGGTCAGTATATCAGCATACTGGTGAATTGTGAACAAAGGAACTGTCGGCCCATTAGTCATGGTCAAACCTGATTTTAATAATTGATCAAACTCTGTCTCGATATAATTACAAGTCAATTTAGATGTTTACCTACGACATTTTGGACACTGCTCAACAATGGTTATCAATAATGTTCAAGACTGAAGCCGTTTGCCATTCAGAATGTATTTCCTGCTAAGCAATGTAATTTTCATTTTATTGAGTCTAGGAATACATTGTACACCGAATCGTACTGGTAAATAGGCTATCCAAAAAATTTTTTTAAAACCATCCTATTCTTTTACAAATGACCCATGTTTTTGAAAAATATTCTTTCTACAAAAAGCTTCTGAAGGATTGTTCAAAAAGCCAAAATTTATTTTCTCCAAAAATGAACTGGCAGAACCTCAGGAGAACTCGGCCAGAGTTCGGCCAGAGTTCGGCCATTTGGAACGTTAGTGAACGTTAGATTTTTGAACTTGGTCATCCTTCAGTTACAGGTTGTTACAAAGAGTTCTGTCCGAATTCTGCCCGAATTCTGTCTTTGAAAAAGCTATAAATAGAGAAGCATTTCAATCATTTCAGAACACCAATTCACTTTCAATCTTCTTTCTTCTTAAAGCTTACAGTCTTCCAAAGAGTTCTTAAAAGCTTTTATTTTCAAATCCCAAGCCAGTTACAATCCTCTAGTCGATTTGCCAGTGCGGTACGGTCTAGAAGTTTCAAGAGCGATTGTAATCAGAGGCTTGATAGAAGATTCAACTCTTCACAATTGAAGTTAGACGAGTTCTTCGTATCAAAGCTCGCGTCTGTAGAAGTTGCAAGGACTTCGTATGAAAACTTGCAGGATTTTCCAATAGTGGATTCAACTGGAAGCTAGAGTTCTTCCGACTGGACTAGTCCTCACCAGAGGAAAACCAGTATAAATCTCGGTGTTTGCTTTTTCATTCTGATCACTTTTAAATTCTGTCATTTACTTTTATGATTATTATTATATCTGTGATCTAACTGCTAACAAGTTTTTAATTAGCAATATTCCGCTGCCTACTCTATTCACCCCCCTCTAGAGTATTCTGCTTTACGATTTCGTTCCTACAATTGGTATCAGAGCGGGTTATACAGGTAAAGCAAGGTAAAACAGCAGTTATATTCAATTTTATATAGATCACAGCTTTACACATGGCAACTGTAAAATTCACAAGTGAAGGCCAAGCCACAAACAGACCTCCACTGTTTGACGACAAAAATTACACCTATTGGAAAATAAGTATGAATTTCTTTCTAAAATATCTTGATTTTGACCTATGGTCTGTGGTTATTGATGGCTATAAAAAGCCACCTCGTATAAATGTTGATGGAGTTTTAACTGAAAACCCCATGACAAATATACAGAGGAAGAAAAGAAAAAGGCCAGTCTTTACGCACGTGCTATTAACGCTTTATTTTGTGCTTTAGACAGAACTGAATTTAACAGGGTATCTATCTGCACAACTGCAAATGAAGTGTGAAAACTTCTTGAAGTCACACATGAGGGCACAACTCAAGTCAAAGAATCAAAGGTCAGCAGACTTACTCAAGAGTATGAGGCGTTCAAGATGAAGCCCAAAGAAACAGTTACTCAGATGTTCGAAAGATTCTTGGATATTGTAAATCCTTTTTCCTCCCTAGGCAAAGATTACAGTAACCATGAAAAGATTCGCAAACTCCTGCGAGCACTTACAAAGAACTGGATTCCGAAGGCTACTGCAATCATTGAAGGAAACGACCTCACTACCATGACACTTGAAGTACTCATGGGTAAGCTACTCACTCATAAACTAGAGTTACAAGACTTTGAAGAGCCAGCACCATAGGAGAAGACGATCGCTTTCAAGGCTCAGCACAGAAGATCTGTCGAAGATGATTCAGACAACAGTGAATCTGATGCTGAAGATCAAGCACTCCTTGCAAGAAAATTCAAAAGATTCTTGAGATATGAGAAGAAGACAAAAGAGAATAATAGCGGCAACAGCTGGTATCAAGATGTCGCTGTCTGCTACGGCTGCAAGAAGAAAGGACACATAAAGAAGGACTGTCCTACAAACTCATCAACAAGCAAGAAGAGCAACAGATACGAGAAAGGGAACCTGAAGAGATCAACATCTTGGAAGTATGCCAACACCAGCATATGGCATGAAAGTGAAGCCAGCGACTCAGAAGTTGAACAATCAGAAGATGCTGCAAATGTATGCTTTATGGCATCCGATCAGGTACTCTCTGAACCTATAGTTGATACATATGATGACTTTACCTTTGAGCAATTAGGAGAAGCCTTCAGTGAACTATTAAGTGATTACAGGAAACTGCGTAACAAATATCAGACCTCTAAGAAGGTACTCAAAGAGTACAAAAATAAATAGGAAGACTTATCGACCTACTAGCTGAGGTTAAAGATAATGTTAGTGAGTCTGGTGAGATTTCTTCTATTAAGCTCTTATTACACGAGACTACTTCATCCGAAGAAAAAGACAAGGTTATTGACCAACTGAAAGAAGAACTTTCTAAAGAGAAGAAAAGTCTTCAAAGTGCACAAGTCAGAATGGAAGCACTCACTTCTGACTACACTAAGTTATATGACACTTCCAAAAGATTGGAAATTAGGTTAGAAAAATAGCCTGAGACTGCTGCTTCCTACCCTAACACGTGTCACTTACCGAAAAATTGAAACATTCCCAAACCTAACACTGTCAGACCTAACCCTATCAAACCTTTGCCTAAAAAGGTTATGCCCAAACAGGATAATAGGTATGCTTTTTTCTACACTAGAAAACCTAAACCTACCAACCATACACACCACTCATCTTTCAACACTCAACATACTAAATGTCATTATTGTGGCCTTATTGGTCATATATCTTCTGTATATAGAATCAGAAAGTTAGTAGATCTAAATATTTATGCATGGATACCGAAAACTAACCAGTCAGGACCCTACAAGAAATGGGTACCAAGAGTTTCATCTGCAAATTATTTTGTAGGTGGGACGCCCTTCACATGCTAGGAGCAAATGGATCCTCGACATCGGTTGCTCACGGCACATGACCGGTGATGCTTCATTATTCGCAACACTGTCGAAGAGGAATAAAGAAGGATACGTCGCCTTCGGCAATAATTTAAGAGGATATATAATCAATATTGGTGATATTGGTAAAGCTCCCTATCCAGTGATTAAAGATGTTTGTCTTGTTACTGAGTTAAAACATAATCTGCTCAGCATAAGCCATTTAGCTGATCACGGTTATGGTATTAACTTCGTAAAAGATAAATGTACTATTATTGATAGTTCAACTGGTAATATTATATTTGAAGGTATTAGAGAAGACAATATATATGTTTTCTATTTGTTGGAAGATACTAACATTTCAGGTAGATGTTTAATGGCTAAAAGCGATGAGAGTCATCTGTGGCATATGAGACTCGGTCATACAAATATGGATACTATTTCCAGATTATCCACGAAGAAACTAGTACGCGATTTACCGGACATTACATTCAAGAAGGATTCGATATGCAGTCAATGTAAAAAGAACAAAGCTACTCGATCCACTTTCAAGTCAGTAAACGCTGTATGTACTACTAGACCTCTACAATTACTACATATGGACTTATTTGGTCCTAGCAGAGTTGCTAGCCTCGGAGGTAAGCTATATGCTTTTGTAATTGTAGATGATTTTTTTAGATACACGTGGGTATATTTTCTGACACGCAAAAAACGATGCATTATCGGAATTTGTCACCTTTTGCAAGAAAGTACGGAATGAGAAAGGTTACATGATCACTCGTTTAGAAGCGATCATGGAGGCAAATTCGAGAATACAGAGTTTGAGCAATTTTGTGACACACACGATTTTGTGCACGAATTCTCCTGCCCTAGGAATCCACAACAAAATGGAGTTGTGGAACGTAAGAACAGAACTTTATCCGAAATGGCCAGAGTAATGTTAAACCAGTTTAGTCTACCCAAGTATTTCTGGGCTGAAGCTGTCAATACAGCTTGTTTTGTTCTCAATAGAGTTCTAATTCAACTTAAAACGAAGAAGACTCTATTTGAGTTATGGTTTGATAGAATTCCATCAGTTTCATATTTTAGAATATTTGGTTGTAAATGCTTTATTCTTAATACAAAAGATAATTTGGGAAAGTTTGACGAAAAGGCCGATGAAGGTATATTTTTAGGTTATGCGGGCAAAAGTAAAGGATACAGAGTCTTCAACAAAAGAACCATGATCATCGAAGAGTCAATCAATGTCACCTTTGATGAACTAAATCAAACGACAATCGATGACAATGACGAAGATCTCAATGTACCCAGCAAAGTACCAGCTGATCCTCCTAGAGAAGATCCAAGAACCAGCTACCTTCGGGTCTGCCAAAAAGATTGAAGTTCACGGCTGATCATCCAAAGGACTTGGTAATTGGTGAGATTACCAAGGGTGTAAGTACTCGCTCCTCTAATAAAGATATAGCTTCTTGTGTTGCTTTTGTCTCGCAGTTTGAACCCAAAAGTATTGATGAAGCATGTAGTGATAATTTTTGGATAGATGCTATGCAAGAGGAATTAAACCATTTTGAATGGAATCAAGTTTGAGAACGTGTTCCCAAGCCTATTGATCATCCGGTCATTGGCACCCGATGGGTATTCCGAAATAAACTGAATGAGAATGGTTTAGTGACTCGTAATAAGGCTCGACTCGTAGCTCAAGGATACAATCAGGAAGAAGGTATCGATTACGATAAGACTTATGCCCCAGTTGTGAGATTAGAATCCATTCACATGTTATGTGCATTTGCATGTTTTCATAATTTTAAATTATTTTAAATGGATGTCAAAAGCGTATTTTTAAATAGTTTTATAAAAGAAGATGTTTATGTAGCTCAACCACCCGATTTTACTGATTTTAAATTTCTTGAATATGTTTTCAAGTTGAAAAAATCTTTATACGGTTTGAAACAAGCCCCTCGTGCTTGGTACGATCGTCTAAGCTATTTTCTACTTGATAACGGTTTTTCAAAGGGAAAGGTTGACACTACTTTGTTTATAAAGTCTTTAAATAATAATATTCTTTTGATTCAAGTCTATGTAGATGATATTATCTTTGGATCTACTGATGAATCTCTTTGTCAAGAATTCTCAAAATGTATGCAGAATGAGCTTGAGATGAGCATGATGGGAGAGTTGAAGTTCTTTTCCGGACTGCAAATCAAACAAACCAACAATGGAACGTTCATAAATCAAGCTAAGTACACAAAAGATCTACTAAAGAAGTTCTACATGGAAGCAGCAAAGCCACTTAGTACTCCAATGGCGACTTCAACCAAGCTTGATATTGATGAACAAGGCAAAACTGTCGACATACGTAAGTATCGAGGTATGATCGGTAGCTTACTTTATTTAACTGCCAGTCGACCAGACATTATGTATAGTGTTTGCTTATGTGCTCGTTTTCAAGCCAATCCTAAGGAATCACATCTGTGCGCAGTTAAGCATATCTTTCGATACCTTAAAAGCACTTCTTCTGTCGGCTTATGGTATCCCAAAATCACGTCTTTTGACCTAACCGGTTATTTCGATGCTGATTTTGTCGGATGCAAAGTAGATAAAAAAAGCACTAGCGGCACATGTCATTTCCTAGGAAAAGCTTTAGTCTCTTGGTTTAGTAAAAAGTAAAATTCTGTTACATTATCAACAATCGAGGCTGAGTATATCGCCGCAGGACGTTGTTGTGCACAAATTTTATGGATGAAACAAACCTTAGAAGACTATGGATTGCATTTTATATATATACCCATTTTTTATGATAATACTAGTTCTATTAATTTGACTAAGAATCTAGTATGTCATTCTCGTACTAAACATATCGAGATTCGACATCATTTTCTTAGAGTTCATCAACAAAATGGAGATATAAACCTTGTATACATAGACACACAGAATCAATTAGCTGACATACTCACAAAACCTTTAGCGGAAGATCGTTTCAATTATTTACGTCGAGAATTAGGAATTTTAGATATCAATAATATTAATTAATTTTATTTTATTAATTATTTATTCGATACTCATAAACTGTTTTTGAGACAAGCCTAAAAAGAGTCTGTCTGTCACCACGACTACGGTCGAAGCGAAGCGGTATTTAAGAGTTCCCCGGTGAACCTCCGTTAGCTGGGACAGTACTCCTACAGCAAATCTGAGACAGATGCTAAGTAAAGAATATTAATTTGTAAAATAATATTAATTATATTATTTTGAGATTTAAAATTACTAAACTTTGAATTAAGCATTTGAAACGAATTAATGAAAAAGAATGTGGTCTTATTTGATTATATATATATATATATATATATATATATATATATATATATATATATATATATATATATATATATATATATATATAGCCAGACAATCCTAGGCGAATTCGGCCCGAGTTCGGTCCGAATTCGGCCAGAGTTCTGCTGGGTGTTTATATATACCAGCACCAACCTGAGGCCTTCTTCTTCTTCATACTTCCCCACATCCTCATAACAGCAGATCCGCCCCTCCGAAACCCTAGATCTTCTCCCTCATTGTTCTTCCAATCCTTGTGGAGTTTCTCATCAAATCTTTGGATTCGTGCGGAGATCGTCATCCTCTACAACATATCCGATTCTTGGAAGGTATAATCCCTTATTTCCATCACTTTTCAATACTTAGGGTTTGTTGAAATTTTTGAGAAAGAATGCCTAAGTTCAATCCCTTAAAGAGGAAGAAGACCAATGCCAGTGAAGAGGCATCGTCTTCTGATCCGCATACGGATTGCCTCTTTTCTCCGATCCAATCGGACGATGGTTCGTCGGACGAGTTTTATTTTAAAACTTCCGATTAAGCGTTATTGTGGTACGCTGATTTCAACATGCGTACTATTTGTACCGGATCATCGATTAAGTGGACTGTCTTTCCGGATCACCGTCCTTATTTTGAGGCATTAGGGTTACAATATTTTGTCACCTTACAATTCTCTATTGCCACTAATGCCATTAGATTATTCTATTATAATTTCGTGTTAGACACTTTTACAGCGAGGACACGTGTCGGAGGAATTGATATCGAATTCACTGATGACACGTTAGCGGAAATCCTTGGTATTCCAAACGAAGGTGCCCCGCTAGATGACATCACTGATTTTGATTTCACCGATGGCACGACACTCGTTAGTTTCAAGAATGAACTTTGTGCGCCCGTACGCGTTCTTCCTGGAAAGTTCAAGGCTAATAACTTGAACTTGTTTAACTACGAATTACATCGCATCATCTATTCCACCTTACTTCCAAAATCCACTTCTAAAGATGATGTCACTGCACTTGAGCTTTCTGCTCTTTATCATATTCTTAAGGGAATTCCTTTTTATGCCCCTAAGACTATCATTCAGATGATGGATAGATGTCGTGGGAGAGACCGTAATCTATCTTATGCGATGCTCATTCCTCGCATTTTTCAGAGATTTGATATTGATTTATCTACTTGTGCTGTCGACCCCGAGCCCAAGTTTCTCAACCTTTCTCGTCGCAGCATTGCATCTGTTCGTCCACCTCCTGCACCTACTCCTCCTGCACCTACTCCTACAGATCCCACAGCACCTATTCCTCCTCATTCTTATCCTATGACATTTGAGGGTATCCACCAGCACTTATCAGATCTGCAGTCTTTTTATGTTGAGACCTCTAGGGAACACGAGTTCCGTGATGTGACTCGGTTCTAAGCGATTACCAACTCCTTCGCCGATCTGAGGTTTGTACAGACGGGTCATTCTGCTAGCTCTCTGTCTCGAGACCCTTCTGTTTCTGGCTACCGCATTGACGATGAGGCGGTACACTCTCTGTTCCAGCCAGGGAACACATATGATTGGTATCGTACCACTGGCGCCACTTCTCGCACTTCTAGCGCTGGTACTTCTAGAGCTGGTCCTTCTGGACATGTTGGAGCTGCAGCTGATGATGATGATGTTGATGATGATGAGTTTTGAGATGTTAGATTATTGAGACTGTTACTTTTGTCTTATGTTTACTTGGAAATGCTCCGACATTCCAAGATTTTATCAGTACTCTTTTTAGTTATTATCAGTACTTTTTCTATTACGTGATTATTCATGGACATGGTTGTTTTTTATTATGCCTTAGTTTTGGCATCTTAGTCTATTATTCAGCACTTTATTTGTTTCAGTTTATAGTAACACTATCTATCTTTTGTTGCTTCATTCTTTATTAACTGCCTGAGACAAAATACATGCCTATGTTGTTGTTCTATATTCTATCTATTTCTCTTACTGTTTCTACCATGCCTGTCATGATTATTTATTTTTCTTGTGTTTCTTCACTGATTGTTACTTATGCATTGACTGCGGGAGAGCTTTCTCTTTTGCAATTATTTTGCTAAGTGACAACGGGGGAGAAATAAGGATCTAACATTTTTGTGAATACAGGTTATGAACAATTTTTTGATTACTATTTTGATTTGATTCCAAGCTTAGATGTTATATCGGCAAGGTTTATCAATTATCAAAATGGGAGAGATTGTTGGCCCATTGGTCATGGTCAAACCTGATTTTAATAATTGATCAAACTCTGTCTCGATATAATTACAAGTCAACTCAGATGTTTACCTACGACGTTTTGGATACTGCTCAACAATGGTTATCAACAATGTTCAAGACTAAAGCCGTTTGCCATTCAAATGTATTTCCTGCTAAGCAATGTAATTTTTATTTTATTGAATCTAGGAATACATTGTACACCGAATCGTACTGACAAATAGGCTATCCGAAAATGTTTTTCAAAACTATCCTATTCTTTTACAAATGACCCATGTTTTTGAAAAATATTCTTTCTACAAAAAGCTTCTGAAGGATTGTTCAAAAAGCCAAAATTTATTTTCTCCAAAAATGAACTGGCATAACCTCAGGAGAACTCGGCAAGAGTTCGGCCATTTGGAACGTTAGTGAACGTTGGATTTTTGAACTTGGTCATCCTTCAGTTACGTGTTGTTGCAAAGAGTTCTGTCCGAATTCTGCCAAATTCTGTCAGAGTTATGTCTTTGGAAAAGCTATAAATAGAGAAGCATTTTGATCATTTCAGAACACCAATTCACTTTCAATCTTCTCTCTACTTAAAGCTTACAGTCTTCTAAAGAGTTCTTAAAAGCTTTTATTTTTAAATCCCAAGCCAGTTACAATCCTCTAGTCGATTTGCCAGTGCGGTACGGTCTAGAAGTTTCAAGAGCGATTGTAATCAGAGGCTTGATAGAAGATTCAACTCTTCACAATTGAAGTTGGACGAGTTCTTCGTATCAAAGCTCGCGTCTATAGAAGTTGCAAGGACTTCGTATGAAAACTAACAGGATTTTCCAATAGTGGATTCAACTGGAAGCTAGAGTTCTTCCGACTGGACTAGTCCTCACCAGAGGGAAACCAGTATAAATCTCGGTATTTGCGTTTGCCTTCTGATCACTTTTAAATTCTGTCATTTACTTTTGTGATTATTATTATATCTGCGATCTAACTGCTAACAAGTTTTTAATTAGCAATATTCCGCTGTCTACTCTATTCACCCCCCTCTAGAGTATTCTGCTTTACGATTTTGTTCCTACAAGAGCTACATTCTTCTGAAACGATCACTGTTCATTTAGTAAGAAAATATTTTCTTGTGATGTGGTCTTGCTAGCTTTACCTAGATTCATTCCATGCATATAGAATCAGTTTACATTCTTTTGAAAACATCTTTGAAAAGCCAACATTTCAATTCTATCTTAACCGCTGTGCCTCCTACGGGTTCAGCTCGTCGCTAACCGCTGTGACTCATATGGGTTCAGCTCGTCGCTAGCAGCTGTGACTCTCTTGGGTTCAGCTCGTCGCTAACCGCTGTGACTCGCATGGGTTCAGCTCGTCGCTAGCCGCTGTGACTCTCTAGGGTTCAGCTCGTCACTAAGTGGATACCCCAATGCATATGCAATATCAAATGAAACCATCATGCATCAATTGAGCAAGTCATAAACAATTTCATCTTCTTTTCAAGCAGGAAACCGTTCTTTTTCTTAGCAGACAATGTGCAGATTCTCTTATAAGCATACTCAAGATTACCGTCTTGTTATTAGCAATAACATTCATTCAAAAGCTCAGATTCTTATTAGGCGCAAGCGAATCATAAAATGAGACTTTGTCCACTCACCCAGATCAATCGTCTTTGTTGTAGAGCCAGTAATCCGATCTTTCTGTCTATCTAGTGCCTTCGCAGAGCGGGACACTACATAATTACCTACCGAAAAAGAAGTTTCGTCCTCGAAACTTAAGGAAAACTTACGATATCCTTAGCAGCGATAGTCCTCATCCTTTGCCATCATCAATCCATGAAATCATAATTCAGATCATATCAAAACTCTTGTTCAATCAAGCATTTCAATCTCAATCAATCAAATCGATAAAAACATATGCCGGCATCATAAAAATATTTACGGACTTATTGTATGGAACGTTCATCTCATTGATGATATCAAGCAGGCAAGGAATTCTCAATCGGAGGAGCATGTATGAATTCAATTGAATCAAAATTGGCCAGAGGATCGTGTTGCTCTGATACCATTCTGTCACGCCCCGATCCCGCAGAGTCGTTTCGTCCTCGCTTCGGGCTCTTTGGGACCGTTCGTCCTCGCTAAGGCGTGATGCCGTGCAAGCCTAAGTTGCGGATTGCACAAGGCCAAGACCTGAAAGGAGACAAGATAGACAAGGTTAACAATACGCAGCGAAACGTATCGCAGATAATTGAAGCAGCAGCGGACATATTTCAGAACACAAGCATTGAACACAATGGTAACAAGAAACAATTCTCTTTATTGATTCATTTGAATAGATTACAAGCTCTCGATTCCCTCTGATACAATGTTACATTCTCTCAGAACTTTACATATTACAATGATCCCGTTCCCATACATTACATCCCTTTATATACAAAACCAACTCTTGCAACAGATGGCATATCTTGGCATCTCTTCTGATTTCTGGCTCCTGAGGATGAGGCTCAGGCTATCGCTTCAGACTATCCTTCTCGATGTATAGTGCACCTGCATGCAGACTGATGGTGGGTCAGTATATCATCATACTGGTGAATTGTGAACAAAGGAGCTACATTCTTCTGAAACGATCACTGTTCATTTAGTGAGAAAATATTTTCTTGTGATGTGATCTTGCTAGTTTTACCTAGATTCATTCCATGCATATAGAGTCAGTTTACATTCTTTTGAATACATCTTTGAAAAGCCAACATTTCAATTCCATTTAGCCGCTGTGCCTCCCATGGGTTCAGCTCGTCGCTAACCGCTGTGACTCGTATGGGTTCAGCTCGTCACTAGCCGCTGTGACTCTCTTGGGTTCAGCTCGTCGCTAACCGCTGTGACTCGTATGGGCTCAGCTCATTGCTAGCCGCTATGACTCTCTAGGGTTCAACTCGTCACTAAGTGGATACCCCAATGCACATGCAATATCAAATGAAACCATCATGCATCAATTGAGCAAGTCATAAACAATTTCATCTTCTTTTCAAGCAGGAAACCGTTCTCTTTCTTAGCAGACAATGTGCAGATTCTTTTATAAGCATACTCAAGATTATCGTCTTGTTATTAGCAATAACATTCATTCAAAAGCTCAGATTCTTATTAGGTGCAAGCGAATCATAAAATAGACTTTGTCCACTCACCCAGATAATCGTCTTCTGTTGTAGAGCCAGTAATCTGATCTTTCTGTCTATCTAGTACCTTTGCGGAGCGGGGCACTACATGTAGAGGCACACTCTTGACAAGTACCCTTAACATGATAACTCTGGATAGTGGCCCGTCGTGGCGCACTCATGCTACATGTCTTCTTTGCTTACTAGATAGTGGCCCGTCGTGGCATGTAACCCCTATTTTTCCAAAAATCATTAAATAAAAAACAATTACAAAATTTTCCCAAATTGGTTCTAAAATGTTCTAATATTTTTTTTATTAATTTTAGAATTTTTCTGCGATTTAATTGGAGTCATTTGGAGTCCGTATAAATTTTTACAATTTTGAACTTGTAGGGACAGTTTGGTAAATTACATATTAGGGCAACTTGGTAAAAAGGGGACACTAGAAATTTTAGGAATTTATGATGGACACTTTCGTAATAAAATTTCTGTAGGGAAGGTTCCAAAATTTTTCTATAAGTAAGACCCTATGGTTGTGCATTGGGATCCTAAACAAAACCCTAGCCACCCTTTCCAATTAACTTTCTGGAGCCATAGTTTCAAAGCAAATTCCCCCACTCGACCTACTGGTCAGCGTTGTGAACTTAAGCGTCGCCCCTCACAGGTTAGCAGTTCGAACCCCGCTTAACCTAATAATTTTTTTATATTTGTATGTATACATATACGCATTAAGTTCCAAATAAATTTAACTTAGTTAAACCTTTACCAGTAATCCAAGATGGCTCACTGGTTAGGGTGTGCATTAAACCCCCCATGTGTATGCTTGAGGTCAAGGGTTCGAAACCTTTTGCTGTTACTTTGGGTGGAATTTGTGTTTTTTTTTATTTTTATATATATGTATATATTAATTATATATATGTATATTTGTGGATATATTATAAATACATATATACAATTAAATACATTGTATAAATCCATTTCCCTTTATATAGATATAAATTACTACATATTTATTATATATTATTTTATATATAATATATATATATATATATATAATATATATATTATATATATATATATATATATATGTCAGCCACTGTTTTTCAATTTTAGTTAATTGGTGTTAATTAATTTTAATGTTAATTTTAGCCTTAAAATAATTATTAGGAATTTTTAGGAATTTTTCTAGAATTCTAAATGATTTAAATGGTTTTAAAATACAAAAATATTGATTTATAATTTTCTAAAATGTTTTAATATCGATTTGCAATTATTAGAATATTTTAATTATAGTTTGTAATAATTAGAATTGATTGTATATCAGTTTGTAATAAATGGTTTGTTTTTAAATAAGGAATGCAAATTATATTGCATTTATTATCTGTTGGGGGCCTAGTGCAATATCCTAAAACCTAAGGACCTAAGTGCAAAACCTCACCCCCGACCGAACTACCTCTCTCTCCTCTGCCTCTCACCCACTCGCGTGATGCCCCGAGCTGTCCCGCCGACTGCCCCCGCCTTTTTCGGCCACATCCACCGCCTCAACCCCCCTATAAAGACCCCCTCTTCCCCTGATCAAAACCCTAACCCTAATTTTCCCACAGCCACCGACGACCCCCTTCTTCCCCGACGAACCCAAAACCCTAACCTACTCCGGCGAGCTTCGCCCAGCCCCACCGTCGACTTCCGCCGCCCCAACCAACATCAGTCGACGCGCGGGACGAGTCGATCGCAGCGCCACCGGAGCGCGTGACGCCGACGCCTTCTCCGCCGTCGAGCTCCTTCGAAAACCCTCCAATCGGGACACTGAGTAGCGGGATCAGCGTCGTCGTGCGTGTCTCGTCTTCACGCACGAGACTCGCCAGGACCGACGAGCTCAGTGCTGTGCTCGGACACACGAGACTGTGCTCGTACGTGTCGTGCTAAGCGAGGACACGAGAATCCTGGGTCCTTAACTGTCAGGACACAGGACAGATGTTTATTTTTTTATATAAATGTAACCTAAACTAAATAAAAGAATCAAAACCCTAACCCTTAACATGAGCAGCGGGCTGACCCCCTGGCCAGCCCGACCTAGCCTAACCCCCCCCCCCCCCCCCCCCGCGCTCTGGCCTGGGTTCGAGCCGCCACTGCTGTCTTCTTTTTCCTTTTCTTTTTCTTTCCTTTTCCTTTTCCTTTTTTCTTTTCTATTATATATATATCTATATATGTATATACATATTGTATATATATGTATAATATATATACTATATGTATGTATAATTTACTGTTTATATATATATATATATATATATATATATATATATATATTATATATATATTATAAATATATATATCTATATATATATAGATATATATAATATATATATATATATACTTCATTATTATGTATGTATATATATATGTGTGATTGTGTACATATATTTATGTATATATATATTCCTTGTGTATATATATATATATATACTATTATATGTATATGTATAATTTTTTGTATAATATATATTATATATATATATTATATATATATATATATATTATAATATATATATATATATATATAATATATATATATATATAGTTGAGTATTTCTTATATGTATATATATATATATATATATATATATATATATTATATATATATATATATATATATATATATATATAATATATATATATATATATATATATATATATATAAAATATGTTGAGATTTTTCTTTATATGTATAAATATCCCTATGTTTATGTATATATATATATATTATTTGGTATTTCACTTAGCTTAGTGTAAATTATCTTATAAGATAACATTCATACTTTTATAGTTACTATGCATAACTTTACTTTATTAAAATATTAATATTTATTTGTATTTCTACCCCTTAGTATTTTCTGTATATTTAAATTACTGCAACCATTTGGTGTCCAAGCCTAGCATGGGTATTTGGTCTTAAATGTGTTTTCACACATTCAAGACCTGTACAAGTCATATTGGACTTGATTCATGGCCTTGGGTCCTGTATTGAACTTTGGTTCAATTATATACATGGACAAATACGCAGATAATTAATTGTTGTGTGCAATGCTGTTTTTGATTTTCTAAAATACTTAAAGTACTACAAAATTATGGAAAAATAGTTTTTAGATACTATGTTAAGTTAGCTAATTTAGTAATTTTTGTAGTATTTAATTTACTGTTTTGCCACTAGTTTGGCATATGAAACCAAAACTTATTTTCTGTATACTTAGGAAAACTGATTTTATAAATACTTGTACTGGTTAATAAATTCCAGAAAAAATTATAATAAATTTCTATGATTAACAAGGATCACCTTGGTACTTTACTTTAAGAAAAACTAGGCTTTTTGTCTACTTCAAAAATTGTTTAGAACACAATGATCTTTTGATTTATTTATTGATTAATTACGACTTGTAGCTTTTTGTGTTATTGGAGTTTTAATCGTGTTGAACCCCATCCCTCACTAGTGTAAAGACCCTAGAAAGTTAGTTAACATAGTGTGTCACCCCACATTGGTCTCCTATGCCAAAATCATTATTTTGGCTAGGTACCCAATCACAAGTCGTGTTTCACCCAATTAGTGTCCTAGTGTTTTAGCTTAGTATAAAAACTAAGTTGTTGTATTTACTTCTACAGTGACGAGCTACCAGACATCCATAGCACTGTTATCGCAGCTTGTTTTATTTTGCTTTGCTAGAGGCAAGTACTTTCTACGAACTTTACATATTGTCACATAAATGAACTACAAATCCCACCATGTTAAATGCTGATCCTTGGGGTAGCAAGTTAGATCTCTACATATTGTACTTCCAGTTACTACCATGCTTAGAACAGTCTTGATGTATCTCTCACATGATTAGAATATGGGTTATGGGAAAACTGATAGTATTGTACGTGATCACGACCCCCCTACAGTAGCGAGCGAGGTCGCATTTTATATGTATACCTTGCCGCAGGCCATTATCCCGCATTTCTGTAGGATGTACACCTATGCTGTTGACTTATACGTATGTACATTTTATTTACATGTACCACAGTACATTGTACATCTGACCGATCACGTATTTGCTACAGTTTAAACATACATGTACATCTGTCTCTATGACATATGTATCATTGCCATGATAGATTGGGTGATGCCATGTTTCCAGTTATTTTCCTCTCATGTTTATTTCCATGTTTCATTGCTAGTTTGCTAGATTTAGTACTTGCTTCCGTCCTGACAGGATAACGTTGTAGGTGTCCTTACTGAGGAGGAGTTACTCTGTGACACATACTATGGAGATACTGCCGAGGACCGGCTCTGCACTACGAGGATGTTCCTGCAGGGAACCTCGTCTAGTTGTCTTTGTATTATTAGACTTTTGAGAGTAGTCATGTATTAGACTATACATTTTGTAACTGGACATGTATCCAGTTTTACATTTCAGTTCACTTGTACTTGGACATTTTACTATATACGACGACTTTTGTGTTTGGAGCATTTATGATCTTCACATTTAGTCTTATTCTGTTGTTTAGAACAGCTTACTACGTTTTATCTCAACGTAGGCTGGGCATGCCTCGGCCTGGCCCAACAATTTGGGTAGCGGGTCATGACATGTTTTTAGTGGTGGCCCATGCAGGTCCTGACTAAACTGTTTGGTTACGTTATTGTACCAAGCATGCCTGCAATTAGGAACTTAAGGTAATTAGACAACATTAGGAAAGACGCTTAGAACACTTAGAGGAATGCTAGGATTGCAACATAGGAAATATATCACATGTTTGCTATTATAATTAGATTTCTTGCTATGATTCCTTACTTTAAATAAGTCCTTATAAGTCTTTTATGTGTAATTTAGATGGTGCTTACTCGTTCATCCCAGTATGTTACCCCCGAGAATGGGGCCCTCCATATCCAGTCAGCTGACCAGTTGACTGATACATCTCCACCTACCACATTCCCCCTCCATAGATCCACAAACCAGATACCACCTTCCACATCCCAGGCCCGGCAGGACCCAATACTTCCACCACCCCCTATCACTATACCCACCTAGGCTTCCGTCACACTCGACGGGACCAGCTGCTCATACTGATTCAGGGTTCCTAACAACCCATCAGGAGCAGACTACCCTACTCCGCCAGAGCATGGAGCGTTCTGAGGGACGTCCCGTGGTCCCACCACATGTAGAGCCACGACAGAGCGGGGAACGTCAAGGACTTCATGGGTCTGAATCCCAAGGAGTTCTCAGGGACTGAGGGCATAGTAGTAGCTGATGACTGGCTAGATTCTGTAGAGAGGAAGCTTCTAGGAGTTAGGATGCCGGATGACCTCAGGTCGAGGCAGCGAGATTTCTGCTGATAGACTTAGCAGGAGTCTGGTTCGGAATGAGCCATTGTTCGCGAGAGGTAGAGCCACCTGGGACCAGTTCAAGACCCAGTTCAAGAAGAATTCTTCTCGACCACTGCTAGAGTAGCCATGGGGCTACGATTCCAGAACATCCAGCAGGGGAACCGTTCTGTTGACGAGTATGCGGAGAGTTTAGTCGCCTGAGCCATTTCTCCTAGTCTGGTTGCTGATCAGAGGAGATGACCCGTAGGTTTTGCCATGGTCTAGTTCCAGACATTGGCATTCTTATAGTGGCAAACGGTACGACTGACTACTACCAGAGCCTAGAGTTAGCTCGGAGCATCGAGGAGCGTCTTCTGTCATGCAAGAGGCCGGCTTCTGTACATCATGAGGGACCGTCCAAGCGTCGGCTTTCCAGCAGAGAGCGCCGACGCCACCCCAGCAGACTTATCGTCCCCCTACACCACATCATCAGACCCCGCCAGTTAGAGCCCCGGGACCCCGGTAGCAGCAGAAGGGAGCTATAGTTCTTTCTACGGAAGACCAGGGCACGACAGATCCATTTACAGGAAGAGATTGGGGCAGTGTTTAGTTTGTGGGTCTACCACCCATCAGATTCGGGACTGCCCAGCAGCGAAGCCTAGAGGACCGCTTCCGACTCAGCAGCAGAGGTTTGGGCAGCATCTGCAGCAGCAGAAGGGACCTCAGGGGAAGGTTTATAGCCTAGCCCTTGAGCGGAGCCAGAGCAGGTTTAGAGCCCGATTACTTAGCTGACGTCATTACAGGTCATGTTTATTTGCATACTTTTCTAGCTCTATGTTTGTTTGATTCTGGTGCATCTCATAGCTTCCTATCATTAGAGTTTATACAAGAACATCACTTAGTATCTATACCTACTGCAGAGATTAGTAGAGTAATGACGGGAGGAGGACCAGTGCCTATTAGAGCTAGCTATAGGTGCTCTATTATGATAGCCGGAAGAGAGTTCGAGGGACGATTCTTTGTGATGCCACTCCCCGGTTATGATATCATATTAGGGATGGACTGGCTTAGCTATGTCCATGCATCTATAGATTGCCATGAGGGTAGTATTTTGTTCAGTCCCCCAGGCACAGCACCATTCAGTGTCAGGAGGACAGGGCCGGAGATCAGCCTAGAGCCGAACTGTTGTGCGACAGTCGGGGACGCAGCACCGCCACACCCTATCATTAGGGAGTTTATGGATGTATTCCCAGAGGATCTTCCAGGACTTCCGCCTGACAGAGATGTGGAGTTCACTATAGATTTAGTGCCGGGTTCATCACCAGTATCCCGGGCTTGCTATAGAGTGAATCCCAAGGAGGCCATAGAGATGAAAGAGCAGATTGATGACCTGTTGAAAAAGGGTTTCATCCGATCCAGTGCTTCTCCATGGGGAGCGCCAGTACTCTTTGTGCCTAAGAAGGATGGTACAGTCCGGTTGTATATTGACTATCGGGCCTTGAATGCCATCACCATCAAGAACAAATATCCTCTGCCCAGGATAGATGATTTGTTCGACCAGTTGAGCGGGGCGAAGGTATTTTCTAGGATAGATTTGAGATCCGGGTACCACCAGGTGAAGGTTAGGCCAGCAGACATCCAGAAGACGGCGTTCAACACGAAGTACGGGCAGTACGAGTTTCTGGTGATGCCATTTGGTCTTACAAATGCGCCAGCTGTCTTTATGAACTTGATGAATAGATATTTCACCAGTATCTGTATAAGTTCGTCGTAGTATTTATCGACGACATCCTGATATACTCGAAGACGCCGGAGGAGCATGCAGAGCACTTGCGGATAGTTTTGGGAATTCTAAGGCAGGAGAGATTGTTTGCCAAATTGCCGAAGTGCGAGTTCTTTTTAGACCGAATAGAGTTTCTCGGCCATGTAGTCACTGGAGATGGAATTTCGGTGGATCCCAGGAAGATTGCTGCAGTTGAGACGTGGAAGGCTCCGACGTCAGTTTCAGAGATCATGAGTTTTCTGGGTTTAGCAGGCTATTATAGAAAGTTCGTCCAGGACTTTGCTAGGATAGCTGAACCCATGACGAAGCTGACGCGGAAGGACGCAGAGTACATTTGGTCAGAGGACTGCCTGACAGCATTTGAGGAGCTGAAGAGGAGGCTGACGACCGCTCCAGTTCTGACTTTACCTTCAGGTTCTAGAGGTTTCACCATTTTCAGCGATGCTTCTGGGAAGGGGCTAGGATGTGTTCTACAGCAGCATGGGAAAGTAATTGCTTATGCATCTAGGCAATTGCAGACTCATGAGAGGAATTATCCTACCCATGACCTAGAGTTAGCTGCGGTGATCTTTGCACTCAAGTTATGGAAACATTACTTATACGGAGAGCGTGTGAAAATCTTTACTGACCACAAAAGCTTGAAGTATGTGTTCACGCAGAAAGAGCTGAACATGAGGCAAAGACGATGGTTGGAGTTGATGAAAGACTTCGACATCGATTTACAGTATCACCCCGGGAAGGCAAATGTGGTGGCGGATGCGCTGAGCAGGCATCCGATGGCATGGTACCTGATGATTGATCGGCATTTGCGGAAGGATCTGGAGAAGCTCGGTATCAAGCTAGTTCGGCTAGGATCAGTGATACAGATGATGGCGCTTGACATTCAGTCAGGTTTGATGGAGCAGATCCGGGAGGCACAGTCTACAGATGAGAGCCTTCGCAGACTTCGACCCAGGCATTAGCTGGATTGCTGGATGACTTCACTATAGCAGAGGATGGATCCCTAAGGCATGGCAGCCGATTGTGCGTGCCGAAGGGAGAGCTGGTAGAGGACAGTCTTGCAGGAGGCACACCGATCGAGATATTCTATTCACCCTGGTGCTAACAAGATGTACCGTGACTTGTGGGAACATCTTTGGTGGCACGTGATGAAGAGAGATGTATCACGTTTCATCTCGAGATGCCTAGTTTGCCAGCAGGTCAAGACGGAGCGCCAGAGGCCAGCTGGTTTGTTGCAGCCGTTACCCATTCCTGAGTGGAAGTGGGAACATATTACGATGGACTTCGTTTTAGGGCTTCCTCGTTCCCAAGGAGGGAAGGATGCCATCTGGGTCATCGTAGATAGGCTGACGAAGTGTGCGCACTTCATACCCTTCAAGGTGGGGCTTTCCACCGAGAAGTTGGCGGAGCTATACATGCAGCAGATAGTTCGCCTACACGGAGTGCCGGTGAGCATCATGTCAGACAGAGACAGCAGATTTACATCCCACTACTGGAGGAGCTTGCAGGAGGAGTTGGGCAGTAGGCTCAAGTTCAGTACGGCGTACCACCCGCAGACAGATGGACAGTCCGAGAGGACGATACAGACACTGGAGGATATGCTGAGGACATGCGTGCTGGACTTCGGAGGATCATGGGAGAGCCATCTGCACTTGGTAGAGTTTTCATACAACAACAGCTACCAGGCCAGTATTGGTATGTCTCCTTTCGAGGCGCTATATGGACGACGATGCCGCACACCGCTCTTTTGGGATGATGTCGGAGATAGAGTCATGCTTGGGCCAGAGATGATCACGGATGCAGAAGAGAAAGTCGGGATGATCAGAGACAGGCTCAGAGTAGCTCAGGATAGGCAGAAATACTGGGCTGATGCTAGTTGCAGGCCGATGGAGTTCGCAAACGGTAATATGGTACTAGTGAAGATATCACCTACTCGAGGGACGATCCGGTTCGGACGAGGAGGGAAGCTGAGCCCCAGATACATCGGGCCATTCGAGGTGCTTGGCAGGATCGGAGAGGTAGCTTACAGGGTTGCACTTCCACCCAACCTAGCAGGAGTTCATGATGTCTTTCACGTATCTCAGCTGAGGAGATATGTTCCAGACCCCAGTCATGTGCTAGATCATTCAGAGTTGGAGGTCGGACCGAGCCTTACAGTTTCTGAGCAGCCAGTGAGATATTAGACAGGAGAGAGAAGAGGCTGAGGAACAAGGTTATACCCCTAGTACGAGTAGCTCGGAGCCGTCACTCCCAGGTGAATCTACTTGGGAGAGGGAGTCGGACATGAGGGAGAGATACCCTACTTGTTCGATCCAACCGCTGCGAGGGAACCACCCGTTCCCGCTTGATACCTTAGAGGTTAGTTTCGATCGCAGCCTTAGTCATTTTGTTGCATTGCTGGTTATGTTAAAAGTTGTCGGGTCTTCAATCCTTGTGAATTTCGAGGACAAATTTTTCAAGGAGGGAAGACTTGTCAGCCCCTGTTTTTTCAATTTTAGTTAAATTGTGTTAATTAATTTTTAATGTTAATTTTAGCCTTAAAATAATTATTAGGAATTTTTAGGAATTTTTCTAGAATTTTTAAATGATTTTAAATGAGTTTTAAAATACAAAAATATTGATTTATAATTTTCTAAAATGTTTTAATATCGATTTGCAATTATTAGAATTGTTTTAATTATAGTTTGTAATAATTAGAATTGATTGTATATCAGTTTGTAATAATGGTTTGTTTTAAATAAGGAATGCAATTATATTTGCATTTATTATCTGTTGGGGGCCTAGTGCAATATCCTAAAACCTAAGGACCTAAGTGCAAAACCTCACCCCCCCGACCGAACTCCCTCTTTCTCCTCTGCCTCTCACCCACTGCGTTGACTGCCCCGAGCTGCCCCGCCGACTGCCCCCGCCTTTCCCGCCATATCTACCGCCTCAAACCCCCCTATAAAGACCCCCTCTTCCCCTGATCAAACCCTAACCCTAATTGCTCACCACAGCCACCGACGACCCCCTTCTTCCCCGACGAAACCCAAAACCCTAACCCTACTCCGACGAGCTTCGCCCAGCCCCACCGTCGACTTCCGCCGCCCCCAACCACCATCAGTCGACGCGCGGTGACGAGTCAACCCAGCGCCACCGGAGCGCCGTGACGCCGACCCTTCTCCGCCGTCGAGCTCCTTGGAAAACCCTCCAATCGCCGGACACTGAGTAGCGGGATCAGAGTCGTGTCGTGCGTGTCTTCGTCTTCACGCACGAGACTCGCCAGGACCGACGAGCTCAGTGCTGTGCTCGGACACACGAGACTGTGCTCGTACGTGTCGTACTAAGCGAGGACACGAGAAATCCTGTGTCCTTAACTGTCAGGACACAGGACAGATGTTTTTTTATATATAAATGTTAACCTAAAACTAAATAAAAGAATCAAAACCCTAACCCTGACCCCCTGGCCAGCTGACCTAGCCTAACCCCCCCCCCCCCCCGCGCTTCTCTGGCCTGGGTTCGAGCCCTGCCACTGCTGTCTTCTTTTTCCTTTTCTTTTTCTTTTCCTTTTTCCTTTTTCTTTTCTATTATATATATATCTATATATATGTATATACATATTTGTTATATATAATATATATATCTATAATGTATTAATTATATACTATATTTATGTATGTATATTTACTGTTATATATATATATATATCTATATACATATAGATATATATATATATATATATACTAGATATAATATATATATATCTATACTTTATTTTATTGTATGTATATATAGTGTGTATTGTGTATACATATATTATTGTTATATATATTTCCTTGGTATATATAGTATATATATACATTATATGTATATGTATACATTATTTTTGTATATATATATATATATATATATATATTTTATATATATTATAAAATATATAATATATATATATATATATATATATTATTATATATATATATATATATATATATATATATAGTTGAGTATTTTCTTATATGTATATATAATATATATATATATATATATAATATATATATATATATATATATATATATATAGATATATATATATATTATATTTGTATATAGATATATATATAAAATATAGTTGAGTATTTTTCTTATATGTATAAATATCCCTAGTTTATGTATTAGATATATATAATATATATATTATATATATATATATATATAATATAATATATTATTTTGGTATTTCACTTAGCTTAGTGTAAATTATCTTTATAAGATAATATTCATACTTTTATAGTTACTATGCATAACTTTACCTTATTAAAAATTAATATTTATTTGCATTTCTACCCCTTATTTTCTTGTATATTTAAATTACTGCAACCATTGGTGTCCAAGCTAGCATGGGTATTGGGATCAAATGTGTTCATACATTCAAGACCTGTACAAGTCATATTGGACTTGATTCATGGCCTTGGGTCCTGTATTTGAACTTTGGTTCAAAATTATATACATGGACAAAATACGCAGATAATTAATTGTTGTGTGCAATGCTTTGATTTTCTAAAAATACTTAAAGTACTGAAAAAAATATGGAAAAATATTTTTAGATACTATGTTAAGTTAGCTAATTTAGTATAATTTTTGTAATATTTAATTTACTGTTTTGCCACTAGTTTTGGCATATGAAACCAAAACTCATTTTCTATATACTTAGGAAAACTGATTTTTATAAAATACTTGTACTGGTTAATAAATTCCAGAAAAATTATAATAAATTCTATGATTAACAAGGATCACCTTGGTACTTTACTTAAGAAAAACTAGGCTTTTTGTCTACTTCAAAAATTGTTAGAACACAATGATCTTTGATTTATTTATGATTAATTACGACTTGTAGCTTTTTGTGTTATTTGGAGTTTTAATCGTGTTGAACCCCATCCCTCACTAGTGTAAAGACCTAGAAAGTTAGTTAACATAGTGTGTCACCCCACATTGGTCTCCTATGCCAAAATCATTATTTTGGCTAGGTACCCAATCACAAGTCGTGTTTCACCAATTAGTGTCCTAGTGTTTTAGCTTAGTGTAAAAACTAAGTTGTTGTATTTACTTCTACAGTGATGAGCTACCAGACATCCATAGCACTGTTATCGTAGCTTGTTTTGTTTTGCTTTGCTAGAGGCAAGTACTTTCTATGAACTTTACATATTGTCACATAAATGAACTGCAAACCCCACCATGTTAAATGCGATCCTTGGGGTAGCAAGTTAGATCTCTACATGTTGTACTTCCAGTTACTACCATGCTTAGAACAGTCTTGATGTATCTCTCATAGATTAGAATATGGGTTATGGGGAAACTGATAGTATTGTACGTTATCACGACCCCCCTACAGTAGCGAGCGAGGTAGCATTTTATATGCCTACCTTACCGCAGGCCATTATCCCGCATTTCTGTACGGATGTACACCTATGCCTGTTGACTTGTACGTATGTACATTTTATTTACATGTACCACAGTACATTGTACATCTATTGAACGATCACGTATTTGCTACAGTTTTAAACACTACATGTACATCTGTCTCTATGACATATGTATCCTTGCCATGATAGATTGGGTGATGCCATGTTTCCAGTTATTTCCTCTCATGTTCATTTCCATGTTTCATATGCTAGTTTGCTAGATTTAGTACTTGCTCCCGTCCTGACAGGATAATGTTGTAGGTGTCCTTACTGAGGAGGAGTTACTCTGTGACACATACTATAGAGATACGGCCGAGGACCCGGCTCTGCACTACGAGGATGTTCCTGCAGGGAACCTCGCCTAGTTGTCTTTTGTATTATTAGACTTTTGAGAGTAGTCATGTATTAGACTATACATTTTGTAACTGGACATGTATCCAGTTTATATTTTAGTTCACTTGTACTAGGACATTTACTATATACGACGACTTTTGTGTTTGGAGCATTTATGATTCTTCTTCAGTTATAGAACTGTTAGCACATTTAGTCTTATCCTGTTGTCTTTAGAACAGCTTACTACGTTTTATCTCAACGTAGGCTGGGCATGCCTCGGCCTGGCCCAACAATTTGGGTAGCGGGTCGTGACATATATATATAAATATATATATATATATATATATATATATATATATATATATATATATATATATATACATAAAATCTCGTGCCCCAGGAAGAGACTGCTACAGGCGATTACGTTCATCTCGAGGCCCCCTCTCTGGCATGTTCCCTCAGCCGGGCTGCACCACCGGCCGCCGCACACATCCACCTCCCCCCACCCAGTTACACCCCCCTTACCGCTCGGCCCCCTCTCTGCCCTTCCCCGCCCCCTCTCCCCTGGCGTCCACGCCGGCCTCGTGCCCGCGGTGCTCGCGCCCTCCCCGGCCCCTTCGCCTCCCACGCCGCACCCCAAGGAAGTCAGCCGCCCCATCCGCCGCTCGCGCACACCCTACTACCCCCGTCGCCGTCATCCTTTTCGACCGCTGTCCGGCCAAGCCCCGAGCTCCCTCCGGCCGTCCTCCCTACCCTCCCTCCTTGGATCCCCCCTCTGGCGTTCCCATCCTGGACCCCTGACCAACTCTCCCTCGTTGGTCATGGGGCCGTTATCACGCCCCGCTCCCACTGGAGCGATCGTCCTCGCTAAGGCGTGATGCCGCCCGGGCCTAGGTTGCGCCCGGTTAAGGCCAAGTCCAGAAACGGCCGATTTGAGCTAGGCCACAGAGTCGCACAGAGTGTCCCCATTTGCAGCGGAAAGTAAATGAACACAAGTAGAAGCGAATTCAAACTCTTTATTGATATTCAAGAAGTTTACAAGCGACGCTAGGCCGATATTACAAATCGCTCGAACTCTCTCTCTCTGAAACATAAAAGGCGTGCCAAGTGGCTTACAACATGGAATGATTCATGGCGATGTTCCGATACATTATGTCCTGTATAGGGTGCTTCAGCTTCTTGCAACATTCCAAGGCCCCAGAGTTGGCTCCGCGCCTTAACACGTTCGATGGAAGCTCCGCACCCACCAGCGTCTCCTGCATCCTGCAAGCAGACTGTAGGGTTATCAGTACATTGTCATACACTGGTGGGGAGGCTAGCTCGCCCACAATGCTATCATTACCAAACACGTTCTATTTACTTTTGTGCACCGTCTATCATTCATTGTCTTTATAATCTTGCCTTAGGATCATTTTCATGGCATATTTCATAGCCTATCTCGTGTTGCGTAAATCAAGTGTCGCATGAAAATACATGTACGACTTACCCATACTTATCGTCCAGCCTTCCCTATCCAACGTAAACCAAGTTAGTCAACAATTCATATGAAATAACTTAACGCAGTTCATGTAAGCATTCAATGTCAAGTGCGTGTCCTTGTCTCGGGTTCTAGCACGTCGTAGGCACGTTTTCTAACTCGTTTGCTCGAAGTACTCTTGATTATTTTGTGTGTTATATTCAAGCCTATTCAGAAGGTGCTTTGTACAGTTAACTTAGACTACTTTGATTTTAATGCAAGGACTTGCACGTGGATTGCCACCAACAAAGCCCACTTAAATCTATATGCACAGGTCGCTGGCATCACAAGCCATTTTGGACACATCCAAGCCATGGTATTTCTCAACTAGCGTAGGGTGAGGACTGGCACACACCCCGTTAGTCTCTTGAAATACTCCTGTACTTATGTTCCCCGGGTGGCCGAGTCCGCACCCAGGCAGCCCGTAAGCCATGACTTGATCCCGCCTAGGCCGGCCACGATCCTCCCTTTGATCATGCTACAGAATCCATATCACCCGTGCACGGGTCCGTCCACGACCATTTCGTATTTTATCGTCATAGGCTAACCCTTAGCCATAATGCGTTATCGACCAGGTTGGCGTCCGTACAACGCGGGTAGCGAGCCCCATTGCACGTGCCCGTCATACATGTCGCTAACCATTCCTTTCTTTCTTATCTTTTATTCATTCATTCTTTTCTTTCTTTCACTTGTCCATTCGTTCATTGATTCATTTTCGTATTCATCATTTTGTTGATTCATTCATTCACACGTTTGTTCGTTCATTCTTTCATTTATACATTATGCAACTTCCCGTACGGGAGTCGCCTTGGCGACCCATCGGTCCCATAGTCTTTCAATGTTGCTAAACTCTACTCGGAACGACTATGTTGATAGTCTTTCCGTTTTATTGTTGTAAATAATTAATTGTTTTATTGTTGAACGCATAAGGGACCTGAACGTAAGCTTGTGCCTTAGCACGAGCGTGGAGCGCGGTACGAGAGTTCTCGTATTTTCTATGTTCCTTTCCATATTCTATACAAGCATACAAGATGGGATTAATCCCTTAGCTAGGTGCGTTGGGTCATTTATTAGCATGCGCGGTGTTATCGCCTAGCGATTTCAGTGATAGTGTCCGTATTATTATGTGTCTAGGCTAAGCAAAGACGAGTTCATCGGAGCCACCTACCTTAGCGATGTTCGCATCGGCCGAGCGATACTCTGAGCGCGCCTTTGAAAGTCTAAGTCTGGATTCATCTTGACGGGCCAATGTAAGCCTTGCATCGATTTTTTATCTGGTCAATGCCAACTCTTCGGGTCGACGGCTCGTTTGAGTCGTTGTACTTGCCGTTTGAATCGGCGTTCCGCTAGGGCGGAGCGGGTCACTACATATTACACCACTCAAAACAAGTCTCGTCCTCGAGACTTCCTGAGTGCAGGTCATCCTACCATTCCTTAACTCGCGTCGTCATGTTTCTTAGGAAATCCCTATCGAACGGCTCTATCATTCTATGGCACCGAACTATACTCGATACCTTTCCAAGTTCCGTGTCGCGTACGTTTGATCGATTTTATTGAATGACTATTTATTCATCTTTAGAGTTGATGGCACTTATTCAATCATCGCGTTTTCTTCGACTTGGTTGCTATTTCGATATATCATGGGACTGAAACGGTCGCACGAGGTGCGTTGTAATTCGTCAAATACGAGTGTCGTAGGCTGAGGCAAACTCACTTTCGTTTATGTGCATCACAACACCCACTTGCAGCTGCATTCGAGTTCATCATATCGCTGAGTTTAGATCGTGTACGTATCCAAGGCGTCCCTCGAATACGTACATTTCAACCAAGCTTAGCGACTAGCGAAGTCGGACAAGCTACTCGTGATAGTTTTGATTTGCCGATCGCTTTGCTAACTTCGATTTAAAACCGAACTCATGTGTGTATCACATATCGTTTATTTCGGTCCTCGAGATGATTCGATTCGCTTCTCAAGCGCTCTTGTCAACATAATCAATACGATTTCTTCTTAGTGGGGTCGACCAAGTCTAAGAAATTTCTATCCAATTCCAGATCAAGTATCGTACTATCACCGAGTACGTCTTCCAATCAATGATTCAATTTGTTATCCCAATTTTACTTGCGCATCATCCATTTCTATCATTCACTTCGTTTGGGACCAATCTCACCGTCGTTCACGCACACTCACAGTTCCCGTCCTACTCTAAGTATTGCTGCCCAAGTCTATCGTCCGTCCAGACGATACTGTAAGGTCAATCGCACAAGTTCAATCACTCAGCATTGGGTCGTCCGCCTATCCGCTAGGTCAACTCACAAAGTCATAGTCACACATCAGGTCCGTGGCTCGTCGTGCAAGGTCGTTGCACGACGCTCGCCCCAAATCCTATGGTCAAACCATTTGTTCGCTTGTACGGGAGTTTCTACCTAAGTTCGTTTCACTCAAATTTCTAAACATCGAGCATGATCACCTAATTCGCATTAAGACTTACGTTGCACATATTCAATTCTGTTCAATCACCAGTTCTAACCAATTCGTGTATTCGATCACGAGGTCATCCAGCTCGACAATACATTGTGCCCCAATCTTACGCGAGTCCGATTATCCACGGCGGTTCATGAATCACCATGCAATGCTCTCGCAGAATAATCATTCTCATCGGGGCGTAACTCTTGGTTGAGTTTTTTAGGCTAACCCATTCTCGATACGCAGATTAGACCCACTCAATCCTCAAGTTCAATTCTTCAAGAACACAAATTCATTCTCGAGTCCACCTTCGCGTCAAACCACAAGTCAAAGCAATCAGATTGCCACGCCATCCAAGTTCAATCACTCCCGCTGTATGAATCACCATATCAGCGCTCACGCAGAGTGATCATCATAATCCGACGCGACGCATGTGTGTGGCTGGAGTTGCGCTCGCATAAGACAAGAATGTCAACGTTGTGGTTGTCAATGAATCAAATCCAAGTATTCACATTTTCATCTAAGCCAAATCAATTTGATAGTCTGACCGTCATACATTCAACTAGAAAATCCTCGAGCTAAATCTATCTTTTCCTCGACACATTTTTAACATTCCAAGTATAGCATCCAATGGGGAAATGACATTTGCACGATCGTCATTCGCCGAGTCAGAGTACCCACGAGTTATCGCATATCGATCTTTGATACGCCTCAATACCATCGACGATATGCGTAACCTGATGATCTTCCTTTACAACCGATTCCGAGTCGTGCGTTGATGCTGTTGTCCGAGTTGGATATTCCACAATTTCCTCGATATTCAAGATCAAGTTTGATCGCCATTCCTCAAGCTAGTTTCAAAATCGTTGTCCAAACTCAAGTCACAATTTATTTGAATCAATCTAAAATCGTGCGCGTGATCCTCTAAGTTTTCCTCGATCAAGACCATTCATTTTCATTCATCGTTCCGAATCATTTTCTAACTTGCGTTACCCATTGACAAGTTGTCCGAACGACATCTCGTTCGGGACATTCGAAGTCACGACCAACTAAGTGTGACGCGTTCTAAGGCTTTGCGTGATCGCATCGCCTCGCCGACGTGCTCGTTGTGTTTCGTAATCCTCAATTTTCGCTCGAATAATTTTCTAAGAACATCCATACACCACTCGAATTCGAGCCATACGATCTAGTCGTCGATATTTATTCTTATTCTTCTCCAAACTTATCACATACACCACTCGGGTTCAAGCCATCCTATTTAATCCACAATCACATTTGCATCATGTGCTAAGACATCCTTCAGATTCGTTCGACGAATATCTAGCGTAATCGCTTACGTCGCCTCGACGTACTAAGTCGTTCGCACTAATCCTCAAAAATCCAATAAATCTCCCGTGCATGCCTAAGCGTTAGTTTGATAGCGTTCCTATCGATATACACTCTAAGTGTATCTTCGTTCCTGACCGAGCGGTACTTGATATCGCTCGCAACTCGATTGCACCAGAAGTCGAGGTGCGCGACACGCGGCACAACTTAGCCAAAAGGCCGTGTGTATAGCTATCCCGTGCGGACTATATTCGAGTTCGCATTGCTCACTTATTCTTGTTCGAGCGATAATCGATCTCACTCGCAACTCGTTTGCACCAGAAGGTCTAGGTGCGCGATACTCTGCACAACTTAGCCAAAAGGCTGCGTGCATAACCATCCCGTTCGAACTATACTTTGGTCTCGTGTACCCGTTTGCTGTCAGCGTAAGGTCATTCAAGCACGCACTGCATTTGCTAACTCTTAGCATCGGTTCCTTCCAACTCAAGTCCGTCTTGGTGGCACAAAGGCCTTCGCCTATAGATCCGTCCAACCGAGTACTCGTACGAGCTTTTAAAAATATTTAGACTTATTGTATGGAATATCCCAAGGCACAATGAGAGAGAGCGTACACTTCTTTATTTCCTACGAGCTTTCAAAACTGAGAAATCGACGTGAAGTCCAAGGACGTAAAGCCGTGCTTTGATACCAATCTGTCATGTCCCGCTCCCGTAGGAGCGATCTTCCTCGCTAAGGTGTGATGCCGCACGGGCCTAGGTTGCGCACGTGCAAGGCCAAGTCCAGAAACGGCCGATTTGAGCTAGGCCACAGAGTCGCACAGAGTGTCCCCATTTGTAGCGAAAAGTAAATGAACACAAGTAGAAGCGAATTCAAACTCTTTATTGATATTCAAGAAGTTTACAAGCGACGCTAGGCCGATATTACAAATTGCTCGAACTCTCTTTCTCTGAAACATAAAAGGCGTACCAAGTGGCTTACAACATGGAATGATTCATGGCGATGTTCCGATACATTATGTCCTGTATAGAGTACTTTAGCTTCTTGCAACGTTCCAAGGCCCCAGAGTTGGCTTCGCGCCTTAACACTTTCGATGGAAGCTCCGCACCCGCCGACGTCTCCTGCATCCTGCAAGCAGACTGTGGGGTTATCAGTACATTGTTATGCACTGGTGGGAGAGGCTATCTCGCCCACAATGCTATCATTACCAAACACGTTCTATTTACTTTCGTGCACCGTCTATCATTCATTATCTTTCTAATCTTGCCTTAGGATCATTTTTATGGCATATTTCATAGCCTATCTCGTGTTGCGTAAATCAAGTGTCGCATAGAAATACATGTACTGACTTACCCATACTTACAGTCCGGCCTTTCCCTGTCCAACGTAAACCAAGTTAGTCAACAATTCATATGAAATAACTTAACGTAGTTCATGTAAGCATTCAATGTCAAGTGCGTGTCCTTGTCTCGGGTTCTAGCACGTCGTAGGCACGTTTTCTAACTCGTTTGCTCGAAGTACTCTTGATCATTTTGTGTGTTATATTCAAGCCTATTCAGAAGGTACTTTGTACAGTTAACTTAGACTACTTTGATTTCATTGCAAGGACTTGCATGTGGATTGCCACCAGCAAAGCCCACTTAAATCTATATGTCACCGGTCGCTGGCATCACAAGCCATTTTGGACACATCCAAGCCGTGGTATTTCTCAACTAGCGTAGGGTGAGGACTGGCACACATCCCGTTAGTCTCTTGAAATACTCCTGCACTTACGTCCCCCCGGGTGGCCGAGTCTACACCCAGACAGCCCGTAAGCCATGACTTGATCCCGCGTAGGCCGGCCACGATCCTTCCCTTCGATCATACCGTGGAATCCGTATCACCCGTGCACAGGTCCGTCCACGACCATTTCATATTTTATCGTCATAGGCTAACCCTTAGCCACAATGCATTATCGACCAGGTTAGCGTCCGTACAGTGCGGGTAGCGAGCCCCGTTGTACGTGCCCGTCATACCTGTCGCTAACCATTTCTTTCTTTCTTATCTTTTATTCATTCATTCTTTTCTTTCTTTCACTTGTCCATTCGTTCATTGATTCATTTTCGTATTCATCCTTTCGTTGATTCATTCATTCACACGTTTGTTCATTCATTCTTACATTTATACATTATGCAACTTCCCGTACGGGAGTCGCCTTGGCGACCCATCGGTCCCTATAGTCTTTCAATGTTGCTAAACTCTACTCGAACGACTATGTTGATAGTCTTCCCGTTTCATTGTTGTAAACCATTCATTGTTTCATTGTTGAACGCATAAGGGACCTGAACGTAAGCTTGTGCCTTAGCACGAGCGTGGAGCGCGGTGCGAGAGTTCTCGTATTTCCATGTTCCTTTCCATATTCTATACAAACATACAAGATGGAATTAATCCCTTAGCTAGGTGCGTTGGGTCATTTATTAGCATGCGCGGTGTTATCGCCTAGCGATTTCAGTGATAGTGTCCGTATTATTATGTGTCTAGGCTAAGCAAAGACGGGTTCATCGGAGCCACCCACCTTAGCGATGTTCGCATCGGCCGAGCGATACTCCGAGCGCTGCCTTTGAAAGTCTAAGTCTGGATTCATCTTGACGGGCCAATGTAAGCCTTGCATCGATTCTTTATCTGGTCGATGCCAACTCTTTGGGTCGACGGCTCGTTTGAGTCGTTGCACTTGCCGTTTGAATCGGCGTTCCGCTAGGGCGGAGCGGGTCACTACAGCCGTTCTCCCCCATCCCCGGTTAACTTCCTCCATCGCTTCGTCCTCCGGGCCCGCTACTTCGGCATTCCTCGCCTTGGCCTGGCCTCCCACGGCCGCAGTCTAGTGCGGAGCGGCATCCTCCTCCTCGAAGATAGCCTCGGGCCCCGTGCCGGCCAGTAAGGGCCAGCTTCTCCCCTTTCGGTTCCCGTGATCGGGCTTGGGGTCCCGTGACCCCTCAGTAGCTCACCCATCGAAGCCTCTGCTGGCTTTGCTTCCTCCGCTGGCTTTGCTCCTATCTCGGAGACCGTGCCTGTTCCCCCATGCGTAAAGCGTGGCTCTACGCCAACGCTAGGGAAGCTAGCGCTACCAGCTTCTCTATGCTAGGGGGAGCTATCGTTCCCCGTACGCTGTTTGGGGGATTCGTACACCTGTCCCCCCTTCATTGGTCACGTGCGTAGGCTCCACATTAATGGATAAGCCCATTCCCACTGCTGAGGGATTTCGCGAGCTTGAGGGCTCCCACGGTGTGGGCCAGCTCTTATCCTCTGCTTCAGGCT
Organism: Iris pallida; assembly: GCA_029216955.1. Lineage (NCBI taxonomy): Eukaryota > Viridiplantae > Streptophyta > Magnoliopsida > Asparagales > Iridaceae > Iris > Iris pallida. Next base: position 365,486 of record JANAVB010003400.1, on the reverse strand, counting down.
ATTGAGCACCTGGTGGCACCTACGTTGTGGGCCAGCCTTTTTCCCCTGTTACGGGTAGCGTAGTTCGCTCGCCCGGTGGCACCCACGTTGTGGGCCAGCCCTTTCCTCCAGTTCTGGATAGCGTAGTACGCACGCCCGGAGGCACCCACATTGTGGGCCAGCCTTCCCCCTCTGGTACGAACTTTCTAGAGTCAGATGGCTTCCACTTTGTGGGCCAGCCACCCCTCTCACCGCTCAACTCCCCCGCGTTGGGACCCCTTAACCCCCTTGCAGTTGTGTCCGTTGCGGGAGGATCCGTCATCTCGACCGCTTCCGTCTCTAGCTACCCTCCTGCTGCCTCAGCCCCCCTCACCCCCACCCTTTGGGCGGCCCGGTCCCTCCCCGAGCACCTTCCTACGCCGAAGCATTGCGGCCTGACCGCACGAAGGTCCTTCCCCCCACCCGCAGAGATCGTCCTTCCGGACATAGTTTTTGCAACACCACCCGATGGATTCCCAATCCGCGTTCCCTTCTCTGACGTGGACATTTCTTCCTACCCTCCACCTTCCTCAAATCCTTCGTCCTAAAGTTCACCTCCGGTTGCCTGAAGATTGCTAAGGTGCAGGAGGCTATCGCTGCATGGGGTCTCTCGGACACCTACCGGGTCGTCCCTCTTGACCCGAAGCACATGTTCCTGCACCTGTCCTCTAACCAGGACTGCACCAAGGTTTGGGCCAAGGGCCCCACCAAAATCGACTCACAGATAGCTAAAATCGTTAAATGGTCACCCAAATTCAACACCATTGTGGATTCATCGATCATATCCACATGGGTCACCCTGCCCAACCTCCCACCGGTGTGCTTCCCCGAAGCTGCTCTTAAGCGTATTGCCAGCTCCTTCGGGTCCCTGGTCGCTATCGTGGAAGAAACACGTAACCTCTCAAAATGTAACTATGCGAAGATTTGTGTTGAGCTCGATCTCGCCATAGAACCCCCCAAAATGATTGAGATAGAGCTTGCAGATCAGACGATTCAACAAACGCTGGTGTATGACAACAATATCATTTATTGCCAACATTGCCTGATGAGCGGACATTCCTTGCTGCGCTACTTCCGGGCCAACCCATCTCTCAAGAAGCCTGGACAACGCAAACCTCGCGACCTGGGCACATCCACCACCCTCCACATTCCATCGCCTGACACCTCACCCGCTCCCACCCAACGGCACACAGGAACCCTCCCTCAGCAAAGCTCGAGACCCCTCTCCTCGTCCGACTCCTCTATCGTCCCATACAATCCCTCCACCATCACCCTCGCTAACTCCTTTGCCATTCTAGACATTGATAACTCCCCTGAGAGCCCTAACGAGCACAACTTTCACCACTTTAGCCCGGACTCTGACAGCATCCGCCAGGCTGAGCCGGACACTTTACGCAATGGTACACATAAATTCGACAACCTATCTACCCCACCCACCTCCACCTCCACCGCGACGGCACTGTTCCTCATGAGACCTCCCTTATTACCTCCCTCAAGCCCTTAGACACCAGCTCTACTCCCCCCTATCCCTACTGGCGACCAACCACATAACCTGCTCGTGGTGACCCATATTGTCGTTGGGCAAGGGTTGTCCACTGCAGATACGACCCTCTCCCCCGTCGTTAACGATGCCCCCCGACCCTTGTTCCCCTCTCATTGGAAGGTTCTGGCAAGCCAAAGACGCTGGTTTCCCTGATCGCAACAACCCTCTGTGTGCGCTTGACGAAGTCGAGGTTGCGAGTTACTCCCCAGTGGCTGCCGATCATGCTCCCTCACCTACTGGTTTGACATCGGCCAGTGACAACCATAATACTTCCAACAATAAATCTTACCCGAATCAGAAGAAGAAAAACAAGAAAAAGAATCAACAAGCGGCCATGACCACTAGGTCAGTAGCCAAGCTAAACCATCACACCCTCTCCCACCAACCCAATGTTTAACATCCTCTCGTGGAACGTTAGAGGCATAGCAAATAAACTGACACTGAATAGAATCCTCAGCCTCAAGAAAATTCACAAAATCGACATCCTAGTGATCATCGAGCCCAAAATTCCCAAAAAAAGGATCACCGGCATCAAACTTCATATTGGATTCGCGACCGCGCTGGCTGGCAGTCATGACATCTGGATTCTCGCCAGTGCAGGAATCAAATCAGACATGGTTCAGGACTCTCGCCAAGCACTCTCCTTCTGGGTGGAACATCCTCAACTCCGGAACAGAACCTTAATCTCCGCCGTTCACGGTAGCTGTGACTTCCAAGAGCGTAAACTCCTCTGGACTGACCTGCTCAACACCCACCTCTCCCTTATAAACTTTCGCGGATGTGCTGAGGAGACTTCAACACCATATCTAGTAGTATCGAGAAGTCTGGGGGGCGTCCGCCCAGGCTTACGGCCATGGAAGACTTCAACAACTTCACCTTCAATGCGCACCTCACTCACCTTCCTTTCTCCGGCAACGCTTTCACCTGGTACAACATGCAGGAAGGCTCCCATCGTCAATACTCTCACCTCGATCGTGCAATCATCAACAACCACTAGGCAGACATGGGGCTTATCACTGGCCTCTTCCACCTCAACACCACAGAATCCGATCACTCACCCCTTCTCATCGAGATCAGTAGAAGCTCCCACCGCATCAAAAAACCTTTCCAATTCCTGGATTTCTGGAGGCACCATCCTAGTTTCAAATCTGAGGTAGCCTTAGATTGGTTCTCAGTGAACGACGCTGATCCGATGTACAGAGTCACGGCCAGACTGCGTGCCACGAGCAAGGCTCTCTCAAGGTAGAGTAAAGTAGCTTTCGGCAACATCTTTCAGGAGACGAAAAATACGGAAGATGATGTTACTCGTACCGAGATCTCTTACATTACTAACAGATCGCCCCAAGCGCGTACCGCGCTCAACCTTGCCAGAGCGATCCTCAAGTCCAGGCTTAAAGTCGAAACCGAATTTTAGAAACAAAAAGCTAGACTTAAATGGGATAACGAAGGGGACCACAACTCCAGCTTCTTCCACGCCTCTGTGAAAAGCCGCAGACAGCAGCTCAACCTTCACCATATTTCTGATAATAATGGCAACCAATTGATGGACCAGCAAAAGATTCAAGAGGCTGCGGCCAATTTCTTCTCCAATCTCTTCACCATAGAAGCGGTCGTCTTGGACGACTGGAGTGCTGGCAGAGATCCCTAGCATCATCACCGATTTTGAGAACGAGCAGCTCCTTTCCCTACCTTCCGCTGTCGAGGTGCAGATTGCGGTATGGGAGGTTGACGAGCATAGCGCTCCCCGGACCTGACGGATTCAGCAGGGTATTCTACAGACAATGCTGGGACATCATCGGTCCAGACTTTTTGGAGGTTTCGGTCGTCTTCTTTCAAGGAGCGAGATACCCTAAATCCTTATCCAAGGCTAATCTCATTCTCATTCCCCAAAAAAGACAACCCAGAAAACCTTCAAAGACTTTCGTCCCATAAGTCTATGCAACTTTGCCAACAAAATCATCGCGAAAATTATCGCTAACCAGATGTCGAATATCCTACCCAAAATTATATCCGAAGAGCAGAGCAGTTTCGTTAAAGTGCGTAACATCGTGGACAACATCCTTCTAGCTCAAGAGATGGTCACTTGCATGAAATTTTCGGCTAGAGGAGGAACATCGCCATCAAGCTGGACATGGAGAAAGCCTATGACCGCCTCGACTGGCAATTCATGATCTGGGTTTTCAGGGGTTTTGGCTTCTCTGAACCCTGTATTGACATCATCTTCAGGTCCATCAACAATTCCTGGTTCTCCTACCGTAATCAACGGCTAGGTCGAGGCTTCTTTACCGCTAGTCGTGGCGTCTGACAGGGGGATCCTCTTTCAGCCACCATCTTCATCATCTCTGCAGAGGCCCTCAGCAGAAACCTTAAGAGCATGCCCAATACCCTTTGGTTCTACCCCTTTCACACCACCACCGGCTGCCCCATCATCACTAACCTTGCTTATGCCGATGATGTCCTCATTTTTTTCTCCGGCGACATCGGATCTATCGAGGTGGTCCTCCAAACGCTGAACAGGTACACCAGATATTTCGATCAAAGAATCAACAACAACAAGAGCGTCATCTACACCCATCACAAAACGAACAGGTCTCACTCTGCGACGCTCTCCAACCTGACTTCCTTCGCCACAGCATACCCTCCTTTCACCTACTTAGGGTGCCCATTGCTCTATGGCAAGGCCAATTCGGGTATCTTCGAGTACTATGGTCGGCGCCATCAGGAAAAGGATCGAGGGATGGCACAATGCCACCCTCTCGCCTGGAGGCAAGCTGATTCTGATCAAGCACGTCCTATCCTCCATTCCTATTTACACCCTGGCGGTCTGCAACACTCCTAAAAAGGTTCTCGTCTTGCTTGAATCTCTCTCCGCCTGCTTTTTTTGGGGTCACAACAAAGTCAAAGGCAAACACCACTGGGCCAGTTGGACCACTATTGCTAATCCCACCTCCGAGTGTGGTCTGGGATTCTGCAGATTGGAACACATCGCCGATGCATGCTCTATGAAGTTATGGTGGAAACTACGCATAGACAATTCAATTTGGACTCGCTTCATGAAAGCAAGATACTACAGATATTCCCATCCCGGGATGGCCTTAGTCAATAACCGTTCATCGTCATCCTGGAGACGTATTACCCACGGTCGATAGCTTGCTGACCCCATTATGGACATCCAGCTAGGCAACGACTACTCATCGATGAGCTACGATCGTTGGCTGGATGGGAACCTCTGGCACCTCTCGAGTCCCCTTCGTATGAGGGCCAGATTCGTGAGCTTTGGGATCCTTCGTCCGGATGGATCTGGGATCGTGTCAGGATCTGGCTCGGTCACGCGGCTGCCAGGCCATCTCGCTACTGCGAATCTTCCGACTCTTCAACACTTCGGACATCACGAGATGGTCCCCTAACCCGGATGGCAAGTTCTCCCTACATTCTGCCAAGTCCGTCGCCCGCGTCGTCGGGATCCCATAACCCCTCATCGCCCTTTTCTGGCATGCGTACATCCCCATCAAATGGTCGATCCTTATCTGGCGAGCCCTACTCTGTAACCACCGACGACGTAATCACCTCATTTGTATACAGCCTTGCTTCGAGATGCCATTGCTGCACTTTTCCCTAAGCTGAATCTGCTGAGCACATCCTTACCTCCGGAGATCTACCGAGAATATTTGGGCGACTCTCAGCACCAAGTTTAGGAAGGCCCTTCCCTCTAGGGGCTTCAATGATCTCCTGTCCAGTTGGGGCATCTCCCACGGACACCAGATCATCGTAGCCGCTGGCATTTGGGTCCTGTGGAAAAACAGGAACAAGTTCCGTTACGAGGGCAGACATCTTCCTCCACCACAACTGTACAGGGAAATCATCAGACAAATCCTAAAGATTCGGAGGCGCTACTCGCACCCCACGACACAATTCTGGGAAACCCTTCTTTAGTCTCTGTTTTTTTATTTCTGTTTTTCCGATTTGCCTAGCCGCTTCTTCTCTTTTGCCAGCGCTTGGCGCTCTTCTTGTATAGGCTTTTTATTTTGCACCTGATACATCAATAAAATTCCCCCTTCTTAAATATATATATATATATTTTAAATATATATATATATATATATATATATATATATATATATATATATATATATATATATATATATATACATCTTGTCATTTCACTTATGTCATTTAAATTATGTCAATATTAAATACAGTGCCTATACTGTAATATATAGATATGTACTCTATAAATACAATATATATACTGTAATATGTAAATAAATACATTGCCTATACTGTAATATGTATTTTATAATTACAGTGCCAATACTATAATATGTATGCTCTCAATTTCTATAATTTAATTCATTTACTTACATGTATTCAATTTCGTATTTATTTATGATTTTACGTACATTGTGCAATACGACCACTATAAGTCCAAGCCTAGCATGGGTTGATTGGACTTCGGTGAGCCAACACATATTCATGGTCTAGTCGAGTCATGTTGGACTTGGTTCATGGCCTCGGATCCCGTATCTGGACTTTGGTTCAATTTCAAATACGTGGACAAATACATTAAATAATTATTTCTTTAATTCTAAATCTGTGTTTTATGATATTTATATTTACAAACAACATTTTAATGCTGAATAAATTCTAAAAAAATTATTATAAAATACTATGTTATTTAAGCTAATTTAATATAATTTGTCCAGAATTTAATTTACTGTTTTGCTACTGTCTAAAAAATAGGAAACCAGAACTCATTTTCAATGTACACTTGTAAACTGATTTTTACTAAATAGTTACATTGGATTATAAATTCTAGAACATTTATAATAAATTACAATAATTAAAAAGATTAATTTGGTATATTATTTCATATAAATTAGGACTGTATAACTATCTTAATAATTATTGGAACACAATGCACAGTCTGAATAATTAATTAATATTGACTTGTGTGTTTTTGTGGGTTTTGGGAATATTTTAGTATCGGGACCTTATCCTACCTTAGTATAGAGATACTACCTATTTTTTTAGATGTTGTAACACCCTACATTGGACTGCTAGAGCATCACTTAGCTAGTATCCTATTAAGAGCGGTGTCACAACACTAGTGTAAATCTTGAACATAGCTTAGAGACTGAGATTGTACATCATTTTGACAGGACACCGGACATTTATACCTGTTTTCTTATATCCTTGCTTTACTCGAGGCAAGTACCCCTACAAACTTTATTTACTGTATATAATAATGAACTGTGAATGAACCATGTTAAAATACTAGTTTCTTGAAACTGCAAGTCATATCATTACAAGCTTTATACTGCTCTCAGTATCTTTCATATACTCTATACTGCTCCCAGTATCTTTACATGCTTAGAAAAGCTCTTGTATATCTCACTATGATGGTTACTAGGACATAGGGGAAACTACTAGCTGAGTACATGATCATGCCTCCCTTCTTCCGTACGTATGTACAGAGCAAGGTCGCATTATATATGCAAACCTTATCGTAGGCCTTATCCCGTATTTTTGTACGGATGTACACCTATGCTTGTTACTTGTACATATATATATTTCAGATTTATGGCTTGTACTCCGGTATATTCTATACCTATTGACTGATCACGTACCTGCTCTAGTTTTAAACAATATATATGCATGTGTCGCCATGACAATTGTATCCTTGACATGATAGTTGTGATATTACATTATAGATTGTGCGATGACATGATTTTCTGTTATTACATCTCTTTTTATTCCATATTTAGTATATTTTGTTTGTAGAATCAGTACTTGCTCCCGTCTTGACAGGATAACGTTGTAGGTACACTATCCGAGAAAGAAATGTTATGTGATACCTACTACGGGACTTCCTTAGAAGACCTGGCCTTTGCTCCAGAAGAGGCCCCAACGGGGAACCTTGCTTAGTTGTCGCCTTTAGACTTTAGACTTCGGGTTGTTATAACTTATATTTGGTTACTGGACTTTGTCTCCAGTTTCATACTTTGAAGTGTAATAACCAACTAAACTTATTTGCTTTCGTCAATAGATGCTATGTTGTGATGAACTCTTAAAATGCTTTAATATAACTGTTAGCACACTTAGTACCATTTTGTCTATCTCTTATAACAGCTTACTACGCTTTAACCAATTGTAGGCTGGACATGGCTCGGCCCGGCCTAACAATTTGAGTAGCGGGTCGTGACATATTTTAGTGGTAGGCCCATGCAGGTCGAGATTAAAGTTGTTTGGTTATGTTATTGTACCAAGCATGCCTGCAATTAGGATTTTAGGACAACTGGATAATACTAGGGACAACATTTAGAACACCTAGAGGATTACTAGGATTGCAACATAGGGAGAACTCATCACAGCATAGGACCGTTAACTATAATTAGCCTCTTGTTTGAAATTCAATGGGTTACAATTTTGGCCAAGATTGTACCCTTGGGATGACCCCTAATAATCTCATTCTAAATCTTACCTCGAAATCTGTTTTCGCTTGTTTTCATTTACTCTTTCTTAATTCGTTGTTGAATTTGATTCCTGATATTCGTTATTGACTTTGATTTTGCATCAAGATAAATTTTATGGATTACGTTAAGGTGTATTCTGATAACATGTTTGATGATGACAGTGGAAATGGTAAATATTTGCTTTATTTATGGAGTTTAGAATTTATTGCAGCCATATTAGCTAGCATGATAAGGACATAGAGCCTGATTTTGGATATAATTATCCTAGTTATAGAATTTAGATTTTCTTGCAGCCATACCGATTGGCGTGGTAAGAATTCTAGATAACATGATTAACGTATATATACCTTGGTTATGGACTCTATCGTTTATTGCAACTATGCTTACCGGTGTGGTAAAAATTCTGGTAACATGTTTTCAGGAAGACATGTATGGTTATCAGATCATATCTTAAATCGGTTCACTTCATTATGACCAGATGAGCAAGAACAAATTTTTATCATTATTTCTTTTGTCTTACCATTATTTCTTCGTCTTAATTAACCCTGTCCTAGTTACATCTCAATTATCTCGTATCTACTTCAATTAGTTACACTTTGAAATCCTTTTGAATTTTCGTATTTCTTCACTTAGAAAAGGCCAAAAAAAAGTATCATAAATCATCTAGCTCAGAAAGGACGTAAGTTGTTATCATATGGTAAGCTTGGTGGGAATATAAAATATTGGACATTCAGATAAAATTGTGGAAGAAAGCTATGACTGAAATTAGAAACATGAAGAGATCAGTAGTATCAGCTTAGAAATGATTACACTAGAGAATTATTTCGAGGATGAATTATTTGGAAAGAACATAGGAGAATTTCGAATAAGAAGAGCAGTAGAATATACATTAATAGTTAGAACATTAATATTTCGTAGATGTATTTTAGAACTGACAAGGATATTCAAGGTCGAAATGTTTTTGAGAACTTGGATATTTTAGGTTAGTGATTATCGAGATATTTTATTTTTAGGTTATGATACCAATTTAGGAATTTAAATAATGGGGAAGAGACTTTAACCGCATGCTGTGATGATACGAAATTGAACAATGATTGGTAAGAGAATGCCTAGAAATAGGGAAAAAACTACGTTATTGAGTTAAAGGAACCTTTAGATATTTTTGTAAGAATTCCTGAATTTAATGAGGATAATGGTTAAATGTGTAAGTTGAAAGGATTGTGAACTGATTTTATAATGAAGGATAAAATTTTATATGGTAATAGTGACATTAGACTTGAGCAATACAAGAGTATCAATTGGAATAACGATTAAGGATTTATGATCCTTGATTCAAGAGTTTCGGATCTAGTTAAAGGCAGACGAAGGAATTTTGACTTCAGGATGACTAAATGGGGCATGAACTGCAAAATTAAGGAGGGTAGAAAATTTTGAGAAGCTCTAACAAGAACATACTTTATGGGTTAGTAATCTTAGAATACAGGTCAAGCTTATAGTATTATGGCAGGGTTCAATCTTCATGACCGAAGGTTATGATTTTTGGTAGTAGTCATATAAGGGTTTGATTTTCACATTTGGACTTGTGACATAAATGTATGATTGGCAAATGATGATGGTAGTAGCAGAGTGAGATGATTATCTTGACTTCCCTATGAAATCTTGTCTTTTGATTTCTTTATCATAATAAAAGGAATTTGATTTTTCCAATCCTTAAATCATTCTTTAAGTTCCAATATCGCTAATTTCTAAATTCCTTTGATCGCGACCATTCAACTTTGGTTATCTCCTTTATCATACCAATATTCTTAATCCTTGATCGTACTTAATTGATTTAAATCCCATCGTGACCTAGATCTCTATCAACATGTTGCTCGTGCTTGGACTACAATTATATTTCTCATCATGCCTAATTACTGTTTGACCAAGGTTATATTAACCTTATCTTTGGTCATGTCAAAATTTTGATTATGATCATGTTTGGATCTAGATACCATTATCACTCGAGCCTAAACTTTTGATTTAAATTCTTAATAATGACTAGTTCTGTGCTAACCATGATTTGACTTAGCCATCATTCTTCATGTTTGATCGTGCCTAGATAATCTGGCACGGCTAGACGACTTTGATCCCTACAATCGTGATTCTAGGACTTGATCATGCCAAACATTTGATTATTCTTAATAATGTCTAATCGCATCATCCCTATATTAGATCGTTCCTATCCTATTGATCATTCTATACTTAGGCTTGATTCTAACTTGATCGTAACTAAATAATTTCGATTATCTTAAATCACATCTAGTCATTGTTCTTTGATCGTGCATAGGATATTTGCCTAAACTCACTATCGTGTTTTGAGCCCACGTCAACCTTAAATTTCGAGGACGAAATTTTCTTTAAGGAGGGTAGATTTGTAACCCCTATTTTTCCAAAAATTATTAAATGAAAAACAATTCCAAAAATTTCCCAAATTAGTTCTAAAATGTTCTAAATATTTTTTCTATTAATTTTAGAATTTTTCTGCGAATTTAATTGGAGTTATTTGGAGTCCGTATGAATTTTTACAATTTTTTAACTTGTAGGGGCATTTTGGTAAATTATATATTATGGCAACTTGGTAAAAAGGGCACAATATAAATTTTAGGAATTTATGATGGACATTTTCGTAATAAAATTTCTGTAGGAAAGGTTCCAAAATTTTTCTATAAATAAGTCCCTATGGTTGTGCATTGGGATCCTAAACAAAATCCTAGCCACCCTTTCCAATTAAATTTCAGGAGCCACAGTTTCCAAGCAAATTCCCCTACTCGACCTACTGGTCAACGTTGTGAGCTTAAGTGTCCCCCCCTCACAGGTTAGCAGTTCGAACCCCGCCTTAACCTAAGAATTCCTTTTATTTCTGTATGTATACATATACGCATTAAGTTCCAAATAAAATTAACTCAGTTAAACCTTTACTAGTAAGCTAAGATGGCTCCACTGGTTAATGTGCGCATTAAACCACCCCTGTGTATGCCTGGGGTTAAGGGTTCGAAACCCTTTGATTTTGTTTTGGGTGGCTATTTTGTGTTTTTTTGTTGTATTTTTGTATATATGTGTATATATATTTAATTATATATATGTATATATTTGTGGATATATTATAAATACATATTTATTGTTAAATACATTGTATAAATCCATTTCATAAATATATATATATATATATATATATATATATATATATATATATATATATATATATATATATATATATATATATATATATATATATATATATTTAATATATATATTTTTAATATATATATATATATATATATATATATATATATATATATTTTTTTTTATATATATATATATATATATATATATATATATATATATATATATATATATATATAAAAAAATATATATATATATATATATATATATATATATTTTAAATATATATCATATATCATATATCATATATCATATATCATATATATATATATATATATATATATATATATATATATATATATATATATATATATATGTATATATATATATATATGATATATATTTAAAAATATATATATATATATATATATATATATATATATATATATATATATATATATATATATATATATATATATATATATATATATATATATATGATGTAATCCTCCAAAAAGACAAAAGAAATTAATTACAAGAATTTAATATTAATAACTTTAACATTTTATCCCTTTTATATATATATTTACATCTTGTCATTTCACTTATGTCATTTAATTTATGTCATCTAAATTATGTCAATTTTAAATACAGTGCCTATACTGTAATATATAGATATGTACTCTATAAATACAGTATCTATACCGTAATATATAAATAAATATAGTGCCTATACTGTAATATATATTTTATAAATACAGTGCCTATACTGTAATATGTATGCTCTCAATTTCTGTAATTTAATTCATTTACTTACATGTATTCAATTCCGTATTTATTTACAATTTTATGTATTTTGTGCAATACGACCACTCTAAGTCCAAGCCTAGCATGGGTTGATTGGACTTGGGTAAGCCAACACATATTTGAGGTCTAGTCGAGTCACGTTAGACTTGGTTCATGGCCTCGGGTCCCGTATCTGGAATTTGGTTCAATTTTAAATACGTGGACAAATACATTAAATAATTATTTATTTAATTCCAGAATCTGTGTTTTATGATATTTAAATTTTCAAACAACATTTTAATGCTGAATAAATTTCAAAAAAATTATTATAAAATACTATGTTATTTAAGATAATTTAATATAATTTGTCCAGAATTTAATTTACTGTTTTGCCACTGTCTAAAAAATAAGAAACCAGAACCCATTTTTAATGTACATTTTTAAACTGATTTTTAATAAATACTTAAACTGGATTATAAATTCCAGAACATTTATAATAAATTACTATAATTAACAAGGATCAATTTGGTATATTATTTCAAGTAAATTAGGACTGTATAACTATCTTAATAATTATTGGAACACAATGTACAGTCTGAATAATTGATTAATTAATATTGACTTGTGTGTTTTTATGGATTTTTGGGATATTTTAGTATCGGGACCTTATCCTACCTTAGTATAGAGACATTACTTGTTGGTTTAGATGTTGTAACACCCCCTATTGGATTGCTAGAGCATCACTTAGCTAGTATCCTATTAAGAGCCGTGTCACAACACTAGTATAAATCTTGAACATAGCTTAGAGACTGAGATTGTACATCATTTTGACAGGACACCGGACATTTATACATGCTTTCTCATATCCTTGCTTTACTCGAGGCAAGTACCCCTATAAACTTTATTTACTGCATATGATAATGAACTGTGAATGAACCATGTTAAAATACTGTTTCTTGAAACTGTAAGTCATATCATTACATGCTTTATACTGCTCTCAGTATCTTCCACATACTCTATACTGCTTCCAGTATCTTTACATGCTTAGAAAAGCTCTTGTATATCTCACATGATGGTTACTGGGACATGGAGGAACTGATAGTTGAGTACGTGATCATGCCCCCTTCTCCGTACGTATGTACCGAGCAAGGTCGCATTGTATATGCAAACCTTGTCGCAGGCCTTATCCCGTATTTTTGTACGGATGTACACCTATGCTTGTTACTTTTACATATGTACATTTCAGATTTATGGCTTGTACACCGGTACATTCTATACCTATTGACCGATCACGTACCTGTTCCAGTTTAAACAATATATATACATGTGTCGCCATGGCAAATATATCCTTGACATGATAGTTTTGATATCACATGATAGATTGTGCCATGACATGATTTTCTGTTATTACATCTTTTTCTATTGCATGTTCAGTATATTCTGTTTGTAGAATCAGTGCTTGTTCCCGTCCTGACAGGATAACGTTGTAGGTACACTATCCGAGGAAAGAAATGTTATGTGATACCTACTACGGAACTGTCTTAGAGGACCTGGCCCTTGCTCCAGAAGAGGCTCCAGCGGGAAACCTTGCTTAGTTGTCGCCTTTAGACTTTAGACTTCGGATTGTTATAACTTATATTTGGTTGCTGGACTTTGTCTCCAGTTTCATACTTTGGAAGTGTAATAACCAACTAAACTTGTTTGCTTTCGTCAATAGATGCTGTGATGTGATGAACTCTTAAAATGCTTTAATATACCTATTAGCACACTTAGTACCATTTTGTCTATCTCTTATAACAGCTTACTACGCTTTAACCAAGCGTAGGATGGACATGGCTCGGCCCTGTCCCAACAATTTGGGTAGCGGATCGTGACATGGCGCACTCATGCTATATGTCTTTCTTTGCTTACTAGATAGTGACCCGTCGGGGTGCACTCTTGAACATGTCTTTCCTTGCTTACATAATAGTAGCCCGTAGAGGCGCACTCTTGACAAGTACTCTTTACATGACAAGTAAACGTAAACATGACATGCTTAATCAAGATGTTATTGTAACGGATATTTTCTCCTTGCTAATGTAACTCTTTTGGACACCGTAGTTGAATTCTTTGTGTATACGTGCACAAGCTACATGTCTCGTCTTGCATCATATCTAGTATAAGGATTCTTGATTATCATGGTCAGGGATTCATACTGAATCTGGCTATGATAACGACTAGATTGATCAAGTAGCTCATAAAGATATTTTTCAGTCACAGGCAGTCCCGTTATCTGGACGCTTTAATTGGAATTGTAGCCTGTCGATGAGTAGGACGCATTTCTAGCACGTTTTCATGTGTTGCACCCCTAAGTCACCTAATACAACTCTCTCAACCTGCGAAAGGATAACTCGGATAGTCTGCAGGGCTTGTGACTGCTGAAATATCTTATTGCAGTCTTGTTAGTAATTAGGATTGTGATAACCCTAGTTAGATAAAGTATCAAGCCGTACTCTTTTCTTGGCCGTGATTGATAGATGTAGTCCAGTCCAGTTTAGTTTTGTCTAGGTACTATCCGTATGTTTATTTCAGTACCTTATTGTTTATGCTCTACTTTCGTCGATGAATGATCGGAGACTAAGTTCTGTTCAGGAGAAGGGTTACAACCCTGGTCTTTGTTTGGTTTACGGGTTGTAACTTGGCTTCCGGAATACCTCCCAAGTCATCTTATCATTTGTCGTCCTATTCAGTACTTACATGTTCTACATGATCCTTATGTTATACAATGATTAGAAACTAAGTTCTGTTCAGGAGAAGGGTTACAACCCTGGTCCTTGTTTGGTTTACGGGTTGTAACTTGACTTCCGGAATAGTTTCCAAGTCATCCTATCATTGTCGTTCTATATAGTTCTCGCATGCTCACATGTTCAGTTATCTCACAAGTTTACATGATCCCTATGCTAAGTCAATATGCTCTCATGACCCGGCTGGCTCACATGCTTACATGATCAATTAATTTTACATATTCTTAAGCTTTCGTTTACTTAGCATGACTGCACTATACATTGTGTCACATGTTAATTACCGTACGTCACATGATGCTTTACTTATTGTCTTTTCCATTCTCGGGATAAGTGCATTGGTAGTGCACGAGTCTCGATCTGTATTTACTTATTGCTTTCCCTAACCATTGTTATGTTAGCTATTGCTGGTTTTAGTCCATAGTTTGGCTTCCTTTGTGGTACTTGCTATTTGGGGTCTGATTCCTACTAGTTTTGTTTGGCCATATCTGATAGAGGAGCCTAGAGGATCTCCCACAACATCTACTCGACGGTGACTATCCGGAGCACCAGAGTACCTAAGTGGGTTTCTTATCTTATTCTCCACTTGATATGTACATTATTCTTTTGTGGCGTTTAGCCTCCGAGCACGTATTTAGCTCGTGTTTTTGGTTATTGACATTTAGCCTACGGGCCAAAACATGATGTGCGCATTCTAGACTACAGCTAGATCTTATCATGTATGACTATTACTCTTGCTAGTTCTCTATTTTGGTATGTCTAGCTTCATGATCATCAATGTATAAATGGTTTGGGGTGCTTTACTATTGTATGTTTGATGATCATACTTTTTGTACTTTGTACAATTGCCTGTGATTGAGATACCTAGGATTGCTTGACCTAGGATCGATTGTTGGCTTGTAGAAGTAACCCCCATCTCTTGACAGCTTATACGTTATTTCAGAGTACTGGAGTACTTTGGTATTAGGTAGCTGTCCTGGGCCTTCTCTACCTGCCAGTATTCTGGTTCTGGAGCGTGACATAAGTTTTAGTGGTGGCCCATACAGGTCTGATTTATTAGATATGCGGGGGTTACTGATATAGTTATCTCAGTCACAATTATCCTTTATTGATATCCTTCGTATAATTCTCTATCTCTGTTCCTTTGACCTGATATCTACCTTGATCGTTGATCACTCCTGTTCCCTCGATTTGATCCTTGTGTCCTTTAACTTTCAGGGATACTGTTCCTAATCCTTCCGATTACCTTGTTCGGGTTCTGCTAATGACAGGTCAGCAATCTTCTGTTAGTCCAGTTGTGGAGGATCAGTCTCAGCATTCTGGTGTAGAGTCGATAGTTGACTCGAGGGCAGAGATGTCAGTCCATCCTGATCATCCAGTTGTGCCCGTACGGTCAGCAGTCCGAACGAAGGTAGTTCCAGATCAGCCCGATGTACCTGCACTCATAGGGATTATCAAGGAAATGATGGAGTCACAACAATGACGAGATTTCGTTCTCTAGCAGAGTATCCAGATGTTGATAGATCGAAGTGAACAAGGAATACTCGAAGTATTTCAAGCCGAGGACTTACAGCCAGAGGAAGTGCAGATTGGAGCCAGGCTAGTACCAAGTCATCTAGTCGATCAGCATATCGAGCCCGACCTACTGTAGAGGCAGTACGAGAGCACGAGCATATAACAAGGAAGACCACATCCAGAACTGAGGGTCGTAAGAGGTACCATTCACTCGTATCAGGCTTTTCACCCTAACGTCCTTCACCATTACCAGGAGACCAATATCCATACCAGCACCAGGAGTTACCATGTCGTATTTTCCTTCTGTGCAAGGGAAGGGCACACTCATTTTACTTATCGGAGGACTAACTTTCTATGTTTATCGTGCGGTTCACCTGACCACATGATAGGAATTTATCCCCGGAGGAGTCAAGGTGGATCGTCATACTTCCAGCCTTCCAACCAGCAGGCACCAACGCCTGTTCAGCAGCAGCAAGCTCAAAGGCAGAGAAACCAGTAGTATCAGGCAGAACAAGCCTATACATAGTGTAGAAAGTAAGGGCAATCTAGATTAATTTGTTGGACGGTCAATAGGCGATGCTTTCGCTGTGGAGCAGAGGACCATTCAATTAGCACTTGCCCATATCCGACATCTCGAGGACGACCATCTACACCAGATATACCACCGCCATCCTTTCTATCACCACCAGTAACACCTCCCTTAGTGGATGAGCAACTAGGACCAATACTAGATGTTCAACTATTGGCACAGTACCCACCGCCATCACGAACTCAGAGTATCAGGCAGCTCAGAGCACAGTTGTATGCACAGTACCAGGAGCAGCTCAAGTATCTGCATGAGGGTAATACCTTGGGAGTCTCAGGTACCATCTTCATAGTCTTCTTTTAGTTATGACCTTTGGATTTGTGTTTCAGTAGTAGGCCAGGTAGTGGCAGTATATCTTGGGTTCTGGTCGGCGACTTTGTATTCTATCTATATGTAGAGTATAATGGCCGGTTTGACTTATTCGGTGAGGGAAGGCGGGTTTCTCATCCTACTCTTTTGTCTTCGTACCTTGGGATAGCTGATAATTATCACATGTCTCGACTATGACGATACGTCCTGGGTAGTGTCATGTCTTAGACTAAGTCATTGGTACCGACTTACGTTGAGACTTGACCTTTATCCATTTTGGGAGTCAGCGTAGGCCAGCGAGGACGTTGGTCCATACTCAATTGACTCAGGAGGCATATCTATTCATATTCCTCCAACCCTTCTTGATTGTGGTTGTGTTATTGCTTACGCATTTATTTATATTACTGTTGCCTTCAATTACTTATATGCCATGCTTCGTTTTACGGAGATAGTTGTATTTTCTTGAGCTTTGTTTTGGGTTATCATGCTCGACTAGCTTTATGAAATTCTGAGGATAGAATTTTTATAAGGATGGGAGAGTTGTGAGACTTATCTCACTGTATCGGTATTTATATATGAATACGTATTTTGTACTATGTTTTCTATTTTCTTGATTTTTGGAATGCGTTAAATTTTTTCCCAACTTATAGATTTTCTCCTTGATCGATATATCGCCAATGTACCATTGTATGCCAACAGCATCCCTGTCACTCTCATTTTCTGTAACATATTTTCAGTATACGTATACATAATTCGGGCCTTTGTCGGGTGACCCGTGTTTTGACTTCTCTTTCTTAGCCTTACTTTGGTTTAATTTTGACTTGGTTTAATTTGGTTTGGTTCAACTTAGTTTGGCTTGGTTTGGTTTAGTTGGTTTGAGGTGAGATGGTTTTGTATAAAATCCAAACTTCTCTCTCTCTCCTCTATTATTTCATTTCTCTTCATCTTCTTTCTTTTCATTTTCTCCTCCAACCTAAGGCAAGTCATCTTGTCAAATATTGGACAAATGTTGTTTTGCTTATTTTAAACTCTTCTTTACGTGATTGTAAGCCTCTTTAGTACTTAGCATTTTTTATTTTGGTGGATAATTTCTTATACATCTAAGTTTACTTTACTTTCGAAATTTTTGGGTTTTGATCTACCAAACTTTATTATTTTCAAGTTTTGATTGTTCCATGTTGTAGAGAATTTGATTTTACCCAAAATAGACCTTTGAAAATCCGGATTTCGAATTGTTTTGAGTGATTTATGAACTTGGGAAGTTTATGGGTTCCATGAACTCATGTTCTCGGATTGGAGAAGATGAGCAGTGTTAGGCGCATAGCCATCAATATGCGTCCAAGCCACACTTTTTCCTGCTTAGGGCGCATAGCTCTTATTATGCTCCCAAGGCCTTTCCAGCATAGGCGTATAGGCTCTGGCATGAGTCTAAGGCCTAAAGCTCCCCTGCTTAGGCGCATAGTCCTTTTTATGCGCCCACTGAGTCTTGGAAGATAGTTTTCTTGCTTTCTTTCCAAGTGAACCCTGTCCCTAGCATGTGGGCGCATGCTCTCCTTAGGCGCATAGTCCTGGGCACATACTCTTCTGGGCGCATGCCATTCTCTTAAGCGCATGCTAACCAGGGCACATACAGCTCTAGGCGCATGTCTTCCTAGGTGTATGCCATCCCTTGTGTGCATACCATCTCTTGGGCGCATGCTCTCCTGGGAGCATGCTGCCCCTGGGAGCATGACGTCGATGGTACCCCTTTTTGACCCCTTGTATTGTTATTTGTCAGGACAATTCTTGTCACTTTTATCCATGCTCGTTCCCAAGGCCCTTAGTGTAAGGTTATAGATCTTTGTCTTGGCTTCAAGAATCTTCTTGTTTCACTTTAATTGGAGTTCATATGCGATCAATGATTTCAATCATAGTTTTGATCTTCTGGCATATTTTTTGTACTTGACGTTTTGAAGTTTTCTTCGACTGTAATAATTTTTTTAACATGATTTGATTATCTTGTACAGTTAGAAAATAATTGTACACCCTTTGTATACCCAACACTAGCACAGATTCAATTATTGTTTTATGCCAATTAGTTACTTCTACTTATCCCATCTCACATGTCAGGATATGTCTTTCCTTTCAAATATTTCTTATGTGATATGATATGTGTTTTCATGCTTTTTCGAATTTATTGTACTTTACAATCTATGCCATGTTTAGAATTTCTTTATAGTGACCCGTTGTGGTGCACTCATGATTTATGCATTTTTTTGCTTTACATGATAGTGACCCACCGTGGTGTACTCTATAACACGTTCCTTCTTTGCTTACATGATAGTGGCCCGTAGTGACGCACTCTTGACAAGTACCCTTAACATAATAACTCTAGATAGTGGCCCGTCGTGGCGCACTCATGCTACATGTCTTTCTTAGCTTACTAGATAGTGGCCCGTCGTGGCGCACTCATGCTACATGTCTTTCTTTGCTTAATAGATATTGACCCATCGTGGTACACTCTTGAACATGTATTTCCTTGCTTACATAATAGTGGCCCGTAGAGGCGCACTCTTGGCAAGTGCTCTTTACATGACAAGTAAACCTAAGCATGCATACTTAATGAAGATGCTGTTGCGACAGCTCTTTTTCCTTGCTAATGTAACTCTTTTAGACACCGTAGTTGAATTCTTTGTGTATGTGTGCACAAGCTACATGTCTTATCTTGCATCATATCTAGGATATGGATTCTTGATTACTAAGGTCATGGATTCATACTGAATCTGGCTAGGATAATGACTAGATTGATTAAGTAGCTCATAAAGAGATTTTTCAATCACAAGCAATCCCGTTATCTGGACACTTTAATTGGACTTGTAGCCTGCCGACGAGTAGGGTGTATTTCCAGCACGCTGTCATGTGTTGAACCCCTAAGTCACCTAATACAACTCTTTTAACCTGCGGAAGGATAACTCGGATAGTCTACAGGGCTTGTGACTGCTGGAATATCTCATTGCAACTTGTTCGTAATTACGATTGTGATAACCCTAGTTAGTTAAAGTATCAAGCCATACTCATTGTTTGGCCGTGATTGATGGATGTAGTCCAGTCTAGTTTAGTTTTGTCTAGGCAATGTCCGTATGTTTATTTCAGTACCTTATTGTTTATGCATTACTTTTGTCGATGAATGATCGGAGACTAAGTTCTATTCAGGAGAAGGGTTACAACCCGGTCCTTGTTTGGTTTACGGGTTGTAACTTGGCTTCCGGAATAGCTCCCAAGTCATCTTATCATTTGTCGTCCTATTCAGTACTCACATGTTCTACGTGATCCTTATGCTATATAATGATTAGAAACTAAGTTCTGTTCAGGAGAAGGGTTATAAACCCGGTCCTTATTTGGTTTACGGGTTGTAACTTAACTTCCAAAATAGTTCCCAAGTGATCCCATCATTGTCATTCTATATAGTTCTCACATGCTCACATGTTCAGTTATCTCACAAGCTTTACGTGATCCCTATGCTAAGTCAACATGCTCTCATGACCCGGCTAGCTCACATGCTTACATGATCAATTGATTTTACATATTCTCAAGCTTTCGTTTACTTAGCATGACTACACTGTACATTGTGTCACATGTTAATTACCTTATGTCACATGATGCTTTACTTATTGTCTTTTCTATTCTCGGGATGAGTGTATTGCTAGTGCACGAGTCTCGATCTGCATTTACTTATTGCTTTCCCTAACCATTGCTATGTTAGCTATTGTTGGTTTTAGTCCATAGTTTGGCTTCCTTTATGGTACTTGCTATTTGGGGTCTGATCCATCTGGTTTTGTTTGGCCAGATCTGATAGAGGAGCCTAGAGGATCTCCCTCACCATCTACTCGACGGTGACTATCCGGAGCACTAGAGTACCTGAGTGGGTTTCTTATTTTATTCTCCCACTTGATATGTACTTTATTCTTTTGTGGCATTTAGCCTCCAAGCACGTGTTTAGCTCGTGTTTTTTGTTCTTGACATTTAACCTACGGGCCAAAACATGATGTGCGTATTCTAGACTATAGCTAGAGCTTATCATGTATGACTATTACTCTTGCTAGTTCTCTATATTGGTATGACTAGCTTCATGATCATCCATGTATAAATGGTTTAGGACGCTTTATTATTGTATGTCTGATGATTATACTTCTTGTACTTTGTATAATTGTCTGTGATTGAGATACCTAGGATTGCTTGACCTAGGATTGACTGTTGGCTTGTAGAAGTAACCCCTATGTCTTGACAGCTTATACGTTATTTCAGAGTACTGGAATACTTTGGTATTACGTAGCTGGCCTGGTCCGTCTCTACCTGCCAGTATTCTGGTTCTGGGGCGTGACAATTTTAAGTTTCGCGACAAAATCCCTCAACCATGATGCCTGTGATGACGCCTCGTAGCAACCTATAAACTCTGCTTCCATAGTCGAGGATGCAACTAAACTTTGTTTCATACTTCTCCAGGATATTGCTCCATTAGCAAGTAGAAAAATATATCCTGAAGTACATTTTCTTGTATCCTCGCAACCAGTCCAATCAGAATATGTATATCCAATCATTTCCAAATGATCTGAATAATTGTACGTTTGCCTGTAATCATTAGTCCCTTTTAAGTATCTCATTATCCTTTTAGCAGCTTTCTAATGAGCCATTCCAGGATTATTTTGATACCTTCCCAACATTCCTACTGAAAAAGCAAGATCTGGTCTCGTGCAAACAACCGCATACATACGACTTCCAACTACAAAAGCATTTGGAATGTTTTCCATTTCTTTTAGCTCTGAAACATTGTTTAGACATTGGTCCAAACAAAACTTGTCATCTTTGGAAATATGTGCGTCTTTAGGTGCACAATTCTACATTCCAAACCTAACCAAAACTTTGTTAATGTAAGCCTTTTGAGATAATCCCAATTTTATTAGGGATCTATCTCTATGAATCTCTATTCCAATAACATAAGAGGCTTCGCCAAAATCTTTCATTTCAAAGTTTTATGACAAGTAATTTTTAATCACATGTAATAGGTCACTATCCTTACATGCAAGCAATATATCACCAACATACAGGACAAATATAATAAATTTGCTCCCACTGACTTTAACAGATATGCATTCATCCACAATATTCTCTATAAAACCAAATTGAAGAATTGTATTGTGGAATTTTATATGCCATTGACGGGATGCTTGTTTAAGTCCATATAATGATTTATTTAGCTTGCAATATAATTGATCTTTTCGTCCAAAGGCAAATCCTTCGGGTTGTCTCATGTAAACTTCTTCCTCAAGATCACCATTTAGAAAAGCTGTTGTCACTACCACATTTTTGACTTGAGAGTATTTTGGTCATTTTGACTTTTTGGTGAATTTAAAATTTTATTAATTAAATATGTGCTAATTATTTATTTAAGCCTTAACCTAGAAGTTAACCTAATCTAGATATGACCATGAGACTAGATATTACTTAAGAACCTTCTAAGCTAAATGCCAAGGTTAGGAATATCTAGATATTATGTTAGTAGGATATTTTGGTTAGATATTATTAAAGATAAACCTAGTTTTGATATGAGCCTTAGATTGGACTTGATTTACCTAGAGATAAGCTTAGCCACACATCTACAACTATTGCCTAGCCCTACATTCTTCCTATGGCCGGCCACAACATAGAAGCCCCCCCATAAGTATCCTCATATGCACTACCAAAATACAGTAAATTAGCGACGGAACATTAGCGACGGATATTGTCCGTCGGCGTTAGTGACGGCTTTGTGGCAACTAGCCGACGGAGTACCGACGACAAGCTGTTACATTTTTATTTTATTTTTAGGAGAGAAAAGGTCGCTCATCCGTCGCTAAAGCGTCGGAGATATAGCGATGGATATTTAGCCGTCGCTATGCAGTCGATTATTTGGCGGGAATTGTGGAGAGAATTGGCGGAACAATTCTTCGACTACGTAGCGACGGATATTCAGCCAGCAAGTATCAAATAGAGCGACTAACGGGCGACGGATAAAAATACGTCGCTAGTCCGTCGCTAAATATATGTTCCAGACTTAAATTTAAACGACGGAAGGAACTTTTCGTATTCCCCCCCAAATTTACTCTCTCCTTTCTCTCTCTCTCCCGCGACTTCGGTGATCGGCGTCGGCGTCCTCTCCTCTCTCTCTCCCGAAGGTAATTGTAGTGCCCTGTCCCTACATCGTGCCCTGTTTCCGTCTACGGGGTGCGCGAGAAAGGAACACTGTCGCTATCAATTCGGTCGGGACCGATAGGTCGGAATCGGCCGAGTCGATCGAACGGGAACGGTTGAATTAAGATCCATTCCACGTTATGGAATGGTTTCTTCGGAACCAAGTCCCATATTCAGCGGGTTGCGCCTCGAGGATTGGCTCTGCGGCTGAGTCGGGAGAGACCTCCCGTTGCTCTGGTTTTCATGCCGTACTTGATTTGGCTTTGGCTTTGGTTTTCGTGAATGCGTTTTTCGTGAATGTTTTCGATGGATTTTCGTGACGCGTTTTCGAGCTTCGCATTGATATCGAATATTCTTGAATTATACAGTGTTCTAATCAGTTGCTTATGCGATTGCAGGTGATCGAGCTTCGCATTCATATCGAATATCCTTGAATTATACAGTGTTCTAATCAGTTGCTTATGCGATTGTAGGTGATCGCATAGGCGACGTCAGCGCAGCCAACCGGTCGCTCACTTGAAGCAAGCCTAAGGCGAGTGGCTGACCTCCTTTGTCTCGTCCCTCTACTTCAAAACTCAATATGTGAAGTAAATGAATGCTTGTCATAATAGTGTAGAATCAAAGAAATAGTGGCACGATTCTTCACGAAACACTTGCTATCAAACTGCCGGTTTTGAAAATGGAAAACGTGTTTCTTACGCAAATCCACTTAGCCTATGCAAAACCATGAATGAATCGATTAACGTTTATCGCAACGATACGGTCAAGTAAGCAAATCAACTATGTTCAAAAGAAAACGGTCATTGGATAACTTGTCGACAAAGTGAAGTTTCCTCGAACGGTTGCCTTGGCCAAGGGACCGATTCGGCCAAAAATTTACGAGTGTAGCAGCGCCAACCCTTCATCGGTGCGAGTTATGCGGGCACTTTCACACAGGGCTCGCTACCTGACGCGAAAGGGGCGTCGTCTAACCAATGCTATAGTCCGCGAAGGGTTGACATTGCCAGTTGCCTTCATAACCCTTCACTGCTTAACAGGTGCACGGGACACGGGATGAATATGATAGTTTCTTAATGATATCCAGTTTCATATGCTTGCCTCAAAACAAGTTAACATGAAAATTGAACATGATGGTTAGAAAGATCATCGAAATAGCTAGCTAACATGTTTACGAAACTTCTTGAAATCAAATGTAGAGCTTGGATTTAATTAGCCATTCGCCAGTACATGTATTTCGTGCTGATCCTCGCTCTTTGCAGGTCCCGCGAACCAGGAAGGACGCACCAGCTAGCTCGGCGGCGTTCATAATTTTGAAGCTTCGGCCGTGCGTCGAAGACTTTCTTTGCGACTCCACTTTTGAAGGCTCTCGACAGTCCAAGAAAGATGACTCAGCGTCCCTCCCATCCAGGTCACTGGAGTACTTAGTGTATATTGAGGGATACGTGCAATGTATGGAACGGCTATCTCATCGGCACTCTTTTGTAATAGAGTCATGTTGTAGCCCATGCGGCAATGAGTCTTGTATCGGAGTCTGTAAAAGATGTTTATTATCAATAAAGATCAAGTTTCCTTTACTTATTGTGTGAATCAATTTGTTTGCGTACTCTCTTAGATCTCGTGTCTCGGATTACCTTATGACTAGGCCTTGTGCGATCGCAAATTAGGTTCGCATGGCATCACGCATGGGGGACGACTATCGATTCGACGGAATCGGGGCATGACATAATGGTATCAGAGCACGACTTTGCGTCCTTGGCCTCCAATGTCGAGTTCTAGTCTCCAACTGTTGACCTCGTGTCGATGAGATGAGTTGTTCCATACGCTGAACCCAGGACATTTTTCGAAACTAACGAGAGTTTTCGTCTTTTTCCTGCAGTTACGGGAGCTCAGGCGGAAGACGAGACGAACGCTTCTAGCGGCTCGAGTGCTTCTAGACCCGGGCATTACGTCAACCCAACGGGAATGACGCCTACCGTAGCCGGACCTTCCGGTGACCCGATGTAACATATGCTACAGATGCTTGAAATGCAACAACGTCAAAACGAGCTCCATCATCAGCAAGCGGAGGCTCGTCAGACTCAATTTGAGAATCGGTTCGAGGCTCAATTCAAGCTGCAGCAGCAGCAGCTGAATACCCTCCAGCAGATCGTACAGTCGGTCGTAGGCAACAAAAACAATTCAACGATCATGCCTGTCGTGACCCAGCCTGCGGTTCGATCCAACGAAGCAGAACCAGAGGCGCCCGTGCTCTCACCTGCGGCACCGAGAAGTTCTAACTTTGACGTATCAAAATTCACTAAAAGCTGCCGCACTCCCTTCAACGGTACAGAAGATCCCTCTGTGGCGATCGACTGGTTGGAAGAGCTGGAAGACAAGTTCGAGCTTCTGGGAATCGAGGACTCGAAGAAAGTCTCGTGTGCTCAACTTCTACTTCGAATGAACGCGCACGATTGGTGGGCTGTACAGAAGCGGGCTATTCGACGTGAAGACGAGACAGCGACGATCTCATGGGCGACATTCAGAGATGCGTTCGAGAACGAATATCTTTCTGCTGCCGTACGACAGGAAAAAGAAAATGAGTTTATGCAGCTGACGCAAGGGAATATGACTGTACGACAATATACGGCCAAATTCAACAAACTGGCCAAGTTTGCTGCAGACTATCTACCTACCACTGCAAGTCGAGAAAAACAATTTGTAGTGGGCCTGCGTTCCACTATCCATGCTCATGTCTCGGTGCCGAAATACAAAACTGTGGGTGAGGCACTCAACCACGCCATCCATCTGAAGTCCGAGTATCCTCCTACTACTACCAGCGCTGTTCACTTTAATAACAAACGCCATAGTAACACGGGAGGCAACAACGCACAAAAGCGTCAATATCGCGACACCAGACGAAGGAGCGGATGGTCTGCAATTTCTGCCACAAGGACGGGCACCTGGACACTGAGTGCCGACTTAAGCACAAAGTATGTTTCGCGTGCGGCAAAAGAGATCACCTCGTAAGGGACTGCCCGGAAGCTACGCCAAACCAACGCCCCCCGCAACATCAACAAAACCGAGGCCAAGGACCTCGGGCTCTATCGACCGCACAACGAAATGAGTTCATGGCACGACCGAGTCGTTACGTCCCAGAGTTAGGGACGAAAGACAAGTATGAGTCGGTGTGTTGAAAATGCAAGCACGAGAAAGGTCTAGAGGCAGGGAAAAGGAGTCTATTATGTAGTTGTGTCTCTGATTATAGACGTAAGGCAAACACGACTTGATAGGTTAACGATATTGGTACGACAAGGGTCTAAGGCAAAGTATGAGTTAACGTCGTTGTGCAAGCATGGGATGGTCCTCAGACACAAGTATGCCAAGGCGTCCGTCATAAAACTGATCCTAAGACAAGACTAGAAAGACAATTGATAAGAATGGACTATATTGCACAAAGTAAATCAAACGTGTTGGTTTTGTATGGGTGGGCGAGGAGCTCATTCCACCAGTACAGTTGAGTACTGATACCCATATAGTTTTTATGTACAAGCACAGGTGGAAGCTCATGGTGTAGAGCTCGCTTGGATGCGTCGAGGCCCGGAGTTCCTTGGCGATTCGAAGCGTGCGGCCGCATGGAGTCAAGACTTATACGGGACATAATGTATGGACATCGCCTTCCGAAGCTTCCGCTGGCTCAAGCAAATGTACTTTGATAGATGAGAGAGAGCTGAGTGACTTGTAATGTAAGATGAGTGAGCTTGTGTGATTGTAATCTTGGCCTTGCGCCCCAATGTAACCGTTGTTTCAATATCAATAAAAGAGATTCTTTGTATAACTTGTGTTTTGCTTCAAATTCCGCTGCTATTATTCAATGTCTCTGTATGGGACTTCTGTGGGACGACCCCGTCGCAGCCGCTGAAATTGGCCGTTATGGAACCCGCCTTACACGAGCGCGATCTAGGCTCGTGCGGCATCACGCCTTAGCGAGGACGATCGCTCCTATGGGAGCGGGACGTGACATAATGGTATCAGAGCACGGCTTTACGTTCTTGGACTATCGATTGAATTCTTTAACTCCGTTGTTTCCGCAAACTCTGAATTGTGCTTCTGCAAGTTGATATCGTTGGTGCGCTCTCTCTCAATTGTCCCCCGGGATGTCCATACAATAAGTCTATCTATTTTACAAATCGTAGGAGAACAGTTTTTGGTCAAAACAAAAAGATGGTTTGCGTAAGCACGGTTGGCTAAGTCGGGCTTTGCATATACACCAAAGTTGCGTCGACCTTAGAAAAGTCGAGTGCGGAAATTGAATAGTATCGAGCAAGAATGTGTTGGACTCAATTGAGTAATAAGATGACTATCGATAGGGGTGCTATCGAGCGACGATGTTATTGTCGATGCGATATAGACGAGCGTGCTTGGAATTCGAGGAATGGTGCGAACAGGATTCAAAGAAGATGATTTTGATTCGAATGTATTTTGAGGATTTATTGAATGACTTCATTATTGAGTGGTGTATGCGATAGCCTCAGGGATGTCGATCGATCGATTGAGGATTCGGGGTATCGGTGAGTCTATCAGCAAGCGTCGTGCGTATGCAAAGTCTTAGATTGAGCGTCGTTGAACAAGTTGTAGCCTTGAAGTTTGATAAGTTGATTCAAACAATCTAGAAATTGACTTGCACGGGACGTGCACGGAATTGAGGATTTTGCGAGTATGAAACATGGAAATGATTGAGTAGGTGAAATCAAATCGAGGAAAAGTTAAGGTGTAGCGAATGGATGACTTGATGAAGGAAATTGATATGGATCGTATGTAAAAAGTTAGCACGACCGGTAGATAGCGTGCATGAGAAAGTTAAATTTTGAAGTTACGAAATGACTCGGAGGATTGGAATGAATGTTGCTCGATGATTTGAGTTAGCAAAGGATTGAGGCAAATTGAGGAAATACGTTGGTCGATGACTTAAGATAGACGGATGAACAATACGTGAAGTTGGGTTTGAGGAATTTGATGTTGTGAATGATTCGAGGATAATGATCGAACTTGAATTGAATGTCGAGGAGATTATCCAGTCGGACGATAGCATCATTCGTACGACTCGGAACTTGTTGCAAAGGAAGATCGTCAGGTTACGTATATCATCGATGGTATTGAGGCGTATCAAAGATCGATATGCGATAACTCGGGGGTACTCTGACTCGGTGAATGACGATCGTGCAGGTGTTATTGTTCGGTTGGATGCTATACTAAGGATTTTGATCGAGATGAATGTTGGATGAAAATGAAAGTGTCTTGATGGTTACGCGGATAACCACAGCGTCGACATTCTTGTCTTGCACGAGCGCAACTCTAGCCTCGTACATGTGTCGCATCAGATTTGAGGCGATCGTTTCGCGTGAGCGCTGACATGGTGATTCATGTCGCGGGAATGATCGAACTCGAAAAATCAGGACGCGACAACTTTGATTGTCTCGACTTGTCGGTTTGATGCGAAGGACAATTTGAAGATGTTAGGACTTACGATTGATGAATGAAATAAACTTGAGGATTGAGTAGGTCCAATCCGTGTATCGAGAATGAATTAGTCAAGACACAAAACAAGAGTTACGCCCCGATGAGGATGATTATCCCGCGGGAGCGTGCATGGTGATTCATGCCCGCCGCAGAAAATCTGACTCGCGTGAGATCGGGGCATAACGTATTGTTAAGTCAGACGACCTTATGATCGATTATGTGAATTGGAATAGATGACTTAGGAAATATGGAATGTAAAATTTTAGTTAGCGACGAATTACGTCATAGCATGCTTGAATTGAGAAGGATTGATAGGCAAACTATATCGAACGTGTTCGAAGAGATTGACTATACGAAATGGTTTGTTGAACGAGTGAGATTGATATGTTAAGTAATTGGTTGAAACGTAAGATGTCATAGAAGGGCTTTGCTGAATGACTCGGACCCCGTGCGACGAAATGTTGGGATGTGTGTAGGAAATCGATGCTCGATGTTTAGCAATCAGAGTGGTACGAGCTTGGGTAGAAAAATCCCGTACTATCAACTTGGTTTGACCTTAGGATGGGGTCAGTG
This sequence comes from Iris pallida, assembly GCA_029216955.1. NCBI lineage: Eukaryota > Viridiplantae > Streptophyta > Magnoliopsida > Asparagales > Iridaceae > Iris > Iris pallida. The sequence goes on along the minus strand of JANAVB010003400.1, from coordinate 336,038 downwards.
TTGATATTGTTGTTTGGGAACTATGATTCTAATACTGATGGAGAGACATAGCCTAGCGGTTAGGCAGACGTCCGAGTGCGAAGTGGTAGGATTTGTGGAGGCACCACTCGCGAGTCTCGGTTGACATGCACGTATATCAGGGACGCCCGAATATGTACACTATCCGACTCGAGTGGTGAAGTTGGATTCGCTATCACGAGGCTTAGCTGAAATGCATGTATTTTGGGGACGCCTAGAATATGTGTACGATCCAACTAAGTGATACGTTGAATCAAGTGAGACTTGAGGAATAGAAAAGTATCGAGGATTTTGAAATCGTATTGAAAGAAAGATTGAGGGTAGCACGAGCGTGGCTCGAATTTGAGAAATGCATAGGAGATATGTGTGCAAAAAATGTAGGATGTTGAGTCGAGTGATAAGTCGATAAGTGTACTCAGTTAGTTTCGAGGATGAAACTTTTTCTGAGTGGTGTATGATGTAGTGCCCCGTCCCGCTCAGTCAATCAGAGGAATCAAAATGCCGACGGCGTTCGAACTTAGCCTTGCAACGACTTGCTCGGAGACATCGCTCAGGTGGGGTAGTTTCGGTGAACTTGCCTCATCCTTGCCTTCACATAATAAATCGTGTTTTAAACTTGCACAAGTAGGCTTAATAAAATAGATGAATCCACATAGCTAAGGGAATAATCCCGATGGGTCAAAATAAGTTAGAACATGGAAAAATGTCCCACGGTCGGCTTAGAAGTGGTGCACGGCGTGCTTTAAAAATGACACTCAGTCCTTCGTCCCGTGGCTTGGGAGAAGGAAAGTTGGTCTTCGACACAAAACTATGAACTTGCCTAAGTCGTAGGCGTCGCCCGTATAAACGCTTGATAAAGCATGTACGGTTCCACTGCGCAAGGCTTGGCATAGCCTTTGCTCGTCCCTCGGGTTAAGTTGAAGGCTTGAGTAAGTTAGGCAAAGTTATGCCGGATGACCTAAGTCATTCCAAGTGCGGTCCCGCTCGTTCTGCGGTTGTCAAGTTAAATAGTCCCATAATCCCAAGGCCCGCCATACGAGGTATGACTTGGGCGATAACATTGCATAGAGCATGAGTCGGTTTAAGGAACGAGCTATGGTTTGTTCTGAGGAAAGTTAGCCACGGTCTGTAAATACTTAAGGAAGCACGTTCTGTTCAAGTTAAGTGGGAAAGGCTATGCAGTAGCCGTTCCCGGAGTTCAAAGAATGTTAAGTTTAAGCGACGGTTAGTCGCCGAGAGAAAATATGTCGGGACTGTGGTTCAGTCGCCGAGGCAACCCTGGTTTGGGCTCTGCAAAGAAGTATGAAAAGTAGAAGAAGTAAAATAAAGGAACTAGGTAATGATGATGAGACCATGCATTACGTTAAGTCTAGGAGTTAGCGTAGGCGCGTGGTCATGGACAACTTGTCAACAAGGGCGATGGTTCTTCGGATCGACAACCTTGGGCCAGGGACCGATCCGACCTAGGAAGAACAGATTATAGCCGAGCTGGGTATGAAGCAACCGGTAGGTCGGAGACTTGCATCGAGGATCGCAACCGGCGGTACAAGGGTCCCGAATGCCAGGCTATGTCCAAAATGGCTAGTTAATGCCAGTGACCTTTCATATAGATGTGTCGGCACGGGCGGCAATCCGCGTATGTGTACCTTTAGATTGAGTTGAGTTGAATGTGTATGCAGTTAGAAGACACAATGTCTGGGCCTAATATTTGGCTACAGCGAAGGCGGCGTGCTGCGGCACGGGATATGGCAACATGTATTAAGTAAGGAAAGGAGTTTGCATGAGTTAGGCTTGAGTTGTTGTGAGTTAAGTCGAGAAGGGCCGTAGGGCAAGCTGTGTGAAGTTACGTGAGTTGCTGGGCACGACCTCGAAATGTAAGGCACGGCCGTATTGCACAAAACTAAAGCATAGGCAAGACTAAACGTGGAGGCGCTGTCTCAGAGTTATTGAAGCACGAAATGAGTTCATGGCACGACTGAGTCGTTACGTCCTAGAGTTTGGCACGAAAGACAAGTATGAGTCGGTGCGTTGAAAATACAAGCACGAGAAAGGTCTAGAGGCAGAGAAATGGAGTCTATCGTGTAGTTGCGTCTCTGATTATAGCCATAAGGCAAACACGACTTGATAGGTTAACGATATTGACACGATAAGGGTCTAAGGCAAAGTATGAGTTAACGTCGTTGTGCAAGCATGGGATGGTCCTTAGATACAAGTATGCCAAGGCGTCCGTCATAAAACTGATCCTAAGACAAGACTAGAAAGACAATTGATAAGAATGGACTATGTTGTACAAAGTAAATCAAACGTGTTAGTTTTGTATGGGTGGGCGAGGAGCTCATTCCACCAGTACAGTTGAGTACTGACACCCATATAGTTTCTATGTGTAGGCACAGGTAGAAGCTCGTGGCGCGTAGCTCGCTTGGATGCGTCGAGGCCCGGAGTTCCTTGGCGATTCGAAGCGTGCGGCCGCATGGAGTCAAGACTTATACGGGACATAATGTATGGACATCGCCTTCCGAAGCTTCCACTGGCTCAAGCAAATGTACTTTGAGAGATGAGAGAGAGCTGAGTGACTTGTAATGTAAGATGAGGGAGCTTGTGTGATTATAATCTTGGCCTTGTGCCCCAATGTAACCGTTGTTTCAATATCAATAAAAGAGATTCTTTGTATAAGTTGTGTTTTGCTTTAAATTTCGCTGCTATTATTCAATGTCTCTGCATGGGACTTCTGTGCGACGACCCCATCGCAGTCGCTGAAATCGACCGTTATGGAACCCGCCTTGCACGAACGCAATCTAGGCTCGTGCGGCATCACGCCTTAGCGAGGACGATCGCTCCTACGGGAGCGGGGCGTGACATTCTTAGTATAGGACTTCACCTCCTTGACCAGCCCCTTCCTGAACCTCCGGGCCTTCGTCGTCTCAGACAACCCCTTGACAAATTTGTTCAAACAGCAGAACTCCCCTGTATACTCCTCCACGGACTGACCGCCCTGGACTAGGGCCTCGAACTGGGTCTCGAGAGCTCCCAGCACTGCATCCGGGAAGAACTTCTCCTTGAATAGCTTCTTGAATGCTGCCCAAGTTTGTCCTGTCGTATCAACCCTCGAGTCGGTCTGGTACCATGTACGGGCCAGATCCTGTATCATGCTGGCCGCTGCCTCAATCTGGAGCCTCGTCGAAATCTCAGCCAACCTGAATATCTCCTTCATGTGCTCGATCTACTCGTCGGCATACAAGATCCCCTCTGTCCCTCGGATGTCCCTCGGGTGCATCTTCTGAAAGTCCTGGATGCCCTTCTCTCACGGCTGGTGCGGCTGCGGGGCTGCCGCTGGCTGAGCTACAACTCTCTCTATCGCAGTCACGACCAGCTCAATACCCCGTGTGAGGTCTGCTGTGTGCCTCTGCTGCTGTGTCTGTTGACCCTCCATGTACAGCCGAAAGAAGACTAACAGCTGAACGATGTCAACTGTCCCCCGCAAGTGGCTGCTGCTGCTGAAGCACATCCGGAATTACCGGACTCGGCTCATGCCTCACATGTGGAGGGGCTACTCCAAAGGCAGTTGAAACACCTACCCCTGCTGGCTGAACTGATGCCACGGTATCGGGGGCTGGCTACACAAGACGAGAGGTGGCAGACCCCTCTGCAGCGTCCCTCAGTCCGGAGCGATGGGATCTAGTCTCGACCATTCTGGAGACAGATCAAACAAGGAATCAATACTGAGATAGAAGCAATAAATCAAAGGAGGACAGTAAATTTTCAAGGAAGACAAGCAGCAAGATGTATAGATGGCATGAATTGAACTAGAAGTTTTCCTAACTGTGATTGAGTGCCTCTCCGTTAAAGTCTATCTCTCAATCCTATAGCAGGCTCGCAGCAGTACAACTAAGTCGCCGTACTACCATGATATCGTACTAATACAACTCTCGACCTGTATGGGCCACCACTAAGAACGTGTCACGACCCGTACCCGCTGTGAGGGTACGAGTACGTAACCCGCCCAGCCTACGCCGCAGTGTCGGTGGTAGAATGCTGTTCTAAGTCTCTAACTAACCATCAACTCATGCAGTATATAGTGTACTCATCATGATCAACTCCGAACGGAGGACAAGTATAAGATATAGTGTAACTCAATCGCAGTCTAAGCACGATAAGATAACACCGAAATATAACTAAGAAATTGAAGACAACAATAACTACTGATATAATAACAACAAACTCAAACAATCTCAAATACATCTCAAGTCTCAATTCTATATATACAACTCCTGTTCTAAACATGAAAACTAAAATAAGACAAACTAGCTAAACTCCCGATCACTCCTGAGTGTCAGGGCCATAGGTAGCTAAGCCATCTCCTGGTCTGTAATATGTAGGGCATGTGTCCTCAGGACAATCATCTGTAAAATTTACAACAGGTCCAGTCAGGACAGGAACAAGCACATCTCATCTAGAAAACCCAAGTAAATGACAGAGAACTATAAAGCAGTTATAGACAGTTGTATTGATGAATATGGCAGTTTATATTCAGGTGATGGTAAGAAAGACAAATAAAGTACAAGGGAAGTAAGTAACTAAACAAGAGAAGAATCATAGCAAAAAAGACTGTAAAAATAGAACTAGCTGAACTAGGGTAATATGATATAAAGTCCAGACAGCAATGTAAGATAAGTGTAACTCCAATGTAAGTCCAGTACAAGATGAATCTAATACAAGATGAATCCAGTAAGGGACGATTCCAGTCATAGTGATCAATGATTCCAGGGTGAGTCCAGCATATACTCTAGCAGTATGTTTTAAAATACCGAGATCGACATGTAAACGGCTATAGGTAATCCGGCACATCACACACCTGGCCGGGTGTGAGATGGCTATCATTCCAGTTTGATTCCAGCATAGGGTGATTCCAGAAATAGGGTATGTCCACATGTCTTACTCTAGTATTTCCCCTCCCAGTAAGTGAATCCAGAAATCTGACACAATGATTCAAGATGATTCCAGCCAGAATATAATGATACTAGTAAATGATTCCAGAATGATTCCAGTAATAGAGGCCAGATAATAAATGTGTGTCGTATACATGAATCTAGAAATATCCATACGTGTTGTAACAGAGAATCGCATACAACTAACTAGAACTGAAGTACAGTAATTGACAAGTAAATGAGAGAACTGTCAGAGAATGTACTCGCCTGATACTCTGAAAAGAGTAGTATAGTGTCAGATGTCTGCACCAGAGTCACAATGTCCTAAATAGAGAAGTACAGGTTATAATGTGTTTAAAATAAGACAAATGATGTTTATGATGCAATCTACATGATTTTTAGGTCAATCTAGATCAAAGTCAACTCTAAGTCAAACCTGGTCAACTGTCTAGGTCAAACTAGGTCAACTCTTGGTTAACCAAGTCAACTAAGGGTCAAGTCAACTATCTATGGTCAAGGGTCAAAGGTCAAGGTCAACTCTAGGCTATTGGGTCAACTACCTTGTCATGCTAGGTCAAACTTCTGGTCAACTCTAGTCAATGTTGGTCAATCTTAGTCTCTTGGGTCAAATATCTAGAGTTGGTCAAACTCTATCTAAGGCTATCTCAACACCAACCCTATACTAGTATAACTAGGATACCTTAATACTATATTCTATATACATAACAATGTATATACATACCCAAAGTCTATAGCCCTAGGCATATATAGCCTATGTATCATATAGTCTATTCCCTATATTATATCTATCACATATATACATATAGGAACCCTCAATACCTATCCATATATATATGAACTACATAACCATATCATATAAATACTCAAATCAAACATTCATACATATATAGGTATAACTGTATACATATATGCATACCATAATATAAATCAACTAACCTATGTATCTATCCTATCACAATTGTTCCCAAACCCACCGCATAACTCAATTGAATACCCCCCATTCATATACATATACATCTCCTCTCATACACACACATATATATGGAACAAAACCAACTTAACCAAATTCTTAGGTTAATAAAATCCTGAACTCTCATCTAATAATGTTGTCAAGCAAAGCCAACAGTGGCTGCCTACTGTACTGCCTTGCAGTACAGTGGTTCACTGAAATGGCAGCTGCTGCTATCCTCTTCACCCGTACTAACCTGCCCATCTTCTCCTTCTCTGATAAAACCAAATAACTGACATATCTCTATATTATCTGATATATACTCATATCAAACCCTATGAACTGCCTTGATTCCCCTAATATCATTCCCTATTTAAACTCAAACACAGGTATGCAAGTGTAGTGGATCAACATGGTTGTCAAGATAACAGAACTGTATGTGTATGATCTGTTCTCAGGAATTAGAAAGACAGGAGATGTGTGTGGGACTGAAATCAGTGCAATAATTGATATTTCAATTAGAAACTGAGGTCAGTAAATGGGTGCATGGACAGTTAATGCTCAGGTCTTGCAGGAACTTGAGTTTCAGGATCATGTGAAAACCAACACCAAACATAACTCAAAACCAAAATCCCTAATCCAATGTCATTCTCAGAAAAATCAGTGAATGAGTGAGTACTTGAGTGACAGTGTTCAGTTAGGCATACATGTGTGTAGAGAGTGAGTAAGTGAGATCTAAACAAGGGCAGTTTGTAGGAACGAAATAGTAAAACGTAATACTCTAGAGGGGGGTGAATAGAGTTGGCAGCGGAATAATGCTAATTAAAAATGTTAGCAGCACAATCACAGAATATTAATCACAACTAAACTAAAGTAAAGGCAGAGTTAAGAGAGCAAACGCAAAGACAGCGATGTATACTGGTTTTCTTCTGTTGAGGACTAATCCAGTCGGTAGAACTCTTGCTACCAGTTGAATCCACTATTGGAAAAACTGTAAGTTTTCTTACGAAGTCCTTGCAACTTCTACAATGCGAGCTTTGATACGAAGAACTCGTCCAACTTCAAATATGAAGAGGTATTCTTCAATCAAGCCTTATGATTACAATCTCTCAGAAACTTCTAGACCGTACCACAATGGCAAGTCGACTAGTGGATTGTAATTGGCTTAGGATCTGAAATTTAAAGCTCAAGAAAACTCTTTGGAAGACTGAATGCTTTAGATAGAGAGAAGATTGAAAGTGAATGAGTGAGTTGAAATGATCAAAATCCTTCTCTATTTATAGGTGTTCCAAAGGCAGACATCTGACAGAATTTGGGCAGAATTCAGACAGAACTCTATGAGCAAATCTCGGTCAAATCCGCAACTGCAGGAGGACCAAGTAACAAGGATTCAAAATCACAACGGCCACCAACCGAACTCTGGCCGAACTCTGGCCGAACTCGGCCCGAGTTCTGTCAGGGTTTAGTTCGGATTTTAAAAAGCTTTTTGGTGATTTTTGAAAACCTTTTTGAAAACCTTTTTGTAAACCTTTTTGAGAGGTCATTTTAATAACATTTTGAACTCATTTAAGGGTAGCCTATTTGCCAGTACTGTCATTACCACATTTCTAGTTTAAGGGTAAATTTGTCATTTTTGGGGTAAATAAAATTTATTAGTATTAATTAGAATTTATGGGAATTTTTAGAATTTATTTTGGATTTATTTGGACTAGTTTGATTTTTGGTCAGTTTTGACTCATGTAGACCAACCTAGGAACTAACCATGGTTAGTTGGGCTTGGTTAGGTCAAGTGACCCTAGTCTAACCTAGTGTGACTCAAGTTAGTGGTTAGTGATTCATAGAACTTGAATTAGGAATGTAGAAATCAATTGATTTGATAAATGGCTTGTGGTTTCACAAGTCATTTTGTGACTTAGCTAGATTGGACTAACAAACCTAGCTCAACCCTAACCCAAAGCCAAGTGGTCAGCCATCCCTAGCTGAACCTAGGGATTCCCCCATTATAAATATCCTTCTAGTTTTTAGGGCTAGCCTCCCTCCTTAGGAAAAATAGATCCAAGAAGAAAGAGGTGAGTTCTTGTCGTAGTAAATTTATTAAAATTCCATTTTAGGTCCTAAATTCCTCAAATTTGTTGCAATAGTTTCTAATGATGATTTTCTTGCTGCTATGAATGTTTGGTTCAGTTTGGATTTGATTGGAAGGATTTGGGATACCAAGTGAGGAGCTAACAAAGGACTTTTTCCATTGAAACTTCTCAAGGAGGTAAATCCTTCATTTCTCCATGAAACTCCATGTAGTCTTCATGTATAGGAAGCCTAAGATCCTACCCTAAGGTCAGTATTGGATTCGTGTCCTGTGTTAGTGGTTTCGTGTCCGTTCTGGACACGTATCAGTCTTGTGTCATAGGTGTTCGACCAAATGCCTCTGAGAGTTCGACTTTATTATTTTTAAATTTTGTTTGAATAGGATTGTAGATCCTTGTGTGCTCATTGATTTTTGTGAAGACACCATGGTCTTTTTGTGTCCGTGTCGGTTGCGAACCAGCCTGGACACGCGTGCGTGCACTGGCTCGGGACTGTGTTGTTTCCCCTGCTACTCGGGGCCAACAACTCGCCGGACACGGCGACTCAGGTCGTGCCATTTGGCGTGGGCCATGGGGCCATGACTGACACGAGGCCCTCCAAGTTGGAGAAGCTCTTGTGTCGTGTCGGGGGTGTTCTCTAGCCCGCATTGGGTTGCACTGTCGTTTCAGCCGTGTTTGTGCACTGTTTTGGGCAATCCATTTTGGACACAGCTGTGTCCTCGTGTTGGACACTTGACACTTCCAGAGACACATTCACACTTAGCACTTACATTATCAACCAAATGTTCTTCATGATTTGTTACAATGTGTAGGAAATCAATGTGGTTTTGGTTATGTCCTATTCAAACTGATATTGTGGGTATCAGAGAATTTTGTGCACTGTTCCTTACTGTCATTTTAATTCAATAATTAATATCATGTAAACTAACTATAGGATGATATCTGAACAATTTACTATGTGTAGAATGCTTTTTATGTTAAGTTTTATGCGGGAAAAAAGGGTATTGACTGATACACTATTTATATCAGTGAAAGATCACTGTCCTTCAATCTTTCTTCCCCTTTTTAGTTATACTCAGTATTATTTATGTTCCTTTACTGTTCAGTAGATGATGATAGGTTGAGGGGATACCTTATTTTGAAATGGATTGTTGGGTTCGAATGAGACAGGTTGGAACCTGTGAGATGTTGGACACTGAGCCTACTCAAACCTGAACTTGGGTTGTCTTTGAACCTGAGTTTGGGGGTCAACTAATATCCTTTCCTGCACACACACTTTCCTGCATCTTTCACATGTCACTCTTGTTTACTGTCAACCTGGGAATGGGAATTTCAGTCCCTCTTATTCATTCACTGTTTTTTTTGACTGATTAATTGTTCATTTCAGTTTTGTTAATTAACTGAGGGTTAATGTCTGTACAATCATAACATGTTAATTTCACTCTATGTGTAGTAATGTAGGTTCAACTGAATTGAAATGTTAATATGGGTTTGTTAGCACTGTTGGAATGTTTGTGAAGTCCCATGTTTCACCTTAGCAGGCAGCTCACTCCACCTTGTAATTCCTGCCATGTTATATCACTTATACCTTACACTGTCACTGTCTTTTCCTGTCCACACATAATTGCCTAGTACCCATACACATATGTTTTCCTTTTCTAACACTGTTGCACTGCCTACTAGCACAGGCACACACACATAGCATTCCTTCACTGATATTAGTCCTGCACACATTGTTGGTTATTTCCTGTACACAATCTTTGACACACACACAGCTCACTGTTACTGTCACTTGTAATTCCTGCACACACATGCTCACTGTCATGCTCACACATAGCCTTCTTTTTTCTGTTTTAGCATTCCTGCACATTGTTATGTAGGCCAAATGTATAGCACACACACATCTCTCTATTCCCACATACACTTGTCCTTACTGTTTATAACATATACTCATGCCCCTCTCTATATACATGTGTAAGTATCTATTTTGTATATGAACCAATATATGTTTGTAACATATGTATATGTATGTATATATCCTATATGTAATCTATTATGTATATATATGTATGCATATATCTAGGCATTGTGAATGTATATATTATATACATGAATATCTATATATATATATATGTAATATAAAAATGTGTGTGTAATGTATATACATATCTACATAATGTATAGTGAAATGGTTAGAATAGACTAGTATAGGCTTGATAGGCTTGCATAGCCTTGTAATGGTATGTGTGGTCTAGTATAGCCTTGTTAGGGCCTAGCATGACTTGTTAGACCTAATTAGTTGAGTTTAGCCTAGTTGGACTTGGTTGACCTAGTTTGACTTCTAGGGTTAACCAAAGTTGACCAAGAGTTGACTTTGGCCTAGATTGACTTAGAATCATGTAGAATGCATAGTAGGACTCCATTTTGATATTCTGGACTTGTTGTGACTTGTGCTGTTCTGATTAGGAGCCAGACACCACTCCTTGGACAGTACGTTTCATACCGGACACTCAGTTACAGGCGAGTACATTCTCTGATCATTTCATATCCTGCTTAGAATTATTTCCTGCATTAAATTACTTTACTTGTGCTGTTACGACATTATCACGGATTAGTACTATACGGATCTCTTCATGCGATGTTATCCCCCTCGGGAGCATCGGGTACATTATGTCATGTGCGTTTCACTTTCATCATGTACTCTTGTGCTTTTACTATACATGTACACTCTTGTGAATCATGTACTCTCATGTTCACAGAGCCTTCATGTATACTATCATGTGCACCCTTTTAAGGGTCCCATGTGATATACTGTACAATAACATAACCTGCTTAGATCCTTGTGTACTGATTGGGAAAATGGGGGAGTGCTAGTAGTCATGTGAACAATTCTTTAGTAGTGTAGATCATGTACAACTCTTTAGTGTAGATCATGTACCAATCTATTCCGTTCACATGTGCTATCCTGTACTCTACATCACTAGCCACTGTTAGTTCCTTACTTATAGTAGATATTTTTATTACAGTTCTCTCTCTATTTATATACTGTATTCTTCAGCACTTGTATCTTACTTTACTGCATGTTTATATTTTCTAACCTGCTATGAATTGTTGAGATGTACTGTGCTCGCTCCTGTCCTGACTGGACCTGTTGAAAATATTACAGAGGACGAGGAAGAGGCTTGCCTGGACACCTATTACGGGGCAGCCCTTGATGACACCTGTGAGCTGGACCCTCAGGAGGATCCAGCAGTAGCTGAGGACCTTCCCCCGACTGCCTAGACTAGATAGTTAGGCTTTTATCTATGTAGTTAAGACATGTTCTAGTTAGACTCTTTATGTGGAGATCAGTTGTATATATTCTTTTATCTGAGACTTGTACTGCTGGGATTATCTTAGACTATTGTTTTATCTATTTCATTTCCTTGAGTTCTATTCATATCGTGCTATATCTTCTTTAGTTGTGATTGAGTTTCTATTGCTATATCACCCCCATTCGGGGAGTATAAACTGTTTAGATATTTACATTGCTAGATGTTGTGACCTAGGACAGCGTTCTACCGCCGACACTGCGGTGTAGGCTGGGCGTATTTACGTCTCGTGCCCTTACTCTAGGGTGCGGGTCGTGACACGTTTTTTAGTGGTAGCCCATGCAGGTCTAGACTAGAAGTGTAGTGGTACTCGAACTAGAGTATCACTGCAGCCTGCTATAGGATATAGGATATAAATTTTAAGATACTCAATCACTTTAGAAAAATTCCTTTTATTGCTATCTAAATCCTTTTGTTTGCTGATCCTTTGAATTATATTGTCCGCCTTTGTTATTTCGCTTTTTTCTCCGAAATTGATACTCTTGTTTGTCTATCTTCAGGATGGTAGAGACTCGTTCGCAGCGTGCCGTCCATGAGGATGCTATAGAGGGGACTGCTACCTCTCAGCCAGCACGGCGAGGCCAGGGGACTGCAGCTCTTGTTACCTCAGCTCGTGTTGAGACATCGGCAGCTGCAGCAGGGGGTATGCACCCACCGGCTGGAAGGCAGGACCCGGACTTTCTAGAGGATCCTTTCCAGCCACCACCGCCTCCAGGACATGTGGATGCAGCTCAGATGTTTGCTTATTTTCAGCAGTTCATGGACCGACAGCAGGCTCGACAGGACAGAGGCATGGAGTTGGCCGTCACGACAGCCGCAGCTCGACCCGTGGTGCAGCAGCAGAGGACACCAGGGATCGAGCAGTTTCAGAAGATGAGCCCTAGAGACTTCAAGGGGACAGAGAGGATCCTGTATGCCGACGAGTGGATCGAGCATATGGAGGAGATCTTTCGCTTGGCCAGGATTCCGGCAGACCTTCAGATCGAGGCAAGCAGCTAGCCGGATGCGAGATCTTGCTCGCACCTGGTATCAGTCGGACCCCAGGGTGGGGGTACCAGGGCAGACTTGGGAGCAGTTCAGGGGCTTCTTCAAGAAAAAGTTCTTCCCAGATTCAGCAGTCAGAGCCTTAGAGACCCAGTTTGAGAGCTTGGTACAGGGGAGCCTCTCAGTTGAGGAGTATGCGGGAGAGTTTGGCCGTCTCGGCAGGTTTGTTGAGGGGTTGAGCGAGACGGCGAAGGCCCAGAGGTTCCGGAAGGGTCTGGTCAAGGAGGTCAAGTCCCTGACCAAGGGGAACAGAGATGCTACATTTGAGGAGATCTTGACGGGAGCCCTGCTAGCAGAGGATGATCTTGAGCTTAGGCTCAAGAGAGGGAGAGACCCAGTTGGGGGTAGTAGCAGCAGCGGAGGCCAGGCCAAGAGGCCTCATTTTCAGCACCAGCAGCCCAGGCAGTTTCAGTCGCAGCCGATTCAGCAGAGGCCGGCTCACCAGCAGCAGTTTCAGCATCAGGTACCCAGGCACCAGACAGTCAGTTGCACCTTCTGCAAGAAGCCTGGGCATGTCTTCAACGAGTGCAGGAAGAGGCTCGGGAGGTGCCTTCTTTGCGGAGCGACAGATCACCAGCTGAGGGATTGTGCTAGGTCTGGGGGACGAGCAGCCCAGGGAGGAGGAGCCAGAGCAACAGCAGGCCAGCAGCGGAGACCAGCCCTGCCGACTCAGCAGCAGAGGTTTGTCCAGCACCAGCAGCAGGCCAGGGGAGGCCAGCAGGGGCGAGCTTTCGCCATGGCAGCAGAGGATGCGGTGGTCATCGGAGAGCTGATTGCAGGTTCGATTCTTCTCGACTCCAGTCCAGCATTTGCATTGTTTGATTCTGGTGCATCGCATAGCTTCATTTCAGTATCTTTTGCAATTAGACACGGTATCATAGCTGAATCGTTGCCTAGGACTTATAAGATCACGACCGGGGGTGGTATTATCCTCGTGAGTGATGTTTGTAAGGGTCGGAGAGTAGTTTTGGGAGGCCATGAGTTGGAGGTGAGCCTGCTCGTAATGCCATTGCCGAACTACGATTTAGTACTAGGCATGGATTGGTTGAGCAGGCACCACACCAGCATCGATTACAGAGGGGATAGAGTTCTGTTCAGAGCGCCAGGGGAGCCAGAGTTCGAGTACTCCAGACGTCAGGCAGAGCAGAGCAGCGGAGTCTTCTGTGGGGTCTCGGTCAAGGAGCAGACGATTCCACACCCCTTGATAGCAGAGTATATGGATGTTTTCCCTGAGGAGTTGTCGGGACTGCCACCGGACAGAGACATTGAGTTCTCGATCGACTTGGTTCCAGGAGCGGAACCTATCTCTCAGCATGTCTATCGGGTGAACAACAGCGAGCTGGTGGAGCTGAAGAAGCAAGTGGATGAGCTACAGGACAAGGGCTTCATCCGCTCGAGTTCGTCGCCATGGGGTGCACCAGTGTTGTTTGTGCCGAAGAAGGATGGGTCAGTACGCATGTGTGTTGACTATAGGGCACTCAACAACCTCACGATCAAGAACAGATACCCACTGTCGCGGATCGACGATCTATTTGACCAGTTGAGCGGAGCTCGGGTATTTTCCAAGATTGATCTGAGGTCGGGATATCACCAGGTGAAGGTGAAGGGGGAGGATATTCCCAAGACCGCTTTCAGGACGCGGTATGGACAGTTCAAGTTTTTGGTTATGCCGTTTGGGCTAACCAATGCACCAGCTGTGTTTATGAATCTTATGAACAAGGTGTTCCATCAGTATCTGGATCAGTTTGTAGTAGTGTTCATAGATGATATCTTGATATATTCCAAGACTGAGGAGGAGCACGAGGAGCATCTACGGATAGTGCTGGAGATTCTCAGGAAGGAGCAGCTTTATGGAAAACTCTCCAAGTGTGAGTTTTTCTTGGACCTGGTAGATTTCTTGGGGCATGTGGTGACTGGAGATGGTATCTTAGTTGACCCCAAGAAGATTGTAGCAGTCGAGGCATGGACAGCGCCGACTTCAGTTGCAGAGATCAGGAGCTTCCTGGGACTGGCAGGATATTACCGGAGATTTGTGCAGGATTTCGCCCGGATCACAGAGCCGTTGACACGGTTGACCCGGAAGGATGCTGAGTATGTTTGGTCAGAAGAGTGTCAGGCAGCTTTTGATGAGTTGAAGAAGCGGCTGACGACAGCTCCGATTCTCACATTGCCTTCAGGATCAGGTAGATTCACTATTTATAGTGATGCTTCAGGGAAGGGGCTGGGTTGTGTGTTGCAATAGCACGGAAAGGTAATTGCCTATGCTTCCAGGCAGTTACGTCTCCATGAGAAGAATTACCCTACCCACGACCTGGAGCTGGCAGCAGTGATTTTTGCTTTGAAACTGTGGAAGCATTATCTGTACGGTGAGTGGGTGGAGATCTTCACAGATCACAAGAGCCTAAAGTATGTGTTCACTCAGAAGGAGTTGAACATGAGACAGCGCAGATGGTTGGAGTTGATGAAGGACTTCGACATTGCACTGCAGTATCATCCAGGGAAGGCCAACGTAGTTGCCGATGCCTTGAGCAGGTATCCGACAACCATGTGTTTGACCATGGATCGGCATTTGCTTGCCGACTTGGAGAGCCTTGGGATTGAGGTGATCATGCCGGGAGTGCAGATGCAGCTATGGGGGATGCAGATTCAGTCAGACTTGTTGGACAGGATCAAGACGGCCCAGTTCGAGGATATGGCTTTTCAGAGTATCAGAGAGCAGATCAGTATAGGAGTGGGGGATCCTGAGTTCTCACTTGTAGAGGATGGTCCCCTGAGGCACGGTGCCAGGCTATGTGTGCCTAGCGGGGAGCTCAGAGAGCAGATTATGCAGGAGGCCCACAGATCTCAGTACTCTATTCACCCGGGCGCCAACAAGATGTACCGAGATCTGCGGGAGCATGTATGGTGGTCAGGAATGAAGCGGGAGGTGTCCCAGTTCGTAGCTAGGTGCTTGGTCTGTCAGCAGGTCAAGGCAGAGAGACAGAGGCCCGGTGGATTGTTGCAGCCGCTGCCCATTCCCGAGTAGAAATGGAAGCATATCACGATGGACTTCGTATCAGGATTGCCGCGTACTCCAGGAGGAAAAGACGCGATTTGGGTCATCGTGGACAGGTTGACCAAATCGGCCCACTTCTTGCCATTCAAGGTGGGTACGTCTACAGAGAGGCTGGCGGAGATGTATATGCGGCAGATAGTCAGGATCTACGGAGTTCCGGTCAGCATCGTCTCAGATCGGGATAGCCGTTTTACTTCCCATTTTTGGAGGAGTCTGCAGACCAGCTTGGGCACTCAGCTCAAGTTTAGCACTGCATACCACCCCCAGACGGACGGACAGTCAGAGCGGACTATTCAGACCCATGAGGATATGCTGCGGACGTACGTCCTGGACTTTGGAGGTTCCTGGGAGGATCATCTTCATTTGGTAGAGTTTGCCTATAACAATAGTTTCCAGGCCAGCATCGAGATGTCACCTTTCGAGGCTCTGTACGGGCATAGGTGTCGTACACCCTTATCCTGGGATGATGTTGGTGAGCGAGCTTTGCTGGGGCCAGAGATGATTGTGGATGCGGCCGAGAAGGTGAAGCTCATCAGGGACAGACTTCACGTGGCGCAGGACAGACATCGGCACTGGGCCGATAGCCACCGGAGACCCTTGGAGTTTGAGGTACAGATTAGAGTAGGATTAGATTTAGGTTGTTGTTTGTGATTTTTGATCATGTTTGTTATTTATTTTTTTAATTGAGACCTTGCTTATGATTAGGTCGGACACCAGGTTTTCTTGAGGATATCTCCGACTCGTGGGACGATACGTTTTGGTGGAGACGGAAAGCTTAGCCCGCGCTTCATCGGCCCTTTCGTTATCAGCGGGAGAGTCGGTGACGTGGCTTACAGGTTAGACTTGCCGCCTGCACTTGTGGGGGTCCACAACATATTTCATGTATCACAGTTGAGACGGTATGTGGCTGACCCTAGCCATGTGCTCGATCATTCGGAGATTGAGGTGGGCCCTTCTCTCAGCTATCCAGAGCAGCCTGTCGAGATTCTGATCGACGGAAGAAGGTTCTTAGGAACCAGGTGATACCCTTGGTACGTGTCGCATGGAGGCATCATTCTCCAGGAGAGTCTACCTGGGAGCGGAAGGATGAGATGCGCGAGCGGTACCCTTATCTTTTTGGACCGTGAGGTATACTTTCTATCCTTCTCATCAGTTGCATTTCGCCTTTCAATTTCGAGAACGAAATTCTTTTAAGGAGGGTAGATTTGTCATTACCACATTTCTAGTTTGAGGGTAAATTTGTCATTTTTGGGGTAAATAAAATTTATTAGTATTAATTAGAATTTATGGGAATTTTTAGAATTTATTTTGGATTTATTTGGACTAGTTTGATTTTTGGTCAGTTTGACTCATATAGACCAACCTAGGAACTAACCATGGTTAGTTGGGCTTGGTTAGGTCAAGTGACCCTAGTCTAACCTAGTGTGACTCAAGTTAGTGGTTAGTGATTCATAGAACTTGAATTAGGAATGTAGAAATCAATTGATTTGATAAATGGCTTGTGGTTTCACAAGTCATTTTGTGACTTAGCTAGATTGGACTAACAAACCTAGCTCAACCCTAACCCAAAGCCAAGTGGTCAGCCATCCCTAGCTGAACCTAGGGATTCCCCCATTATAAATATCCTCCTAGTTTTTAGGGCTAGCCTCCCTCCTTAGGAAAAATAGATCCAAGAAGAAAGAGGTGAGTTCTTGTCTTAGTAAATTCATTAAAATTCCATTTTAGGTCCTAAATTCCTCAAATTTGTTGCAATAGTTTCTAATGATGATTTTCTTGCTGCTATGAATGTTTGGTTCAGTTTGGATTTGATTGGAAGGATTTGGGATACCAAGTGAGGAGCTAACAAAGGGCTTTTTTCCTTGAAACTTCTCAAGGAGGTAAATCCTTCATTTCTCCATGAAACTCCATGTAGTCTTCATGTATAGGAAGCCTAAGATCCCACCCTAAGGTCAGTATTGGATTCGTGTCCTGTGTCAGTGGTTTCGTGTCCGTTCTGGACACGTATCAGTCTTGTGTCATAGGTGTTCGACCAAATGCCTCCGAGAGTTCGACTTTATTGTTTTTAAATTCTGTTTGAATAGGATTGTAGATCCTTGTGTGCTCATTGATTTTTGTGAAGACACCATGGTCTTTTTGTGTCTGTGTCGGTTGCGAACCAGCCTGGACACGCGTGTGTGCACTGGCTCGGAACTGTGTTGTTTCCCCTGCTACTCGGGGCCAACAACTCGCCGGACACGGCGACTCAGGCCGTGCCATTTGGCGTGGGCCATGGGGCCATGACTGACACGAGGCCCTCCAAGTTGGAGAAGCTCTCGTATCGTGTCGGGGGTGTTCTCTAGCCCGCATTGGGTTGCACTGTCGTTTCAGCCGTGTTTTGTGTACTGTTTTGGGCAATCTATTTTGGACACGGCTGTGTCCTCGTGTTGGACACTTGACACTTCCAGAGACACATTCACACTTAGCACTTACATTATCAACCAAATGTTCTTCATGATTTGTTGCAATGTGTAGGAAATCAATGTGGTTTTGGTTATGTCCTATTCAAACTGATATTGTGGGTATCAGAGAATTTTGTGCACTGTTCCTTACTGTCATTTTAATTCAATGATTAATATCATGTAAACTAACTATAAGATGATATCTGAACAATTTACTATGTGTAGAATGCTTTTTATATTAAGTTTTATACGGGGAAAAAGGGTATTGACTGATACACTATTTGTATCAGTGAAAGATCACTGTCCTTCAATCTTTCTTCCCCTTTTTAGTTATACTCAGTATTATTTATGTTCCTTTACTGTTCAGTAGATGATGCTAGGTTAAGGGGATACCTTGTTTTGAAATGGGTTGATGGGTTCGAATGAGACAGGTTGGAACCTGTGAGATGTTGGACACTGAGCCTACTCAAACCTGAACCTGGGTTGTCTTTGTACCTGAGTTTGGGGGTCAACTAATATCCTTTCCTGCACACACACTTTCCTGCATCTTTCACATGTCACTCTTGTTTACTGTCAACCTGGGAATGGGAATTTCAGTCCCTCTTATTCATTCACTATTTTTTTGACTGATTAATTGTTCATTTCAGTTTTGTTAATTAACTGAGGGTTAATGTCTGTACAATCATAACATGTTAATTTCACTCTATGTGTAGTAATGTAGGTTCAACTGAATTGAAATTTTAATATGGGCTTGTTAGCACTGTTGGAATGTTTGTGAAGTCCCAGGTTTCACCTTAGCAGGCAGCTCACTCCACCTTGTAATTCCTGCCATGTTATATCACTTATACCTTACACTGTCACTGTCTTTTCCTGTCCACACATAATTGCCTAGTACCCATACACACATGTTTTCCTTTTCTAACACTGTTGCACTGCCTACTAGCACAGGCACACACACATAGCATTCCTTCATTGATATTAGTCCTGCACACATTGTTGGTTATTTCCTGTACACAATCTTTGACACACACACAGCTCACTGTTACTGTCACTTGTAATTCCTGCACACACATGCTCACTGTCATGCTCACACATAGCCTTCTCTTTCCTGTTTTAGCATTCCTGCACATTGTTATGTAGGCCAAATGTATAGCACACACACATCTCTCTATTTCCACATACACTTGTCTTTACTGTTTATAACATATACTCATGCCCCTCTCTATATACATGTGTAAGTATCTATTTTGTATATGAACCAATATATGTTTGTAACATATGTATATGTATGTATATATCCTATATGTAATCTATTATGTATATATATGTATGCATATATCTAGGCATTGTGAATGTATATATTATATACATGAATATCTATATATATATGTAATATAAAAATGTGTGTGTAATGTATATACATATCTACATAATGTATAGTGAAATGGTTAGAATAGACTAGTATAGGCTTGATAGGCTTGCATAGCCTTGTAATGGTATGTGTGGTCTAGTATAGCCTTGTTAGGGCCTAGCATGACTTGTTAGACCTAATTAGTTGAGTTTAGCCTAGTTGGACTTGGTTGACCTAGTTTGACTTCTAGGGTTGACCAAAGTTGACCAAGAGTTGACTTTGGCCTAGATTGACTTAGAATCATGTAGAATGCATAGTAGGACTCCATTTTGATATTCTGGACTTGTTGTGACTTGTGCTGTTCTGATTAGGAGCCAGACACCACTCCTTGGACAGTACGTTTCATACCGGACACTCAGTTACAGGCGAGTACATTCTCTGATCATTTCATATCCTGCTTAGAATTATTTCCTGCATTAAATTACTTTACTTGTGCTGCTACGACATTATCACGGATTAGTACTATACGGATCTCTTCATGCGATGTTATCCCCCTCGGGAGCATCGGGTATATTGTGTCATGTGCGTTTCACTTTCATCATGTACTCCTGTGCTTTCACTATACATGTACACTCTTATGAATCATGTACTCTCATGTTCACAGAGCCTTCATGTATACTATCATGTGCACCCTTTTAAGGGCCCCATGTGATATCCTGTACAATAACATAACCTGCTTAGATCCTTGTGTACTGATTGGGGAAAACGGGGGAGTGCTAGTAGTCATGTGAACAATTCTTTAGTAGTGTAGATCATGTACAACTCTTTAGTGTAGATCATGTACCAATCTGTTCCGTTCACATGTGCTATCCTGTACTCTACATCACTAGCCACTGTTAGTTCCTTACTTATAGTATATATTTCTATTACAGTTCTCTCTCTATTTACATACTGTATTCTTCAGCACTTGTATCTTACTTTACTGCATATTTATATTTTCTAACCTGCTATGAATTGTTGAGATGTACTGTGCTCGCTCCTGTCCTGACTGGACCTGTTGAAAATATTACAGAGGACGAGGAGGAGGCTTGCCTGGACACCTATTACGGGGCAGCCCTTGATGACACCTGTGAGCTGGACCCTCAGGAGGATCCAGCAGTAGCTGAGGACCTTCCCCCGACTGCCTAGACTAGATAGTTAGGCTTTTATCTATGTAGTTGAGACATGTTCTAGTTAGACTCTTTATGTGGAGATTAGTTGTATATATTTTTTTATCTGAGACTTGTACTGCTGGGATTATCTTAGACTATTGTTTTATCTATTTCATTTCCTTGAGTTCTATTCATATCGTGCTATATCTTCCTTAGTTGTGATTGAGTTTCTATTGCTATGTCACCCCCATTCGGGGAGTATAAACTGTTTAGATATTTACATTGCTAGATATTGTGACCTAGGACAGCGTTCTACCGCCGACACTGCGGCGTAGGCTGGGCGTATTCACGTCTCGTGCGCTTACTCTAGGGTGCGGGTCGTGACAAGTACGACTCGGTGTACAACATATTCCTAGACTCAAATAAAATGAAAAATATATTGCATAAGGAATTACAAACTCGAGTAGGCAAACAGATCTTCGGTCTTGAATTCAGTGGATAGCCATTCTTGATCATGTCCAAGAGTCCGAGATGTCCCGACTAGCTTCGTATATCCATACAAAGTTTGATCAATTATTAAAATCAGGTTGACCATATGACCAATGGGCCAACAATCTCCCCTATTTTGATAATTGACAAACTATGAATGATATAACATTAAGCTTGTTCAAAATATCAAAAAGTAGAATTGTTCATATCCTGTTTATCTCAAAAAAATGTTAGATCTTTTAATTTTTCTTCCCCTTTGTCACTTAGCAAAATAATTGCAAAAGATAAAGCTCCCCCGCAATCATTGCATAATTAACAAATAGTGAGAAAACACATATAAAAAAATAAGGCAGAAATAAAAGAGAAATATCACATACATGTATTGTCTAAAAAAATAAAATCATCACAGGCATGTAATTTCACAGGCAGTTATAAAGAATGAAGCAATATAAGAGATAGTGCTATCATAAACTGAAACTGAAACATAGTGCTGAAATAAATTGGAATGCCATAAACTGAGGCATAATAAACATGTCCATGAAAATAACAGAGTACTGAAGCAAACTAGAAAGTGCTAATAATAATCAAAAAGTACTGATAATAACTTGGAATGTCGGAGCATTTCCATGTGCACAATAAAATATCACTCAAAATCATATAGTCACATCTCCTCATCATCATCCTCATCATCATCATCATCAGTTCTATGATGTAGTTTGGAAGCAATGAAGAAGAAGGGCTCTCGGGCTCTGGCTATATAACCTGAAACCCTCAACCTAGGGTAGTTGATATTTGCCATTCTTTTTCATTGTCTCATTTCAAATATTTAATTCAAAGATTAGTCATTTCAACTTCAATTAACATAATTAATATTATTTTATAGATTAAATATCGTTACACAGCGACTGTTTTAGATTAGCTGTAGGAGTACTGTCCCAGCTGGCGGAGGTTCATCGGGGCTCTTAAGTACCGTTTCGCTTCAACCGTAGTTGTGGTGACAGACAGACTCTTTATTGGCTTGTCTCTAACACAGTTTTTGCGTAATGATATATAATCATAAAACAAAATTAATTAATATTATTGACGTCTAAAATTCCTAATTCTCGACGTAAATAATTGAAACGATCTTCCGCTAGAGGTTTAGTGAAGATGTCAGCTAGTTGATTTTCAGTATCTATGTACACAAGGTTTATATCTCCATTTTGATGATGATCTCTAAGAAAGTGATGTCGAATCTCGATATGTTTAGTACGAGAGTGACATACTGGATTCTTAGTCAAATTAATAGTGCTCATGTTATCACAGAAAATGAAAATATGTGTGTAAAATAAATCATAGTCTTCTAGGGTTTGTTCCATCCACAAAATCTGAGCACAACAACGTCCTGCGACGATGTACTCAGCCTCTGTTGTTGATAGGGCTACAGAATTTTGCTTTTTACTAAACCATGAGACTAAAGCCTTGCCTAAGAAATGACATGTGCCACTGGTACTTTTTCTATCAATTTTGCATCCAGCAAAATCTGTATCCGAATAACCAATAAGGTCAAAGGACTTAGTTTTGGAATACCACAAGCCAACAGAAGAAGTGCCCTTAAGGTATCGAAAGATACGCTTAACTGCGGACAGATGTGATTCCTTTGGGTTAGCTTGAAAACGTGCACACAGGCAAACACTAAACATTATATCTGGACGACTAGCAGTTAAATAAAGTAAACTACCAATCATACCTCGATACTTACGTGTGTCGACTGGCTTGCCTTGTTCATCTGAATCAAGCTTTGTTGAAGTTGCCATTGGAGTACCAATAGGTTTGACATTGTCCAGATCAAACTTCTTTAGCAAGTCTTTTGTGTACTTGGCTTGATTTATAAATGTCCCATTATCAGTTTGTTTGATTTGCAATCCGAGAAAGAATTTTAGCTCTCCCATCATGCTCATCTCAAACTCATTCTGCATACACTTAGAAAATTCTTGACACAGAGATTCATCAGTAGATCCAAATATAATATCATCAACATAGATTTGAATTAAAAGAAGTTTGCCATTAAAAGACTTAATAAACAGTGTCGTGTCAACCTTGTCTTTTGAAAAACCGTTGTCAAGTAGAAAAGAGCTTAGACGATCATACCAAGCACGAGTGGCTTGTTTTAAACCGTATAAGGCTTTCTTCAACTTGAAAACATGATCAGGGTTTTTAAAATCTGTGAAACCTGGAGGTTGTGCTACAAAAACTTCTTCTTTTATAAAACCATTTAAAAAAGCACTCTTGACATCCATTTGAAATAGTTTGAAATCATAAAAACATGCAAATGCACATAACATGCGAATAGATTCTAATCTCGTAACTGGGGCATAAGTCTTATCGTAGTCGATACCTTCTTCTTGATTGTATCCTTGAGCTACGAGTCGAGCCTTATTACGAGTCACTAAACCATTCTCATTCAGTTTATTTCGGAATACCCAACCGGTGCCAATGACCGGATGATCAATAGGCCTGGGAACAAGTTCCCAAACTTGATTCCGTTCAAATTGGTTTAATTCCTCTTGCATAGCATCTATCCAAAAACTATCACTACATGCTTCATCAATGGATTTGGGTTCTAGCTGTGAAATAAATGCAACACTAGAAACAATATCTCTACTGGATGTACGAGTACTTACTCCTTTGGTAATATCACCAATTACCAAATCTTTTGGATGATCAGCTGTAAATTTCAACTTTTTCGGTAGACTCTGAAGGTAGCTGGTTCCTGGATCTTCTCTAGGAGGTTCAGCTAGTGCAGAGCTTGGTTGAGGATCAGCTGCTATTGAGCTTGATGCAGGCAGATCTTTATCTGTCACGCCCCAGAACCAGAATACTGGAGAGCGGGGGCGTACATAGCCAGCTACGTATATTGAAGTGCAACCCACCTCGCTATACGGTCACGGCTGTCTAGATACATGAGGGTTTAACTACAAGCCAACAGTCTTCTATGGTCATGAACAAGCCTATTGTCTCAATCACAAGCAAGTAATAGTAGTTACAAGATGTCAGAGCACCAAATATATAATAGCAAGGCGTCCCATACATTACATATTGGATGATCATGAAGCTAGTCATACAAAATGTCAGGACTAGCAAGAGTTCAGTCATACATGATCAACCCTAGGATCTGTCAATCATGTTACAGCCCGTAGACAGACAGTAAGTAAGGTACAATCGAGCTAACACGTGCTCGCCGGCTAAACGCCTCAAAAGAATAATTTTACAATAAAGTGGAAGGACAAAAAGAGACCCACTCGTTGCCAGGGTTACGCCTGGTGGTCACCATCTGGCTGGAAGACAATAGGTAGATCCTCTGGTGCTGCTCCGATATCTGGCCACACAAAACCAGCTGGGTCAGACCCCAGAAAGAGCAAGTGCCACAAAGGAGGCTTCACTTAGGAACTAAAACCAGCATATCATAAATAAATAGTTAAGGTAATTAAAAGATACTAATAATAACTGAGATAACAATAATATATTGAGCACAGATAAACCATTCAAGTAGCCAGACTGCAACCCTTAAACCAAACAAGGACCGGGGTTGTAATCCTTCGCCTGAATAGAAACCCGCCTCAATTACTATTGATAAGGTAACAAGACAATAAACGAAGAGAGGACACAGAACTGCTCCGGAAGCCAGGTTACAACCCTTAAACCAAACAAGGACCGGGGTTGTAACCCTTCGCCTAAACAGAACTGGACCCCTGATCTTTATTGTTAAGGCCAGCATAATAATCATGGTATTGAAGTAAAGGTAAAACATGACGAGCAAGACAGGGGGTTACAATAAGACAATAAACGAAGAGAGGACACAGAACTGCTCCGGAAGCCAGGTTACAACCCTTAAACCAAACAAGGACCGGGGTTGTAACCCTTCGCCTGAACAGAACTGGACCCCTGATCTTTATTGTTAAGGTGGGCACAATAAGCAGGACGATATATGATAAGATAACCATGGAACTATTCAGATAGCCAAGTTACAACCCTTAAACCAAACAAGGACCGGGGTTGTAACCCTTCATCTGAACAGAACTTGGTATCCCATCATTTATCGATACTAGAAATCATGTCATGATACAATCTTGTACATGATCAGGATAAGACTAAGCTGGAATAAACTTCATCCAATCAATCACGGCCAATCAAGAGTACGGCTTGATACTTTTAACTAACTAGGGTTATCACAGGCCTAGTTACTAGCAAGATGCAATAAGATTATCCCAACAGCCACAAGCCCTGCAGACCATCCGGTTATCCGGGTCGAATGTCCGTTATGAAGAATGCAACACGTGACTGTGTGCTGGAAATGTGCCCTACTCGTCGGTAGGCTACAAGTCCACTTAATGCGCCCAGATAACGGGATTGCTTGTAGCTGGGAATCTCTTCATGACTACTGAATCATTCTAGTTAATTAGCCTTAGTCAATTTCAGTAGGTACCCCTGACCGTGGTACTCAGGGATCCCCATCCTAGACATGATGTAAGACAGTACTGGTTTATTTGTACAAACGCAATTGCCCACGGTGTCCAGACCTTTCATACTTGTCATATCAGTTTACTTGTCAAGAGTGCGCCACCGCGGGCCACTATCGTGTTCTATTCTTACATTATCATGAATGAGAAAGATTGTATAAAATAACTAATGACATATTCTTGAAGCCAAGGAAAAGATCTACAACTTTCATGTTTTGAGTTTTTCAAGATTCTAGCTACAAAACAACTTAAACAGGCAAAAACAGTAAATTCCTGCACAATCGGCGCATGGGATTCCTGCACGAATCGGCGCATGGGATTCTTGCACAAATCGGCGCATGGGATTCCTGCACAAATCGGCGCATGAGATTCCTGCACGAATCGGCGCATGGGATTCCTGCACGAATCGGCGCATGAGATTCCTGCACGAATCGGCGCATGAGATTCCTGCACGAATCGGCGCTTGGGATTCCTGCACGAACCGGCGCATGAGATTCCTGCACGAATCGGCGCATGGGATTCCTGCACCAATCGGCGCATGAGATTCCTGCACGAATCGGCGCATGGGATTCCTGCACCAATCGGCGCATGGGAAACTCACGTTGCGTCTTCAATACATGCGCGTAAGAAACCTACGCGCATGACACGCTCGGAGTTAAGGAATGCGTTGCCGGGACTTCACGGCGCATGGCCTCCCGGCGCATGGCCTCCCGGGCGCATGAGGTTCCCGGCGCATGGGGTTCATCGTCCCCAAACAGCAAGTTCAGCCATGAAAGTTCCGAAAACTTGTAATGGCCATAACTTACTCATCCGGAGTCGAAATCAAGTGAAACAAAAGCCAAAACTGAATGAAATTGAATTCTCTACAACATAGAACCATTAGTTTTCAAAAATAACCAAGTTTTAGAGATCCAAACCAAGAAAACTAAACAAGAAGGAACTTAAAACTTAGATCTACAAAAATATAACCATCAAAACCGAAAACTTCCAGTTCTAAAGAGGCTTAGAATCTAGTAAGGAAGAGAATGGAACAATAAAACATGAGATCCATCATGAAGCAAGTTTGCACTTGCCTAAGCTCTCTCTCTCTCTCTCTCTCTCCTTCCTGGTAGGTGTAGAAGTAAATGTGGAGAAGAAGAAGAATAATGAAGAGAGAGAATGAAAGAATGGGTTAATAAAGGAGGGTGGTGGTAGGTAGGAGGGTTCACCTTTTGGTTCATGATGAACCAAGGCAACCCAAGCCTAGCCGAACCAACCCAAAATAAACCGAGCCAAGCCAAGAGATATGCAATACAAAATAAAATACGTACACGTATTCCAAGATACGTAATACGAACTACAGGCATTACAACTCTACCCACCTTAAAAGAATTCCGTCCTCGGAATTTAATCAAGAGGCTAGAATTGCAATGACAAGCTATAATAATCGTAAGCTATAACAAGCAGTCTATCATGCAGTCATTTACTCAAGCAAAGAATTGAAAGCATAAGGCATAAGGAAGACATTATACCTTACGAGTCAAACAGGTCGGGATATCGCGATCGGATATCATCCTCACGCTCCCACGTTGACTCACCGAAAGAGTGATGACCCCAAGCAACACGGACTAAACTAATAGTCTTGTTCTTAAGTATCTTCTCTCTCCGGTCCAATATAGACACGGGCCTCTCCTCATACGAAAGGTTGGTACCAACAACCAATTTCGAATGATCCAGGATGTGGCTCGGGTCCGAGATATACCGTCGCAGTTGGGATACATGGAATACGTCATGCACCTCACGTAGCGACGGTGGAAGAGCGAGACGATAGGATACATCTCCTACTCGCTCCAGAATGTCGAACGGCCCTATATACCTAGGACTAAGCTTTCCTCGTACGCCGAAACGAATGATGCCGCGGTTAGGCGAAATCCTCAGGAATACATGGTCGCCGACAGAAAACTCAAGAGGACGCCGATAAGAATCGGCCCAATGACGCTGGCGATCTTGGGCAACTCGAAGATGATCTCTGACTCTCCTGACCACTTCAACGGTCTGAGCAATCATTTCTGGACCGAGCATCTGCCTTTCTCCGACATCGTCCCATGCTAACGGGGATCGGCACTTCCTACCATACAGTGCCTCGAATGGTGCCATCTGGATACTAGCTTGGAAACTATTATTATACGAGAACTCCACCAGGTGAAGGTGATCTTTCCACGAACCACCGAAGTCGAGCGTACAAGATCTCAACATATCTTCGAGAGTCTGGATCGTGCGCTCCGACTGGCCATCTGTCTGCGGGTGATAAGCTGAACTGAACTGGAGGTGAGTTCCCAAACTTTCTTGCAAGCTACGCCAAAAGTGCAACGTAAATCTTGAATCTCTGTCTGAAGTGATACTGACTGGTACACCGTACAACCTGACAATCTGCCGGAGATACATCTCCGCTAGCTGAGCCGTCGACTGACCAACTCTGAACGGGAGAAAGTGAGCCACCTTCGTGAGCCTGTCTATAATAACCCAAATAGCGTCTCTGCCAGCCGGGGTTCTAGGCAATCCAGTCACAAAGTCCATAGTTATGTGCTCCCATTTCCACTCTGGAATCGGCAACGGTTGAAGTAGTCCAGCTGGTCTCTGATGTTCAGCTTTAACTTGTTGGCAGACTAAACAACGAGAGACAAACCGGGCTATCTTCCTCTTCATGCCATTCCACCAAAAGTGCTGACGGATATCACGGTACATCTTCGTACCGTCGGGATGAATGGAATACTGCGAACTGTGAGCCTCCGTCATGATCTCCTGTCTGATATCTCCACTGGGTACACAAAGACGCTTCCCATGTCGAAGTGTACCGTCTTCATGGATACATAACTCTGGTCTTCGTCCTGCCTCACACTCTGCTCTGAGTCGCTGAAGCTTAGAATCTGCTGACTGTGCCATCCGGATCCTCTCGACTATAATGGACTGAACTTGCATGCTGGCCATCAATGCCACACTGGAAGGAAGGACAACTTCTATACCCATCTTCTGAAGATCGGCTAACAGCTCTGGTTGCGCTGTTAGGAAATAAATTCTGGCTCTCCTGCTCAATGCATCTGCAACAACGTTGGCCTTCCCTGGGTGATACTGCAGGTTGACATCATAATCCACAAGCAGCTCTAGCCATCTCCTCTGACGCATGTTGAGATCCTTCTGGGTGAAAACATACTTCAGGCTCTTGTGGTCGGTGAAAATTTCCACCCTATCTCCGTATAGGTAGTGCCTCCACAACTTAAGTGCAAACACTACTGCTGCCAGCTCCAAGTCATGGGTTGGGTAATTTCTCTCATGATCACGAAGTTGTCGTGACGCATAAGCTATTACCTTCCCATGCTGCATCAGAACACATCCTAAACCTCTGCCCGAAGCATCACAATACACTGAGAATCCTCCAGTTCCATCTGGAAGCGTGAGAATAGGAGCTGTCATCAAGCCTCGCTTCAACCTCTCAAAAGAATCCTGGCATTCTGCTGTCCAAGCAAACTGCACATCCTTGCGGGTCAACTGGGTCAATGGCGCTGAAATCCGAGCAAAGTCTGAAACAAATCGCCGGTAGTAGCCGGCCAATCCAAGAAAACTGCGAACTTCTGCAACTGTGCTGAGCACTGGCCATGACTCAATGGCCACGATCTTCTGGGGATCCACTTCTACTCCTCCTCGGGTGATGATATGGCCCAAGTACGAAATGCGATCGAGCCAGAACTCGCATTTACTAAACTTGGCATACAACTGGTGCTCTCTGAGAATCTGGAGGACAATTCTGAGATGATGCTCATGCTCCGCCTCACTCTTGCTGTAGACCAGGATGTCGTCTAGGAACACAATCACGAACTGATCCAAATAAGGCATGAAGATACGATTCATGAGGTCCATGAATACTGCCGGCGCATTGGTTGCTCCAAATGGCATCACAAGGAACTCCCAATGCCCATATCTAGATCTGAAAGCTGTCTTCGGGATGTCCTGCTCTCTGACTCTGATCTGATGGTATCCTGACCGCAAGTCAATCTTCGAAAATACTGATGCCCCTTTGAGTTGATCAAACAAGTCATCTATCCTCGGAAGAGGGTATCTATTCTTGATTGTCACTGAGTTCAAGGTACGATAATCAACACACAATCTGGACGTACGATCCTTCTTTTTCACAAGAAGCATCGGGGCTCCCCAAGGCAATCCACTAGCACGAATGAATCCCTTGGTTCTGAGTTCTTCAATCATCTTGTACAATATCTCTAGCTCTGACGGCGCCATCCTGTAGACTCTCTCTGACACTGGGGCTGTTCCGGGAATCAAGTCGATGGTAAACTCGATCTCTCGCTCTGGCGGCATCCCTGGAAGCTCTTCTGGAAAAACATCTGGAAACTCTTCGACTATCCGAGGCAACTGTACTGCTGCTACTGCCATCCGCAATACTGGAGGAGAAGGTTCAACTTCGCCTCGGGAGAAGGAAAACTCCAGCTCGCCTGGAATGCCAAAAATAACCCTGCCAATGTGGCAGTCTATCCTAGCATACTGGTCCCTCAACCAATCCATCCCTAAGACCACATCATAATCGGCCATCGGGAACTCTATCAATCTAGCAGGAAATTCTCTACCGCTAACTACGATCCGACACGAGGAAAATACTCTATCTACCCCCACAAGTCCGTTACCAGTAAGTATATTGAGCCTTACTGATAATGACTCGGGCTCCAATCCTACCCGTGTTGCGAATCGTGCAGACATAAATGAATGTGAGGCACCAGAATCAAATAATACTGAAGCTGGAAAGGTGTTGACGAGAATAGTACCTGCTACCACCTCACCTGGTGCTATTTCTTCTTCTCCTATGGTCAAAGCCAGCACTTGACCATGTCCTCTGGGTGTGGGTCCCCTCTGCTAAAAATTCCTCTGCCTGCTCTGGATCAGGGCTTGGGCTTGGGCATACTGCTGCGGCCTCTGCTGCTGGAACGCCTGGGCCTGCGTCGGCAATGCCCTCGGGAGCGGGTACTGCAGCTGCTGCTGCTGCTGGACTGGTGCTGGTCCTCTAACTGAAGGACTAGAGAAGGCGGATGAACTCCCCCTGTTCGGGCAGTCCCCAACCCTGTGGTCCGGGGCACCACAAACCAAGCACAAACCTTGTGCTCTGCGACACTCTGACACCACATGCCCTGGCTTCCCACAGTGTGAACATCACACTGCGGAAGACTGCTTCTGCTTCTGCTGCTGAGGGTGCGTCGGGGTGGAATGCTGAACCGACGTCACTGAGGCCGCCCGCCTCGGAGCTCTAATGGTCAAGGCCCTGGCTGTCGGGGCTGGTGCTGATGACTGGTTCATCTGGCCGTGAGATCGCTTCCGACCTCCGGTCCTATCCACGATCCTCTGGGATGTATACTCATGCCTCCGGGCTGCTCTCAACACTGCATCAAAAGTCTGATGCTCAAACTGCTCCACCGCTAATAAAATCTCCAGATGAAGCCCCTGCTGGAACCGCTGGGCTCTATCGAACTCGGTCGCCACCAAGGTAGGAGCAAACCGACTAAGTCTCGAAAACTCGGCCGCATATCCATCGACCGTCCTGCCCATCTGCTTCAGATTGGTGAACCTCGTCTGTAGATCATACCGAGCTACAGCATCAAAATACTTGGTCTGGAATCTCTCCCTGAATATTGCCCATGAAATAGGGGCCACTAATCCATCGGCCTGCGCTGCCCACCAGCTGCGGGCAAGATCTAGTAACTGCAGGCGCACTACGGCCACCTTCTCGTTCTCTGGAGTCTTGGCTGCTTCTAGAATCACCTCTGTGTCCTGAAGCCATGCATCTGCAGCGATCGCATCTTCACTGCCGTCGAAGAAGGGAGGGTTCAAGCGCTTGAAGCTGTTGGCCGCGCTATTACCCTGATGACCTCCTCTGGTCAAGGCATCTGCCACCGCCTGGTGCAAGGCATCTCCGCGACGATCCTGGGAAGCTAATAGCGTCCTGATGAGACCCACCAAAGTGCCATCATCATGCTCTGTTGGTTGGACGGGCTGAACTGGTGGTTCTCCTTCGGTAGGCATGACTCTGGAGGCTACTCCTGAATGCTGGACTTGATCTCCAGGATGCTGCTGGTCCGCGGGAGGTACTCCGCCTTGCTGATCGGCAGGTCCAGGAACAATGCCGCTGAAGAAGACGACATAGGGAACAATAAGGAAGGACCAGGACAGATCAACGATACAAGCATGTGATCAGGTCAAGATTTTCAGGGATCAAGAGGATACGAGTAGAGATCAAGGACGAGTACTGATTGAGACATCTATTCGGTAAACCCTCACATATCTTGAATTACAAGACCTGCATGGGCCACCACTAAAACCATGTCATGCCCCAGAACCAGAATACTGGAGAGCGGGGGCGTACATAGCCAGCTACGTATATTGAAGTGCAACCCACCTCGCTATACGGTCACGGCTGTCTAGATACATGAGGGTTTAACTACAAGCCAACAGTCTTCTATGGTCATGAACAAGCCTATTGTCTCAATCACAAGCAAGTAATAGTAGTTACAAGATGTCAGAGCACCAAATATATAATAGCAAGGCGTCCCATACATTACATATTGGATGATCATGAAGCTAGTCGTACAAAATGTCAGGACTAGCAAGAGTTCAGTCATACATGATCAACCCTAGGATCTGTCAATCATGTTACAGCCCGTAGGCAGACAGTAAGTAAGGTACAATCGAGCTAACACGTGCTCGCCGGCTAAACGCCTCAAAAGAATAATTTTACAATAAAGTGGGAGGACAAAAAGAAACCCACTCGTTGCCAGGGTTAGCCTGGTGGTCACCATCTGGCTGGAAGACAGTAGGTAGATCCTCTGGTGCTGCTCCGATATCTGGCCACACAAAACCAGCTGGGTCAGACCCCAGAAAGAGCAAGTGCCACAAAGGAGGCTTCACTTAGGAACTAAAACCAGCATATCATAAATAAATAGTTAAGGTAATTAAAAGATACTAATAATAACTGAGATAACAATAATATATTGAGCACGGAGAAACCATTCAAGTAGCCAGACTGCAACCCTTAAACCAAACAAGGACCGGGGTTGTAATCCTTCGCCTGAATAGAAACCCGCCTCAATTACTATTGATAAGGTAACAAGACAATAAACGAAGAGAGGACACAGAACTGCTCCGGAAGCCAGGTTACAACCCTTAAACCAAACAAGGACCGGGGTTGTAACCCTTCGCCTAAACAGAACTGGACCCCTGATCTTTATTGTTAAGGCCAGCATAATAATCATGGTATTGAAGTAAAGGTAAAACATGACGAGCATGACAGGGGGTTACAATAAGACAATAAACGAAGAGAGGACACAGAACTGCTCCGGGAGCCAGGTTACAACCCTTAAACCAAACAAGGACCGGGGTTGTAACCCTTCGCCTGAACAGAACTGGACCCCTAATCTTTATTGTTAAGGCGGGCACAATAAGCAGGACGATATATGATAAGATAACCATGGAACTATTCAGATAGCCAAGTTACAACCCTTAAACCAAACAAGGACCGGGGTTGTAACCCTTCATCTGAACAGAACTTGGTATCCCATCATTTATCGATACAAGAAATCACGTCATGATACAATCTTGTACAGGATCAGGATAAGACTAAGCTGGAATAAACTTCATCCAATCAATCACGGCCAATCAAGAGTACGGCTTGATACTTTTAACTAACTAGGGTTATCATAGGCCTAGTTACTAGCAAGATGCAATGAGATTATCCCAACAGCCACAAGCCCTGCAGACCATCCGGTTATCCGGGTCGAATGTCCGTTATGAAGAATGCAACACGTGACTGTGTGCTGGAAATGTGCCCTACTCGTCGGTAGGCTACAAGTCCACTTAATGCGCCCAGATAACGGGATTGCTTGTAGCTGGGAATCTCTTCATGACTACTGAATCATTCTAGTTAATTAGCCTTAGTCAATTTCAGTAGGTACCCCTGACCGTGGTACTCAGGGATCCCCATCCTAGACATGATGCAAGACAGTACTAGTTTATTTGTACAAACGTAATCGCCCACGGTGTCCAGACCTTTCATACTTGTCATATCAGTTTACTTGTCAAGAGTGCGCCACCGCGGGCCACTATCGTGTTCTATTCTTACATTATCATGAATGAGAAAGATTGTATAAAATAACTAATGACATATTCTTGAAGCTAAGGAAAAGATCTACAACTTTCATGTTTTGAGTTTTTCAAGATTCTAGCTACAAAACAACTTAAACAGGCAAAAACAGTAAATTCCTGCACAATCGGCGCATGGGATTCCTGCACGAATCGGCACATGGGATTCCTGCACAAATCGGCGCATGGGATTCCTGCACAAATCGGCGCATGAGATTCCTGCACAAATCGGCGTATGGGATTCCTGCACGAATCGGCGTATGAGATTCCTGCACGAATCGGCGCATGAGATTCCTGCACGAATCGGCGCATGGGATTCCTGCACGAATCGGCGCATGAGATTCCTGCACGAATCGGCGCATGGGATTCCTGCACCAATCGGCGCATGAGATTCCTGCACGAATTGGCGCA
Organism: Iris pallida; assembly: GCA_029216955.1. Taxonomy (NCBI): domain Eukaryota; kingdom Viridiplantae; phylum Streptophyta; class Magnoliopsida; order Asparagales; family Iridaceae; genus Iris; species Iris pallida. The sequence goes on along the minus strand of JANAVB010003400.1, from coordinate 302,060 downwards.
TGGGATTCCTGCACCAATCGGCGCATGGGAAACTCACGTTGCGTCTTCAATACATGCGCGTAAGAAACCTACGCGCATGACACGCTCGGAGTTAAGAAATACGTTGCCGGGACTTCACAGCACATGGCCTCCCGGTGCATGGCCTCCCGGGCGCATGAGGTTCCCGGCGCATGGGGTTCATCGTCCCCAAACAACAAGTTCAGCCATGAAAGTTCCGAAAACTTGTAATGGCCATAACTTACTCATCCGGAGTCGAAATCAAGCGAAACAAAAGCCAAAACTGAATGAAATTGAATTCTCTACAACATAGAACCATTAGTTTTCAAAAATAACCAAGTTTTAGAGATCCAAACCAAGAAAACTAAACAAGAAGGAACTTAAAACTTAGATCTACAAAAATATAACCATCAAAACCGAAAACTTCCAGTTTTAAAGAGGCTTAGAATCTAGTAAGGAAGAGAATGGAACAATAAAACATGAGATCCATCATGAAGCAAGTTTGCACTTGCCTAAGCTCTCTCTCTCTCTCTCTCTCTCTCTCTCCTTCCTGGTAGGTGTAGAAGTAAATGTGGAGAAGAAGAGGAATAATGAAGAGAGAGAATGAAGGAATGGGTTAATAAAGGAGGGTGGTGGTAGGTAGGAGGGTTCACCTTTTGGTTCATGATGAACCAAGGCAACCCAAGCCTAGCCGAACCAACCCAAAATAAACCGAGCCAAGCCAAGAGATATGTAATACAAAATAAAATACGTACACGTATTCCAAAATACGTAATACGAACTACAGGCATTACATTATCAGTGTCATCGAGAGTTATTTGATTCATTTTATCAAATGTGACGTTGATTGATTCTTCGATGATCATTGTTCGTTTGTTGAAGACTCTGTATCCTTTGCTCTTGGCCGCATAACCTAAAAATATACCTTCATCGGCATTTTCATCAAATTTTCCCAAGTTGTCTTTTGTATTAAGAATAAAGCATTTACAACCAAATATTCTAAAGTATGAAACTGAGGGAGTTCTATCAAACCATAACTCAAATGGAGTCTTCTTCGATTTGGGTCGAATTAGAACTCTATTGAGAACAAAGCAAGCTGTATTGACAGCTTCAGCCCAAAAATATTTGGGTAGACTAAACTGGTTTAACATCACTCTGGCCATTTCGGATAGAGTTCTGTTCTTACGTTCCACAACTCCATTTTGTTGTGGAGTCCTAGGGCAGGAGAACTCGTGTATGAAACCGTGTGTGTCACAAAATTGCTCAAAATCAGCATTCTCGAATTCGCCACCATGATCGCTTCTGATTCGAGTGATCATGTAACCTTTTTCATTTTGTACTTTCTTGCAAAAGGCGACAAATTCGGATAATGCATCATTCTTGCGTGTCAAGAAATATACCCACGTGTATCTAGAGAAATCATCTACAATTACAAAAGCATAAAGCTTACCTCCGAGGCTAGCAATTCTGCTAAGACCAAATAAGTCCATATGAAGCAATTGTAGAGGTCTAGTAGTACATACTGCGTTTACAGATTTGAATGTGGATCTGGTATCTTTGTTCTTTTCACATTGGCTGCATACCGAATCCTTCTTGAATGTAATATCCGGTAAACCGTGTACTAGCTTCTTTGTGGATAATCTTGAGATCGTATCCATATTAGCGTGACCGAGTCTCATATGCCACAGATGACTCTCATCACTCTTGGCCATTAAGCATCTACCTGAAATATTAGTTTCTTCTAACAAATAGAAAACATATATATTGTCTTCCCTGATACCTTCAAAGATAGTACTACCAGTTGAGCTATCAACTATAGAACATTTATCTTTGCCAAAGTTGATTCCATAACCATGATCAGCTAGGTGACTTATGCTGAGTAGATTATGTTTCAACTCGGTAACCAGACAGACATCCTTAATCACAGGATAGGGAGACTTACCCACATCACCGATACCAATAATATACCCTTTCAAGTTATTACCGAAGGAGACATAGCCTTCCTTCTTTTTCTTCGACAATGTTGCAAATAGTGTAGCGTCACTGGTCATATGCCGTGAGCAACCGCTGTCGAGGATCCATTTGCTTCTAGCATGTGAAGGGTGTTCCACCTACAAAATAGTTTGCAGATGAAACTTATGGTACCCATTTCTTGTAGGGTCCTGAAATGTTAGCCTTTGGTATCCAAGCATAAATATTTAAATCAACAAGCTTTCTCATTCTACATGCAGATGAAATATGACCAATGAGGCCACAATAATAACATTGTGCATGTCGAGTGTTGAAAGCTGAGTGGAGTACATGGTTGGTAGGTTTAGGTTTTCTAGTATAGAAGAAAGCATACCTATAATCTTGTTTGGGCTTAACCTTTTGGGGTAAAGGTTTGATAGGGTTAGGTCTGACAGTGTTTGGCTTGGGAATGTTCCGATTTTTCGGTAAGTGACATGTGTTAGGGTAGGAAGCAGCAGGCTCAGGCTGTTTTCCTAACCTAATTTCCATTCTTTTGGAAGTGTCATACAACTTAGCATAATCAGAAGTGAGTGATTCCATTCTGATTTGTGCACATCGAAGACTTTTCTTCTCTATAGAAAGTTCTTCCTTGAGTTGGTCAATAATTTTGGCTTTCTCTTCAGATGACTTGGTAGTCTCGTGTAATAAGAGCTTTATTGAAGAAAGCTCACCAGACTCACTAACATTATTTCTAACCTCAGCTAGTAGGTCGTTAAGTCTACCTATTTCACCTTTGCACTCTTTGAGTACCTTCTTAGAGGTCTGATACTTGCTACGCAGTTTTCTGTAATCAGTCATCAGGTCACTGAAGGCATCTCCTAATTTCTCAAAGGTGAAGTCATCATAAGTCTCAACTACAGGTTCAGTAGGTACCTGATCGGATGCCATAAAGCATACGTTTGCAGCGTCTTCTGATTGTTCGTCTTCTGAGTCGCTGGCTTCACTTTCATGCCATATGCTGGTGTTGGCATACTTCCGTGATGTTGATCTTTTTAGGTTCCCTTTTTCATACCTGTTGCTCTTCTTGCTTGATGATGATTTTGTAGGACAATCCTTCTTCATATGTCCCTTCTTCTTGCAACCATAGCAGACAGCATCTTCTTGATACCAGTTGTTGCTGTTGTTTTCTTTGACTCTCTTCTTATGTCTCATGAATCTTTTGAACTTCCTTGCTAGGAGTGCTTGATCTTCAGCGTCAGATCCACTGCTGTCTGAATCACCTTCAGCAACTTTTCTGTGCTGAGCCTTGAAAGCGATCGTCTTCTCCTTTGGTGCAGGCTTTTCAAAATCTTGTAGCTCCAGTTCATGAGTGAGTAGCTTACCCATGAGTACTTCGAGTGTCATCGTAGTGAGGTCATTTCCTTCAATAATAGCAGTAGCCTTTGGAATCCAGTTCTTGGTGAGAGCTCGCAGGAGTTTGCGAATCTTTTCATGGTTACTGTAATCTTTGCCTAGGGAGGACAAAGGATTTACAATATCCAAGAACCTTTCGAACATCTGAGTAACTGTTTCGTTGGGCTTCATCTTGAACGCCTCGTACTCTTGAGTAAGTCTGCTGACTTTTAATTCCTTGACTTGAGTCGTGCCTTCATGTGTAACTTCAAGTAGCTTCCATACACCATTAACAGTTGTGCAGATAGACACCCTGTTAAATTCAGATCTGTCTAAAGCAAAAAATAGAGCGTTAATAGTACGTGCTCAAGACTGGCCTTTTTTTCCTCCTCTGTATAACTGCTATGGGGTTTTTCAACCAATACTCCATCGACAGTTATACGAGGTAGCTTTTGATAGCCATCAAGAACAATAGACCATAAATCAAAGTCAAGAGATTTCAAGAAGAAACTCATCCGTGTTTTCCAATATGTATAATTCGTACCATCAAACAATGGAGGTCTGTTTGTGGCCTGGCCTTCACTTGTGAATTTCACAGTTGCCAAGTGTTGTGCTGTGATCTATATAACAGTTAATTAAAATGAATAAATAATTGCACTGTTACCTTGCTTTACCTGTAACACCCGCTTTGATACAAATTGTAGAAACGAAATAGTAAAGCGTAATACTCTAGAGGGGGGTGAATAGAGTTGGCAGCAGAATAATGCTAATTAAAAATGTTAGCAGCACAATCACAGAATATTAATCACAACTAAAATAAAGTAAAGGCAGAGTTAAGAGAGCAAACGCAAAGACAGCGATGTATTCTGGTTTCCCTCTGTTGAGGACTAATCCAGTCGGTAGAACTCTTGCTACCAGTTGAATCCACTATTGAAAAAACCGCAAGTTTTCTTACGAAGTCCTTGCAACTTCTACAACGCGAGCTTTGATACGAAGAACTCGTCCAACTTCAAATGTGAAGAGGTATTCTTCAATCAAGCCTTCTGATTACAATCTCTCAGAAACTTCTAGACCGTACCGCACTGGCAAATCGACTAGAGGATTGTAATTGGCTTGGGATATGAAATTTAAAGCTCAAGAAAACTCTTTGGAAGACTGAATGCTTTAGATAGAGAGAAGATTGAAAGTGAATGAGTGAGTTGAAATGATCGAAATCCTTCTCTATTTATAGGTGTTCCAAAGGCAGACTTCTGACAGAATTCGGGCAGAATTCGGACAGAACTCTATGAGCAAATCTCGGTTAAATCCGTAACTGCAAGAGGACCAAGTAACAAGGATTCAAAATCACAACGGCCACCAACCGAACTCTGGCCGAACTCTAGCCGAACTCGGCCCGAGTTCTGTCAGGATTTAGTTAGGGTTTTAAAAAGCTTTTTTGGTGATTTTTGAAAACCTTTTTGAAGCCTTTTTGAGAGGTCATTTTAAAAACATTTTGAACTCATTTAAGGGAAGCCTATTTTCCAGTACGACTCGGTGTACAACATATTCCTAGACTCAAATAAAATGAAAAATACATTGCATAAGGAATTACAGACTCGAGTAGGCAAACAGATCTTCGGTCTTAAATTCAGTGGATAGCCATTCTTGATCATGTCCAAGAGTCCGAGATGTCCCGACTAGCTTCGTATATCCAGACAGAGTTTGATCAATTATTAAAATCAGGTTGACCATATGACCAATGGGCCAACACAGTTGTGTGTCAAGCTCATATTTGTTTCCATGTTGCCAAGAACAAGGTATAGGAAATTTAGTAGGAATGTGTGTGAACATTTGTGAAGTTTTAGGAATTCAAAATAATGTGAGGGTGATGTAGGAATTTAAAACATGGTTCAATTATCAGTGTGTAGGAATAGCATCTCAGTTCAAGTTCTCCAAATTAAGTGATAGTCCAAATGTAGTTCTCAGGATTGTGTGACAGTGTATTATAGGAACATTGTTCTCAGGAATGTTTCTCAGAATGTAACAGTGTGTAATGTGTCAAAAGAAATAGGGATGTAGATACATGTGTGTATGTAGAGTGAATCTCAGGAAATGGCAGTTCATTAATCAAACCAAATTCGAATCACATCATCCCATTGATACCAATCCATTCAACAATCTAAAATCAAATTCGAATTTAAAAACCCAACACAATCAGTAAACAGACTTTGTAATAGTCTAAATACACATGTATATGAACTTAACATGACAACCTAAAGCAAAAAAAATGGATGGGAACACATTCAATCCAGGAATTGAAAATAACAGGACCTGTATCAGTCAAACAGGGAACACTTATTTTCGAATCCAATTTCCAAAAAAGACTCAAAATCAATAATTGAAATAGGTGTACAAATATTGGGACATGTCTCTCGTGTCCAGGGAGAGTCCCTCGTGTCCAGGAATTGGGACACGAAGTGTCCAAGAATCAAATGCCCATACTGTCAGGAATGGCAGTTGGGGCTGCCTCGTGCAGAGGTGTCGAGGAGGATAGAGCCCGACGCGTGGCACGAGGAGTCTCGTGCTCATGCACGTGGCTAGGGCAGGTCTAGGGCTAGGTCTTAGGATGGCTGAATCGAGTCGGGGTTGTGTCGTGTCCGAGTTATAAAGCCGTATCAGTGGACAGCTGTGCACGTGTGTGTGTTGGTCGAGACGGTGCGGTCGGGATTTCTCCCAAACCGCTCAACCATATGCCCTAAAATTTTGTCTGTGTCGTGTCAATCATGTGTCCTAGGTATGCCCAAAAATTCGTGTCAAGACGTGCAGTGTCGTGTCCGCTACATTGCCCGAGCAGCAGGACACTGTGTACGGTTCAGTCCCCGCGTGTCCAACACGAAAATTCGACACAATAAGACACCAAAACACAAAACACTCTTCACAAAAATTGATGTACATATTTAGATCTAGAAATTCATTTGATTAGATTTACAAAAATCGAAAATAAATTCCTTAGAGGCATTTAATCAAACACCTACATAACACTTATTACACGTGTCCGATACGGACACCAAACGGTCACGAAATTGACCCAAAATTTCAGGGACAGCTAGGGGACTCCTAGATCTAGCCCTAAATGCAAAGAAAACGAAATATTAATACAATTTAAGGGGTTTTACCTATAGATGTAAATAGCTAGAAAAAGCTCCAAAGTGAAGTGTTCCTCCTTGCTAGCTCGGATCCCCAAATTGCTCAAAATCTGGGATTACTCTCCACCAACAGTAAATAAACACTAATTAGGTCATAATGCAAAAGACTAGAGTTAAAAAGGAGTTGGAATGAACAAGTTATGGAATAGCTATTTACCTCTTCTTCAAAACTTGAAAAAATAATAAAAGAGGCAAGAACAAGGAGGAGATTATTTATAGGGAAGGGGAGCCCTAGTGGCTGGTTATAAAGTGGAAAATTAGGGTTAGGCTTTACAAAATTGGCCCATGGGCTTAAGTCATAATTAATTAAGTCATGAAGTCATAAGCCATGGCTTAAATTTACTAAACCAAATCCCCTTATTCTAAAACAAATCTCTAATGACTAAAATGGGTTAACTCAAGTTAGACTAGGGTTACCATGGCTAGGGTTAGGTTCTAGGCTAGTCCACTAGGTCTCAACAAGTCAAAGTCAACTAGAATTCACCAATTCAATAAATCATCAATTAATTCAAGTAAGTCAAAATGACCAAATTATCCTAGGCTAAAAATGATAATTAATCATCCTAATGACATGGTTAGGCTCTAGGTTATGCAGACTCTAGGGTTTCACTAGCAGCACGTCAAAATCACAAGTCATGACTTAAAGCAGTTTTTAAATAGTTTAAAAATTACCAAAAATCATAATATGAAATAAATACAATTAAATAATATTTATAAATACAAAATTTCAAAAATACCCTCATTTCAGAAACTGGGTGTTACAAGTCTACCCCCCTTAGAAAAATTTCGTCCTCGAAATTAAGATGATCGCACCCTTCCTAGGTCAAACCCCCAATCAATCAAAGTCGAAGCAACACAATCCTACTGGTCGTGATTCCGCAGTCTCGAACAGGGTAGCTACACTATCTAGCAATCACAAGCAATATCCTGGCAGGTACTAAGGAAAATCACACATGAAAGTGGGGAGAAAGAACAAGAAGGTCAAACCTGCTAATCTATCACCTGCGACGTCAGTCTCCTCGGCTGCCATCGCAAAAGCTCCACCCCTCTGGTGCTGAGCTACAGGTGGCCTAGCCCCCTCAAAAGGAGGTACAATGGGACAATCTATCTTCTGGTGGGCAGCTGACCCACAGAAAAGCAAACCTTCAACCTCTTCCTGCACTGCTTCCAGATATGTCCCGGCTTCTTACAGTAGGAACAACTGATCGCCTTTGGGTCCTGACCCCGATACTGATGCTGTACCTGCTAAACTCCTACTGGTGCCTGCGTCTGCTGAATCTGTACATGAGGCCTCTTGGCCTGGCCTTCGCTGTTGCTGGTACCGTGAGCGTCCCGTCCCCTCTTAAGCCTCAGCTCAAGATCATCCTCTACTGCTAAGGTGTCCACCAAGATCTCCTCAAAAGTGGCACCGCGGTCATTCTTTGTAGTGCCCCGTCCCACTCAGTCAATCGGAGGAATCGAAATGCCGATGACGTTCGGACTTAGCCTTGCAACGGCTTGCTCGGAGACATCGCTCAGGTGGGATAGTTTCGGTGAACTTGCCTCATCCTTGCCTTCACATAATAAATCGTATTTTCAACTTACACAAGTAGGCTTAATAATAAAAGAGATGAATCCACATAGCTAAGGGAATAATCTCGATGGGTCAAAATGAGTTAAAACATAGAAAAATGTCCCACGGTCGGCTTAGAATTGGTGCACGGCGTGCTTTGAAAATGACACTCGGTCCTTCATCCCGTAGCTTGGGAGAAGGAAAGTTGGTCTTCGACACAAAACTATAAACTTGCCTAAGTCGTAGGCGTCGCCCGCATAAACGCTTGATAAAGCGTGCACGGTTCCACTGTGCAAGGCTTGGCATAGCCTTTGCTCGTCCCTCGGGTTAAGTTGTAGGCTTGAGTAAGTTAGGCAAAGTTATGCCGGTTGACCTAAGTCATTCCAAGTGCGGTCCCGCTCATTCTGCGATTGTCAAGTTAAATAGTCCCACGACCCCAAGGCCCGTCATACGAGGTATGACTTGGGCGATAACATTACGTAGAGCATGAGTCGGTTTAAGGCACGAGCTATGGTTGGTTCTGAAGAAAGTTAGCCACGGTCTGTCAATACTTAAGGAAGCACGTTCTGTTCAAGTTAAGTGGGAAAGGCTATGCAGTAGCTGTTCCCAGAGTTCAAAGAATGTTAAGTTTAAGCGACAGTTAGTCGCCGAGAGGAAATATGTCGGGACTGTGGTTCAGTCGTCGAGGCAACCCTGGTTTGGGCTCTGCAAAGAAGTGTGAAAAGTAAAAGAAGTAAAATAAAGGAACTAGGTGATGATAGTGAGACCACGCATTATGTTAAGTCTAGGAGTTAGCGTAGGTACGTGGTCATGGACAACTTGTCGACAAGGGCGATGGTTCTTCGGATCGGCAACCTTGGGCCAGGGACCGATCTGGCCTAGGAAGAACAGATTATAGCCAAGCTGGGTATGAAGCAACCGGTAGGTCGGGGACTTGCATCAAGGATCGCAACCGGTGGTGCAAGGGTCCCGAATACCAGGCTATATCCAAAATGGGTAGTTAATGCTTGTGACCTTTCATATAGATGTGTCGGCACGGGCGGCAATCTGCGTGTGTGCGCCTTTGGATTGAGTTGAGTTGAATGTGTATGCAGTTAGAAGACACAATGTCTGGGCGTAATATTTGTCTACAGCGAAGGCGGCGTGCTGCGGCACGGGATATGGCAACGTGTATTAAGTAAGGCAAGGAGTTTGCATGAGTTAGGCTTGATTTGTTACGAGTTAAGTCGAAAAGGGCCGTAGGGCAAGCTGTGTGAAGTTACGTTGAGTTGCTGGGCACGACCTCGAAATATGAGGCACGGCCGTGTTGCACGAAACTAAAGCATAGGCAAGACTAAACGAGGAGGCGCTGCATCAGAGTTATTGAAGCACGAAATGAGTTCATGGCACGACCGAGTCATTACGTCCCAGAGTTTGGCACGAAAGACAAGTATGAGTCGGTGCGTTAAAAATGCAAGCACGAGAAAGGTCTAGAGACAGGGAAATGGAGTCTATCGTGTAGTTGCGTCTCTGATTATAGACGTAAGGCAAACACGACTTGATAGGTTACCGATATTGGCACGACAAGGGTCTAAGGCAAAGTATGAGTTAACATCGTTGTGCAAGCATGGGATGGTCCTCAGACACAAGTATGCCAAGGCGTCCGTCATAAAACTGATCCTAAGACAAGACTAGAAAGACAATTGATAAGAATGGACTATGTTGCACAAAGTAAATCAAACGTGTTGGTTTTGTATGGGTGGGCGAGGAGCTCATTCCACCAGTACAGTTGAGTACTGACACCCATATAGTTTCTATGTGCAGGCACAGGTGGAAGCTCGTAGCGTATAGCTCGCTTGGATGCGTCGAGGCCCGGAGTTCCTTGGCGATTCGAAGCGTGCGGCCGCATGGAGTCAAGACTTATACGGGACATAATGTATGGACATCGCCTTCCGAAGCTTCCGCTGTCTCAAGCAAATGTACTTTGAGAGATGAGAGAGAGCTGAGTGACTTCTAATGTAAGATGAGTGAGCTTGTGTGATTGTAATCTTAGCCTTGTGCCCCAATGAAACCATTGTTTCAATATCAATAAAAGAGATTCTTTGTATAACTTGTGTTTTGCTTCAAATTTTGCTGCTATTATTCAATGTCTCTGTATGGGACTTCTGTGCGACGACCCCGTCGCAGCCGCTGCAATTGGCCGTTATGGAACCCGCCTTGCACGAGCGTAATCTAGGCTCGTGCGGCATCACGCCTTAGCGAGGACGATCGCTCCTATGGGAGCGGGACGTGATATAATGGTATCAGAGCACGGCTTTACGTCCTTAGACTATCGATTGAATTCTTTAACTCCGTTGTTTTCCGCAAACTCTGAATTATGTTTCTGCAAGTTGATATCGTTGGTGCGCTCTCTCTCAATTGTCCCCCAGGATGTCCATATAATAAGTCTATCTATTTTACAAATCGTAGGAGAACAGTTTTTGGTCAAAACAAAAAGATGGTTTGCGTAAGCACGGTTGGCTAAGTCGGGCTGGGCATATACACCAAAGTTGCGTCGACCTTAGAAAAGTCGAGTGCGGAAATTGAATAGTATCGAGCAAGAATGTGTTGGACTCAATTGAGTAATAAGATGACAATCGATAGGGGTGCTATCGAGCGACGATGTTATCGTCGATGCGATATAGACGAGCGTGCTTAGAATTCGAGGAATGGTGCGAACAGGATTCAAAGAAGATGATTTTGATTCGAATGTATTTTGAGGATTTGTTGAATGACTTCATTATTTTGTGGTGTATGCATAGCCTCAGGGATGTCGATCGATCGATTGAGGATTCGGGGTATCGGTGAGTCTATCCGCAAGCGTCGTGCGTATGCAAAGTCTTAGATTGAGCGTCGTTGAACAAGTTGTAGCCTTGAAGTTTGATAAGTTGATTCAAATAACCTAGAAATTGACTTGCACGGGACGTGCACGGAATTGAAGATTTTGCGAGTATGAAACATGGAAATGATTGAGTAGGTGAAATCAAATCGAGAAAAAGTTAAGGTGTAGCGAATGGATGACTTGATAAAGGAAATTGATATGGATCGTATGTAAAAAGTTAGCACGACCGGTAGATAGCGTGCATGAAAAAGTTGAATTTTGAAGTTACGAAATGACTCAGAGGATTGGAATGAATGTTGCTCGATGATTTGAGTTAGCAAAGGATTGAGACGAATTGAGGAAATACGTTGGTCGATGACTTAAGATAGACGGATGAACAATACATGAAGTTGGGTTTGAGGAATTTGATGTTGTGAATGATTCGAGGATAATGATCGAACTTGAATTTAATGTCGAGGAGATTATCCAGTCGGACGATAGCATCATTCGCACGACTCGAAACTTGTTGCAAAGGAAGATCGTCAGGTTACGTATATCATCGATGGTATTGAGGCGTATCAAAGATCGATATGCGATAACTCGGGGGTACTCTGACTCGGTGAATGACGATCGTGCAGGTGTTATTGTTCGGTTGGATGCTATACTAAGGATTTTGATCGAGATGAATGTTGGATGAAAATGAAAGTGTCTTGATGGTTACGCGGATAACCACAGCGTCGACATTCTTGTCTTGCGCGAGCGCAACTCTAGCCTCGTACATGCGTCGCATCAGATTTGAGGCGATCATTTCGCATGAGCGCTGACATGGTGATTCATGTCGCAGGAATGATCGAACTCGGAAAATCAGGACACGCCAACTTTGATTGTCTCGACTTGTCGGTTTGATGCGAAGGACAATTTAAAGATGTTAGGACTTACGATTGATGAATGAAATAAACTTGAGGATTGAGTAGGTCCAATCCGTGTATCGAGAATGAATTAGTCTAGACACAAAACAGGAGTTACGCCCCGATGAGGATGATTATCCCGCGGGAGCGTGCATGGTGATTCATGCCCCCCGCAGAAAATCTGACTCGCGTGAGATCGGGGCATAACGTATTGTTAAGTCAGACGACCTTATGATCGATTATGTGAATTGGAATAGATGACTTAGGAAATATGGAATGTAAAATTTTAGTTAGCGACGAATTACGTCATAGCGTGCTTGAATTGAGAAGGATTGATAGGCAAACTATATCGAACGTGTTCGAAGAGATTGACTATACGAAATGGTTTGTTGAACGAGTGAGATTGATATGTTAAGTAATTGGTTGAAACGTAAGATGTCATCGGAGAGCTTTGCTGAATGACTCGGACCCCGTACGATGAAATATTGGGATGTGTGTAGGAAATCGATGCTCGATGTTTAGCAATCGGAGTGGTACGAGCTTGGGTAGAAAAACCCCGTACTATCAACTTGGTTTGACCTTAGGATGGGGTCAGTGTTGATATTGTTGTTTGGGAACTATGATTCCAATACTGATGGAGAGACATAGCCTAGCGGTTAGGCAGACGTCCGAGTGCGAAGTGGTAGGATTTGTGGAGGCACCACTCGCGAGTCTCGGTTGACATGCACGTATATCAGGGACGCCCGAATATGTGTACTATCCGACTCGAGTGGTGAAGTTGGATTCGCTATCATGAGGCTTAGCTGAAATATATGTATTTTGGGGATGCCTAGAATATGTGTACGATCCAACTAAGTGATACGTTGAATCAAGTGAGACTTGAGGAATAGAAAAGTGTCGAGGATTTTGAAATCGTATTGAAGAAAAGATTGAGGGTAGCACGAGCGTGGCTCGAATTTGAGAAATGCATAGGAGATATGTGTGCAAGAAACGTAGGATGTTGAGTCGAGTGATAAGTCGATAAGTGTACTCTGTTAGTTTCGAGGACGAAACTTTTTCTGAGTGGTGTATGATGTAGTGCCCTGTCCCGCTCAGTCAATCGGAGGAATCGAAACGCCAACGGCGTTCGGACTTAGCCTTGCAATGGCTTGCTCGGAGATATCGCTCAGGTAGGGTAGTTTCGGTGAACTTGCCTCATCCTTGCCTTCACATAATAAATCGTGTTTTAAACTTGCACAAGTAGGCTTAATAAAAGAGATGAATCCACATAGCTAAGGAAATAATCCCGATGGGTCAAAATGAGTTAGAACATAGAAAAATGTCCCACGGTCGACTTAGAAGTGGTGCACGGCGTGCCTTAAAAATGACACTCGGTCCTTCGTCCCGTGGCTTGGGAGAAGGAAAGTTGGTCTTCGACACAAAACTATGAACTTGCCTAAGTCGTAGGCCTCGCCCGCATAAACGCTTGATAAAGCATGCACGGTTCCACTGCGCAAGGCTTGGCATAGCCTTTGCTCGTCCCTCGGGTTAAGTTGAAGGCTTGAGTAAGTTAGGCAAAGTTATGCCAGTCGACCTAAGTCATTCCAAGTACGGTCCTGCTCATTCTGCGGTTGTCAAGTTAAATAGTCCCACGATCCCAAGGCCCGCCATACAAGGTATGACTTGGGCGATAACATTGCGTAGAGCATGAGTCGGTTTAAGGAACGAGATATGGTTTGTTCTGAGGAAAGTTAGCCACGGTCTGTCAATACTTAAGGAAGCACGTTCTGTTCAAATTAAGTGGGAAAGGCTATGCAGTAGCCGTTCCCGGAGTTCAAAGAATGTTAAGTTAAAGCGACGGTTAGTTGCCGAGAGAAAATATGTCGGGACTGTGGTTCAGTCGCTGAGGCAACCCTGGTTTGGGCTCTCCAAAGAAGTGTGAAAAGTAGAAGAAGTAAAATAAAGGAACTAGGTGATGATGATGAGACCATGCATTACGTTAAGTCTAGGAGTTAGCGTAGGCGCATGGTCATTGACAACTTGTCAACAAGGGCGATGGTTCTTCGGATCGACAACCTTGGGCCAGGGACCGATCCGGCCTAGGAAGAACAGATTATAACCGAGCTGGGTATGAAGCAACCGGTAGGTCGAAGACTTGCATCGAGGATCGCAACCGGCGGTACAAGGGTCCCGAATGCCAGGCTATGTCCAAAATGACTAGTTAATGCCAGTGACCTTTCATATAGATGTGTCGGCACGGGCGGCAATCTGCGTGTGTGTACCTTTGCATTGAGTTGAGTTGAATGTGTATGCAGTTAGAAGACACAATGTCTGGGCCTAATATTTGGCTACAGCGAAGGCCGCGTACTGCGGCACGGGATATGGCAACGTGTATTAAGTAAGAAAAGGAGTTTGCATGAGTTAGGCTTGAGTTATTGCGAATTAAGTCGAGAAGGGCCGTAGGGCAAGCTGTGTGAAGTTACGTGAGTTGCTGGGCACGACCTCGAAATGTGAGGCACGGTCGTATTGCACAAAACTAAAGCATAGGCAAGACTAAACGAGGAGGCACTGCCTCAGAGTTATTGAAGCACGAAATGAGTTCATGGCACGACCGATTCGTTACGTCCCAGAGTTTGGCACGAAAGATAAGTATGAGTCGGTGCGTTGAAAATGCAAGCACGAGAAAGGTCTAGAGGCAGAGAAATGAAGTCTATCGTGTAGTTGCATCTCTGATTATAGCCGTAAGGCAAACACGACTTGAAAGGTTAACGATATTGACACGACAAGGGTCTAAGGCAAAGTATGAGTTAACGTCGTTGTGCAAGCATGGGATGGTCCTTAGACACAAGTATGCCAAGGCGTCCGTCATAAAACTGATCCTAAGACAAGACTAGAAAGACAATTGATAAGAATGGACTATGTTGCACAAAATAAATCAAACGTGTTGGTTTTGTATGGGTGGGCGAGGAGCTCATTCCACCAGTACAGTTGAGTACTGACACCCATATAGTTTCTATGTACAGGCACAGGTAGAAGCTCATGGCGCGGAGCTCGCTTGGATGCGTCGAGGCTCGGAGTTTCTTGGCGATTCGAAGTGTGCGGCCGCATGGAGTCAAGACTTATACGGGACATAATGTATGGACATCGCCTTCCGAAGCTTCCGCTGGCTCAAGCAAATATACTTTGAGAGATGCGAGAGAGCTGAGTGACTTGTAATGTAAGATGAGGGAGCCTGTGTGATAATAATCTTGGCCTTGTGCCCCAATGTAACCGTTGTTTCAATATCAATAAAAGAGATTCTTTGTATAAGTTGTGTTTTGCTTTAAATTTTGCTGCTATTATTCAATGTCTCTGCATGGGACTTCTGTGCGAAGACCCCAGTCGCAGTCCGCTGAAATCGACCGTTATGGAACCCAGCCTTGCACGAACGTAATCTAGGCTCGTGTGACATCACGCCTTAGCGAGGACGATCGCTCCTACGGGAGCGGGGCGTGACATTCTTAGTATAGGACTTCACCTCCTTGACCAGCACCTTCCTGAACCTCCGAGCCTTCGTCGTCCTCAGACAACCCCTCGACAAATCTGTTCAGACAGCAGAACTCCCCTGCTATACTCCTCCACGGACTGACCGCCCTGGACTAGGGCCTCGAACTGGGTCTCGAGAGCTCCCAGTACTGCATCCGGGAAGAACTTCTCCTTGAATAGCTTCTTGACTGCTGCCCAAGTCTGTCCTGTCGTATCAACCCTCGAGTCAGGTCTGGTACCATGTACGGGCCAGATCCTGTATCATGCTGGCTGCTGCCTTCAATCTAGAGCCTCGTCGGAAATCTCAGCCAACCTGAATATCTCCTCATGTGCTCGATCTACTTCGTCGGCATACAAGATCCCCTCTGTCCCTCGGATGTCCCTCGAGTGCATCTTCTGAAAGTCCTGGATGCCCTTCTCCCGCTGCAGGTGCGACTGCGGGGCTGTCGCTGGCTGAGCTACAACTCTCTCTATCCGCAGTCACGACCTGCTCAATGCCCCGTGTGAGGTCTGCTGTGTGCCTCTGCTGCTGTGTCTGCTGACCCTCCATGTACAGCCGGAAGAAGACTAACAGCTGAACGGCATCAACTGTCCCCGCAAGTGGCTGCTGCTGCTGAAGCACATCCGGAATCACCGGACTCGGCTCATGCCTCACAGGTGGAGGGGCTACCTCCAAAGGCAGTTGAAACACCTACCCCTGCTGGCTGAACTGGTGCCACGGTATCTGGGGCTGGCTGTACAAGACGAGAGGTGGCAGACCCCTCTGCAGCGTCCCTCAGTCCGGAGCGATGGGATCTAGTCTCGACCATTCTGGAGACAGATCAAACAAGGAATCAATACTGAGATAGAAGCGATAAATCAAAGGAAGGACAATAAATTTTCAAGGAAGACAAGCAGCAAGATGTATAGATAGAATGAATTGAAAGTAGAATTTTTCCTAACTGTGATTGAGTGCCTCTCCGTTAAAGCCTATCTCTCAATCCTATAGCAGGCTCGCAGCAGTACAACTAAGTCGCCGTACTACCACGATATCGCTACTAATGTAACTCTCGACCTGTATGGGCCACCACTAAGAACGTGTCACGACCCGCACCCACTGTGAGGGTACGAGTACGTAACAGCGCCCAGCCTACGCCGCAGTGTCGGCGGTAGAACGCTATTCTAAGTCTCTAACTAACCATCAACTCATGCAGTATATAGTGTGCTCATCATGATCAACTCCGAACGGAGGACAAGTATAAGATATGGTGTAACTCAATCACAGTCTAAGCACGATAAGATAACACTGAAATATAACTAAGAAATTGAAGACAACAATAACTATTAATATAATAACAACAAACTCAAACAATCTCAAATACATCTCAAGTCTCAATTCTATATATACAACTCCAGTTCTAAACATGAAAACTAAAATAAGACAAACTAGCTAAACTCTCGATCACTTCTGAGTGTTGGGGCCATATGTAGCTAAGCCATCTCCTAGTCTATAACATGTAGGGCATGTGTCCTCAGGGCAATCATCTGTAAAATTAACAACAGGTCTAGTCAGGACAGGAACGAGTACATCTCATCTAGAAAACCCAAGTAAATGACAGAGAACTATAAAGCAGTTATAGACAGTTGTATTGATGAATATGGCAGTTTATATTCTGGTGATGGTAAGAAAGACAGATAAAGTACAAGGAAAGTAAGTAACTAAACAAGAGAAGAATCATAGCAATAAAGATTGTAAAAATAGAACTAGCTGAACCAGGGTAATATGATATAAAGTCCATACAGCAATGTAAGATAAGTGTAACTCCAATGTAAGTGTAGCTCCCCTTCCCGAAATTTTTTAAAATATTTTATTATTAATTATTTTATTTAAATGATGATTTTTAGATTTTATAAATAATTAATTATTGGCATATTGAAATTCATTATTATTTTATTGAGGTTATATAATTTTAATATTATTATTATTGTGGTTATTAAATATAGACTATTTATTATTATTAGTTATTATTAATTTATTCTTTATCAAAAGAATAATATAATGTGTATGTGTATGTGTATATATAGCTAAAATATATATGTATAAAGGTGTATGGGTGCATATATATATATATATATATATATATATATATATATATATATATATATATATATATATATATATATATATATATATATATATATACGTGTATAATGTATATTAAATATATGTGTGTATGAATATATAGATACATATTAAATATATGTGTATGTTGATATAAATATACGTATACAAGTGGATATTATAATAAATAATGTATATGTATATATATATATATATATTTAAATATGTACGTGTTTATATATATATATATATATATATATATATATATATATATATATATATATATA
Source organism: Iris pallida (assembly GCA_029216955.1). Classification (NCBI taxonomy): domain Eukaryota; kingdom Viridiplantae; phylum Streptophyta; class Magnoliopsida; order Asparagales; family Iridaceae; genus Iris; species Iris pallida. The sequence goes on along the minus strand of JANAVB010003400.1, from coordinate 284,345 downwards.
TATATATATATATATTTATATATATATATATATATATATATATATATATATATATATATATATATATATATATATATAGATAAATATATATGTGCATACGTATGTGTGTACGTGTATATATATTAATATAAGTGCATATGTATTTATAATACATATTAGTTATAGTAAAATAGAATATATGAGAAATAAATAATAAAAGAATAATAAGATGAGCAGTAACAGCCCGGCCCCAAGGCCGAGCACCAAGCCCCTAGGCCCAGCCGGCCTAACCAAAAGGCAGCACCCGACCCTGTGAACTCAGCAGCTTAGGTCCCGAGCCCCCTTAGGATTGTTTCAGCAACTGTTCCTTATATATATATCGTATAGATATATTGGGAGTCGAGTGGAGATAGACACGCAAACCCTAACCCTTACTCTATCCGTGCATGCCCCTGCGTGCGCCGCCCCACGTGGCCGACGGCCGGCCACGAGTCGTCGACGGCAGGCCGGACGACCCCGCGCGCGCGCGTGCTTGTGAGGGACAGCAGCAGCAGCGACACCATGTCGGCTTCTTCCCGTGATGTTTTCTCCACGATTACTCCACCATTTCTTGAACCAATTTCACAGGTCAGATCCCTATATAACCCACGACAAGACTCTTTAATTAGATTGTTTTATTTCGCTTTGAAAACGACGCGATACGATTCAAAAATCAGTCCAAAATCAGTCCCAAAACAGGACAACGATTCATCCTCAACCTCTGGTTTGGGAGAGGGATTATGACCCAACCACTAGGAATTATCCAAAACTTTTTGAAGGCAGTCCTAGACAACCTATAGGGCTTCGAATCCCTTTTTACGGAATTTGATTCCATTGACTACGTGTCGAGAAATCGAATCCCGAACTTTGACGAAAACCTGTTTTAAAAACATGAAAATTCATCCACACGACGTGCGTCCCGCCATTCCGGGTGACGTGGTCGCGAACCGAAAGGATCGAAAGCTGCATAACAGCTTCGTGATCGTGTGGGCTTTGACAAAAATCAAATTGGTCGCGTGTGTGCGACGAATTCAATGCGTATCCGTCGGAATCGCCCCGTATCCGTGCAATGCAAATTCAGTCATAACTTTGTGTATGTTTGTCAGATTGAGATGAAACTTACGCCAACAGGACCGTATCATTTTTCTGGTCCTGTATGCCAAGTTTGGTCCAATTCTGAGACAGTTGAATCGTACGTCGTTTTGCGGGCCCTACGGTCCCACTCAACGGACGATTTTGTGCACGGCCCGTCGGAATCTAACTTTGGACATACGGTCGGATTCGTATCGGAAAACTGGATCCGTAGACATGTAGTTTGATGACTTTAGAGAACATTGACTCTGGCACGCTTTTCGGTGCAAAGCGGGTCCAACGACGGACATCTTTTTTGCTCAAAATTATCGTTTTGCCCCTGTGTCTAGAATTGGACTTAAGGACAGGCGATCCTAGCTATTTTTGACTATTCTGAGAATATTGGTAATATTTATTTCAGCTTTCGGGGACTGTTGTACTAGTTTTGACTATTGTGGCATTATGAGTGGTTCAGATTATCGGTTACACCAGCACAGGACCACAGGCGAGTACATTCTCTGATCTTTTCATACTTCTTTGGATATGTTCTCTTGTTATAGACTAGTATACTTGATGCTGACATGATGTTCACAAGGATTAGTACCCTCTGGATCTTTTCATGCGATGTTATCCTCTCCGATACATCGAGTATGTCATGTTCATGTACTTTATCATGGCCATCTTGTACTCCATGTATTCATATTTATCCATGTGCACTCATATGTTATTCATGTACACTCATGATCATATGAGCTCCATGTATACAGTAGTTGTTTTCCATGTGCAATAACATAACATGCATTGATCCTTGTGTATTGATTGGGGGCAGGGAGAGTGTGTAGTTGGTTATGTGATCATTATCTCCAGTAGTTGTTATTCATGTGCACTCCTTAGCTGTATCCATGTATAATCCAAGCTGTTTACATAACCAATTCATGCTCTCAATCACGTAGAAGGTTATATTTCTCTATTTATTATATTATATCTCAGTTTATATTCTCTCTCTTGTTGATTTCCTTTACAGCGATTCATGTATAGTTTTCTATAGCTTGCTTTATATGTCCATTCCTGCTATGAACTGTTGTGAGAGATATGTGCTCGTTCCATTTCTGACTGGAAACCAATATTTTTCAGGTTTAGTCGCGATCACTCTTAGCACTGGGAAGACATGGGTATGCTGAGGCCGACCAAGATAGTGGAACTAGTTGTCATTTTCTTTAATTATGAGATCTTTATATTTTCCTTTAAATATAAATCTTGTAAATATTGTAATAAACTTAGAAATGTGAATGAGCAGCAAATAGTATATTTTGTGAGTTTTGAGCATTTATTTCTTGCGGGCTTGACAGCGTTCTACCGCCGACTCAGCGGCGTAGGCTGTCTTGGACACGTCTCGTATCCGGAAAAGCGGGTGCGGATCGTGACAAGTTTTTGTGGTGGCCCACGCAGGTCAGATTTCACAAAAGATTGCAAACTCGTGATGGTACGTTAATCGTACTATTATGAGCCTGCGCTCAGGAAATGCTCATTCACAACTAGGATTAAAATGATTTAAGATAATGACTAGGACTAGGAGTCCCTTGTTTAAATTGATCGTTGGAAGTTAAGGTTGTTAGATAGGCCATACAATTTAGAATTATTAAATTTAGATAGCTTGCTAGATCCCTATAGGTACACTATTACTTTTGATATGACAATGTGATCCGATGTGGATCCACTATTCGCTTGGTTAGTTAGGCCTTCATCTTGATAAGTTGTTCAATTTTCCTTTTGCTCTATTAGATATAAACATCATATCATAAGTTAGAATTGCCTATTTTTTTATTTTTTTTATTTTTTTAAAATTCTATTTTGTTGTAAGGGACTGGTTTAAATTTCTGACTCTACTATTCATATACAAAGTCTCGAGGTAGATTGATTCAAAGTTTTTCCCTCAACCAATTGAAATATATATGTGAAATAAATGCTAGGATGTTCTTGTTTTCATGTCTTCAGTTATTTCCTCCCAATCAATCTTTTACCTTAAGGATTGAGACCTATAGGCAGATGTGTACGCTCCACCATAATCAGCTAGCTTGAAACTCTAGCAGCTCCTTGAAGTCTTAGGAATATAGTTAGAGTAATTAACTGACTGCGATGACTAGACAGCAGCGCACTGTCGCCAATTTTTGAAAATGGGTAGTATGGGTTCACTGCAGCCAGCAGCGCACTGGCGAGGCACAACCCATCGAATTGAAATCATCCCGAATAACCACAGTCTATGGAACATTGCTAAAGTTATGTTCTCGATTGACCTCTTTTGGATCTTAGATACCCTTGTGCCAATATACAGTAGAGTATCTGATGGCATATCACATCTGAATTACCGAACCAAGGGTTTTACCACAGTCCGAGTGTACGGACGAGGCATAATTCTCGGTCAAATAATTTCAGACGTGATTACAAGTTTAGGATACTATAGAGGATAGAAAAATGCCCTGTGTGTACCATAAGACCTAAGGCCAAAGCTAGTAAAAGTTCAGTAAGTTGAGTAGCATGTCTTCCGACCTAGCGTTAGATGGTTCTTGTGATCTATTGACAGTGTAATTGACTGACACTAACAGGTTTGCATAGAATATAGAAATTGGAAGTTCATAAACCATTAATCGACCAAGGCCTTATGGATAGAGGATACTTAGTTGACTGTATAGGCAAGAACACCAGGTAAGGCCTTGATTCTCTCAAAACTCGAACCAATTGTGCCTCATTTCAAAAATCTCATGTTCTTGTATTTTGACTATCTTGACCAATGCTGCTATTACAGCCTAGTTTTGCAAGCTTACTCTTTATCAAGCTTGATTCGAGACATATGTTTATTGGGGACGCCCGCTAACATATTGTCTAATCAGAATCATTGTATTATGGTCTGATCAACCATGATGCAATTGGTTCGCTCTTTATCTAATTATCCTACGTGGATTGAGATATAGATGCCTCTAGGATCTCTTCCGCGACTACTTTGACAACTCCTCTTGAATTAAATATTTACCCTTGAATCATGTAATTGTGTTCAGTGACATCTCTCTTGAACTCTCTATCGTTTTTGCCTTCACTGATTGGAAAGACGAAAGCTCGAAATTGATAGATAGATATAGAGTATCCCCATGGCTATGATAAGTTGTATATGTAAGTGTGGCTACCATCGACCAGCTCTGTGACTGGAACCTTGCCTTGAGTTACTCGTTCTCCTTTCATCCCTAAACCTACTATCTCGATCTTCCGGTCATTAGAGTCTAAGAATGATTAGGGTTTTACCCTCAGTCAAATGCTAACCTATCAGACTACCTATTCTCAAGAGACCAAATGTGTGAGCCTCTAATCATTTGTTTGAAGCTTGTTTCAACTAGAACCCTTGTGACAATAGTCTGGCAGGTTTGACCCCAATAGAGATTTAAGACCCAGTTGTTAGAAATTTTTTTCATACGATGTGCCTTAGAGTTGGTTACCCTGTCGATAACTCTTGTATACCAGACGAGTAGATCGTTCTATTTTACCGACCGTGTGCCATTGTACACACTCGTTATCCACTTATTGATGAACGATCCTTGACTTGACTTATACCTACCGTACCCCATTACGCCTTTCCTTACCTATTATTAACAGGAGTCGAGGTGCAATACCCGGACTTTAGAATTCTTCTAACCCATTATCCCTAGAACCATGTCTTAGTTTCTAAGGTGGGTAGACCGTAAGCCTTCAAAAATTTTGGGATATACCAGGATTATCGAGTGATTAGAATAACTTCCATTAGGATGATGATTAGTGCCCTTGGACTCCCACTTTTCATTTAGATCATTTTGTGTCCCTGGCCGTGTCACTAATATTCGGAGCACGAGACCAGTTGCTACCTCCCAACAAACTTCATATGTAAGATCTAGACGAGTCCACCTTCATCTAGGTATATCATGTCCCACTCAAACATGTCCTCTTGTGCTCTATTTTTATGGTACAACTTTCAGGTTAAAAGGACTAACTATAACTCTTACCATAGTACCTACCCGGTATACTTTCCGACTTCCATTAGAGCCTTAACTTCGACCCTTTTCCTTCAATCCAATATATGGTTGTAATCTACTTGAAGCCCACTACACACATACTACTAGTGTGCCACTTGATAGAGGCCTCTTGTGCTACTTAAACACAAGAGTCACCAAAGGCACGTTTTTGACTTTAGGAACTTAGCTAACCAACCTGGCAGGCAACTAGCTCAACCACTTGAGTTAAAGCCTATTCTAGGTTATCCTAACCTAGCAGACGCAGTTTTATCTTGGAATCTTATTCAGTCAATATAGATTAAAATTCCAGGTTCGTCCAACCAACGAGTGATGTCTAATTAGGGAACCCATTAAGACCCAGTAAAACCCATCCATACATACCCCCATATTTGGACTATAAACCCGAACTGTTTGAAATAGGTTCCCATACCTACTATGTAGTCTCCACCTCTTAGAATACGAAGTCATTCGTAACCCCTTATTTCAACTACCTGGATATTGCGATCCGATCTTGTATTATAGTGATATCCCTTGCCCGTGTGTTTAAATAACCACGGAAAAGATCACAATCTTGATTTTTCAAATTCTGTTCTATTTTGGAACCTTGTTTAGATTAACTACGAGAACGAAATTTTCATATTGTATGGATTGTAAGCCCCTTCAAGAAACAAGTGTTCTTCGAGTTAGCAAGTGACTAAACTAGAGTAGCCCAACCTAGCGACTTTCTCTCTATCTGCATCATTGGAAACTCTCTTCGGCTCTGAAACTTCAAAATTGCTCTCGATTATTTCCTTATCTTCCTGTCCTCCCTACTTCAGAGCAACGGATAGTCATGCTTACTAGAGTTTATCAATATTTCTTAGCTACTTGTGTAAATTTGTTGCTGTTAAATTTTGGGATTGCTTGATGGATAGAAGAGGGTTGTAGATGCCTTATGCTATAGATATGTCGGTAGTTACTTTTGCAATTAGCTGGAGGGTTACAATATTATGACATCAGGTGTTTGAAGTGGGTAGTATGACCAAAGGTGGGTAGAAGTCCTCGATGATCCGTAGCTACGAAATAGCTATGAGGAGGATATAAATAGTTCTGAGAAATTAAAATTTGAGGATATTGCGGTAAGAGTAGATTTATCTTTCTTATTTTTATGTTTAAATTTTAGGCATATAGATGAGTTTGAATTTTGAGGACAAAATTATTTTTAAGGTGGATAGATTTGTAGCTCCCCTTCCATAATTTTTTTAAAAATATTTTATTATTAATTATTTTATTTAAATGATGATTTTTAGATTTTATAAATAATTAATTATTGGCTTATTGAAATTCATTATTGTTTTATTGAGGTTATATAATATTAATATTATTACTATTGTGGTTATTAAATATAGACTATTTATTATTATTATTAGTTATTATTAATTTATTCTTTATCAAAAGAATAATATAATGTGTATGTGTATATATAGCTAAAATATATATGTATAAAGGTGTATGGGTGCATATATATATATACGTGTATAATGTATATTAAATAGATGTGTGTATGAATATATAGATACATATTAAATATATGTGTATATTGATATAAATATAAATATACGTATATAAGTGGATATTATAATAAATAATGTATATGTATATATATATATTTAAATATGTACGTGTATATATATATATATATATATATATATATATATATATATATATATATATATATATATATATATATGTGCATACGTATGTGTGTACGTGTATATATATTAATATAAGTGCATATGTATTTATAATACATATTAGTTATAGTAAAATAGAATATATGAGAAATAAATAATAAAAGAAGAATAAGAAGAGCAGTAACAGCCCGGCCCCAAGGCCGAGCACCAAGCCCCTAGGCCCAGCCGGCCTAACCAAAAGGCAGCACCCGACCCTGTGAACTCAGCAGCTTAGGTCCCGAGCCCCCTTAGGATTGTTTCAGCAACCGTTCCTTATATATATATATATATATATATATATATATATATATATATATATATATATATATATATATATATATATATATATATCGTATATAGATATATTGAGAGTCGAGTGGAGATAGATCCGCAAACCCTAACCCTGACTCTATCCGCGTACGCCCCTGCGCGTGCGTCGTGCCACGTGGCCGGCGGCCGGCCACGAGTCGCCTGCGGCAGGCCGGACGACCCCGCGCGCGCGTGCTTGTGAGGGACAGCAGCAGCAGCGGCACCATGTCGGCTTCTTCCCGTGATATTTTCTCCACGATCACTCTACCATTTTTCGAACCAATTTCACAGGTCAGATCCCTATATAACCCACAACAAGCCTCTTTAATTAGATTGTTTTATTTGGCTTTGAAAACGACGCGATACGATTCAAAAATCAGTCCAAAATCAGTCCCAAAACAGGACAACGATTCATCCTCAACCTCTGGTTTGGGAGAGGGATTATGACCCAACCACTAGGAATTATCCAAAACTTTTTGAAGGCAGTCCTAGACAACCTATAGTGCTTCGAATCCCTTTTTACGGAATTGATTCCATCGACTACGTGTCGAGAAATCGAATCCCGAACATTGACGAAAACCTATTTTAAAAACATAAAAATTCATCCACACGATGTGCGTCCCGCCATTCTGGACGACGTGGTCGCAAACCGAAAGGATCGAAAGCTGCGTAACAGCTTCGTGGTCGTGTGGGCTTTGACGGAATTCAAATTGGTCGCGTGTGCGCAACGAATTCGATATGTATCCGTCGGAATCGCCCCGTATCCGTGTAATACAAATTCAGTCATAACTTTGTGTACGTTCGTCAGATCGAGACGAAACTTGCGCCAACAGGACCGTATCATTTTTTTGGTCCTTTATGCCAAGTTTGGTCCAATTCTGAGACAGTTGAATCGTACGTCGTTTTGCGGGTCCCACGGTCCCGCTTAACGGACGATTTTGTGCACGGCCCGCCGGAATCCAACTTTGGACATAAGGTCGGGTTCGTATCGGAAAACCGAATCCGTAGATATGTAGTTTGACGACTTTAGAGACCATTGACTCTGGCACGCTTTTCGGTACAAAGCGGGTCCAACTGCGGATATCGTTTTTGCCCAAAATTACCGTTTTGCCCCTGTGTCCAGAATTGGACTTAAGGACCGGCGATCCTAGCTATTTTTGACTATTCTGAGAACATTGGTAATATTTATTTCAGCTTTCGGGGACTGTTGTACGAGTTTTGACTATTGTGGCATTCTGAGTGGTTCAGATTATCGGTTACACCAGCACAGGACCACAGGCGAGTACATTCTCTGATCTTTTCATACTTCTTTGGATTTGTTCTCTTGTTATAGACTAGTATACTTGATGCTGACACAATGTTCACACGGTTTAGTACCCTCTGGATCTTTTCATGCGATGTTATCCTCTCGGATACATCGAGTATGTCATGTTCATGTACTTTATCATGGCCATCATGTACTCCATGTATTCATATTTATCCATGTGCACTCATTTGTTATTCATGTACACTCATGATCATATGAGCTCCATGTATACAGTAGTTGTTTTCCATGTGCAATAACATAACATGCATTGATCCTTGTATATTGATTGGGGGCAGGGAGAGTGTGTAGTTGGTTATGTGATCATTATCCCTAATAGTTGTTATTCATGTGCACTCCTTAGCTGTATCCATGTGCAACCCAAGCTGTTTACATAACCAATTCATGCTCTCAATCACGTAGAAGGTTATATTTCTCTATTTATCATATTATATCTCAGTTTATATTCTCTCTTATTGATTTCCTTTACAGCGATTCATGTATAGTTTTCTATAGCTTGCTTTATATGTCCATTCCTGCTATGAACTGTTGTGAGAGATATGTGCTCGTTCCATTCCTGACTGGAAACCAACATTTTTTAGGTTTAGCCGCGATCACTCTTAGCATTGGGAAGACATGGGTATGCTGAGGCCGACCTAGATAGTGGAACTAGTTGTCATTTTCATTAATTGTGATATCTTTGTATTTTCCTTTAAATATAAATCTTTTAAATGTTGTAATAAACTTAGAAATGTGAATGAGCAGCAAATAGTATATTTTGTGAGTTTTGAGCATTTATTTCTTGTGGGCTTGACAGCGTTCTACCGCCGACTCTACGGCGTAGGCTGGCTTGGACACGTCTCGTATCCGGAAAAGCGGGTGCGGGTCGTGACAGTAGGTCCAGTACAAGATGAATCTAATACAAGATGAATCCAGTAAGGGACGATTCCAGTCGTAGTGATCAATGATTCCAGGGTTAGTCCAGCCTATACTCTAGCAGTGTGTTTTAAAATACCGAGATCGACATGTAAACGGCTATAGGTAATCTGGCACATCACACACCTGGCCGGGTGTGAGATGGCTATCATTTCAGTTTGATTTCAGAATAGGGTGATTCCAGAATTGGGGTATGTCCACATGTCTTACTCTAGTATTTTTCCTCCCAGTAAGTGAATCCAGAAATCCGACACAATGATTCAAGATGATTCCAGCCAGAATATAATGATACCGGTAAATGATTCCAGAATGATTCCAGTAATAGAGGCCAGATAATAAATGTGTGTCGTATACATGAATCCATAAATATCCATACGTGTTGTAACAAAGAATCGCATATAACTAACTAGAACTGAAGTACAGTAATTGACAAGTAAATAAGAGAACTATCAGAGAATGTACTCGCCTAATACTCTAAAAAGAGTAGTATAATGTCAGATGTCTCCACCGGAGTCACAATATCCTAAATAGAGCAGTACAGGTTACAATGTGTTTAAAATAAGACAAATGATGTTTATGATGCAATTTACATAATTTTTAGGCCAATCTAGGTCAAAGTCAACTCTAAGTCAAACCTGGTCAACTGTCTAGGTCAAACTAGGTCAACTATGGGTCAACCAAGTCAACTATGGGTCAAGTCAACTATCTATGGTCAAGGGTCAAAGGTCAAGGTCAACTTGGTCAACTCTAGGCTGTTGGGTCAACTACCTAGTCATGCTAGGTCAAACTCCTGGTCAACTCTAGTCAATGTTGGTCAATCCTAGTCTATTGGGTCAAATATCTAGAGTTGGTCAAACTCTATCTAAGGCTATCTCAACACCAACCCTATACTAGTATAACTAGGATACCTTAATACTATATTCTATATACATAACAATGTATATACATACCCAAAGTCTATATCCCTAGGCATATATAGCCTATGTATCATATAGTCTATTTCCTATATTATATCTATCACATATATACATATAGGAACCCTCAATACCTATCCATATATATATGAACCTACATAACCATATCATATAAATACTCAAATCAAACATTCATACATATATAGGTATAACTGTATACATATATGCATACCATAATATAAATCAACTAACCTATGTATCTATCCTATCACAATTGTTCCCAAACCCACCACATAACTCAATTGAATACCCCACATTCATATACATATATACCTCTTCTCTCATACACACACATATATATGGAACAAAACCAACTTAACCAAATTCTTAGGTTAATAAAATCCTGAACTCTCATCTAATAATGCTGTCAAGCCAAGTCAACAGTGGCTGCCTACTGCACTGTCTTGCAGTACAGTGGTTCACTGAAATGGCAGCTGCTGCTATCCTCTTCTCCCGTACTAACCTACCCATCTTCTCCTTCTCTGATGAAACCAAATAACTGACACATCTCTATATTATCTGATATATAATCATATCAAACCCTATGAACTGCCTTGATTCCCCCAATCTCATTCCCTATCTAAACTCAAACACAGGTATACAAGTGTAGTGGATCAACATGGTTGTCAAGATAACAGAACTGTATGTGTATGGACTGTTTGCAGGAATTAGAAAGACATGGGATGTGTGTGGGACTGAAATCAGTGCAACAATTGATATTTTAATTAGAAACTTAGGTCAGTAAATGGGTGCATGGACAGTTAATGCTCAAGTCTTACAGGAACTTGAGTCTCAGGATCATGTGAAAACCAACACCAAACATAACTCAAAACCAAAATCCCCAATCCAATGTCATTCTCAGAAAAAATAATGAATGAGTGAGTGCTTGAGTGACAGTGTTCAGTTAGACATACATGTGTATAGAGAGTGAGTGAGTGAGTGCTAAACAAGGGTAGTTGTGTGTCAAGCTCATATTTGTTTCCATGTTGCCAAGAACAAGGTATAGGAAATTTCTAGGAATGTGTGTGAACATTTGTGAAGTTTTAGGAATTCAAAATAATATGAGGGTGATGTAGGAATTTAAAACATGGTTCAGTTATTAGTGTGTAGGAATAGCATCTCAGTTCAAGTTCTCAGAATTAAGTGATAGTCCAAATGTAGTTCTCAGGATTGTGTGACAGTGTATTATGGGAACATTGTTCTCAGGAATGTGTCTCAGAATGTAACAGTGTGTAATGTGTCAAAAGAAATAGGGATGTAGATACATGTGTGTATGTAGAGTGAATCTCAGGAAATGGTAGTTCATTAATCAAACCAAATTCGAATCCCATCATCCCATTGATACAAATCCATTCAACAATCTAAAATCAAATTCGAATTTAAAAACCCAACAAAATCACTAAACATACTTTGTAATAGTCTAAATACACATGTATATGAACTTAAACTATCAACCTAAAACATGAAAAAATGGATGTGAACACATTCAATCCAGGAATTGAAAATAACAGGACCTGTATCAGTCAAACAGGGAACACTTATTTTCGAATCCAATTTCCAATAAAGACTCGAAATCAATAATTGAAATAGGTGTACAAACATTGGGACATGTCTCTCGTGTCCAGGGAGATTCCCTGGTGTCCAGGAATTGGGACACGAAGTGTCCAAGAATCAAATACCTATACTGTCAGGAATGACAGTTGGGGCTGCCTCGTGCAGAGGTGTCGAGGAGGATAGAGCCCGACGCGTGGCACGGGGAGTCTCGTGCTCATGCACGTGGCTAGGGCAGGTCTAGGGCTAGGTCTTAGGATGCCTGAATCGAGTCGGGGTTGTGTCATGTCCGAGTTATAAAGCCGTATCAGTGGACAGCTGTGCACGTGTGTGTGTGTTGGTCGAGACGGTGTGGTCTGGATTTCTCCCAAACTGCTCAACCATATGGCCTAAAATTTTGTCTGTGTCGTGTCAGTCATGTGTCCTAGGTGTGCCCAAAAATTCGTGTCAAGACGTGCTGTGTCGTGTCCTCTACATTGCCCGAGCAGCAGGGCACTGTGTACGGTTCAGTCCCCGCGTGTCCAACACGAAAATCCGACACAACAAGACACCAAAACACAAAACACTCTTCACAAAAATTGATGTACATATTTATATCTACAAATTCATTTAATTAGATTTACAAAAATCGAAAATAAATTCCTTAGAGGCATTTAATCAAACACCTACACAACACTTATGACACGTGTCCGATACGGATACCAAACGGACACAAAATTGACCCAAACTTCAGAGACAGCTAGGGAACTCCTAGATCTAGCCCTAAATGCAAAGAAAACGAAATATTAATACAATTTAAGGGGTTTTACCTATAGATGCAAATAGCTAGAAAAAGCCCCAAAATAAAGTGTTCCTCCTTGCTAGCTCGGATCCCCAAATTGCATAAAATATGAGATTACTCTCCACCAACAGTAAATAAACACTAATTAGGTCATAATGCAAAAGACTAGAGTTAAAAAGGAGTTGGAATGAACAAGTTATGGAATGGCTATTTACCTCTTCTTCAAAACTTGAAAAAAATAATAAAAGAGGCAAGAACAAGGAGGAGATTATTTATAGGAAAGGGGAGCCCTAGTGGCCGGTCATAAAGTGGAAAATTAGGGTTAAGGTTTCCTAAATTGGCCCATGGGCTTAAGTCATGATTAATTAAGTCATGAAGTCATAAGGCATGACTTAAATTCACTAAACCAAATCCCCTTATTCTAAAACAAATCTCGAATGACTAAAATGGGTTAACTCAAGTTAGACAAGGGTTACCATGGCTAGGGTTAGGTTCTAGGCTAGTCCACTAGGTCTCAACAAGTCAAAGTCAACTAGAATTCACCAATTCAATAAATCATCAATTAATTCAAATAAGTCAAAATGACCAAATTATCCCTAGGCTAAAAATGATAATTAATCATCCTAATGACATGGTTAGGCTCTAGGTCATGCAGAATCTAGGGTTTCATTAGCAGCACATCAAAATCATAAGTCATGACTTAAAGCAGTTTTTAAATAGTTTAAAAATAATTAAAAATTACCAAAATTTATAATATAAAATAAATATAATTAAATAATATTTATAAATACAAAATTTTAAAAATACCCTCATTTCAGAAACTGGGTGTTACAGAGTCAGATTTCGTAATGTGCAGTTGGCAAAGTTGCAGTTAGAGCCGAGCTTGCTTGATAAGATCAAGACCGCTCAGAAGGACGATCCGTACCTGAAGAAAATGCGAGATCTAATCTCGACGGCCAGGACGACCGACTTTACGGAAGACGAGACCGGCATGCTTCGATTGAAGGGTAGGCTATGCGTTCCGAACGATTCAGAACTCAGAAAGGAGATACTGTCGGATGTGCACTATACAAAATATACTTTGCATCCCGGTAGCACGAAGATGTACAAGGACCTCCGCACAAACTTCTGGTGACACGGGATGAAAAGAGATGTGGCACTCTTCGTGTCGCAATGCATGGCCTGTCAGCCGGTGAAAGCTGAGCACCAGAGACCGGGCGGGGAGATGCAGAATCTGGCGATTCCAGAATGGAAGTGGCAGCACGTGTGCATGGATTTTATTGTTGGTCTGCCGAAGATGCTGCGGGGAAATGATGCCATCTAGGTCATCGTCGATCGATTAACCAAGTCAGCGTATTTTATTGCCATCAAAGTTACTTGGAGCTTTGATCGCCTGGCGCAGACATATCTTGATGAGATAGTATGGCTAAACGGAGTTCCAGTATCCATCATCTCTTATCGGGATTCACGGTTCATGTCGCGATTCTGGAGTAGCCTTCAGTCGGCACTGGGTACCAAGTTACAGTTCAGCTCAGCTTACCATCCTCAGACCGACGGCCAAACGGAACACGTCAATCAGATTCTCGAAGACATGCCACGACTCTGCACAATTGACTTTAAATCAAGCTGGGACAATCATCTACCTCTGGCCGAATTTGTATACAATAATAGCTATCAATCTAGCATTTAAATGGTGCCGTATGAAGCCTTGTACGGGCACAAGTGCCGATCATCCATTTGCTGGGACGAAGTCGGAGAGCGGCAGATTCTTGGTCCGGAACTGGTAGAACAGACCGTACAGAAAATTCGGCTCATTTGGAAAAAATTAAAGACCGTGCAGAGTCTTCAGAAAAGCTAGGCGGACGTTCATCGTCGCCCCCTCAAGTTTCTAGTAGGCGATCACGTATTTCTTAAAGTGTCGCCCATACGGGAAGTTACTTGGTTCGGTGCGAAGGGAAAATTGAGTCCAAGATTCGTTGGGCCATTCGGAATACTCGAGCGAGTCGCCCCAGTGGCCTATAAAATTGCCCTACCGCCGGTGCTCGAAAGTGTACACAACGTCTTTAATGTCTCCCAGCTGCGGAAGTATGTGCACGACCCTAGCCACGTGGTAGATTTTGGCCAGCTGGAGCTAAAGTCGAACTTATCCTACCTTGAAGAGCCAGTTCAAATCTTAGAACGCAAGGATAAGTTGCTGCAAAATTGAGTGATCCCTTCCGTCCTCATCCTCTGGAAGAACCACTCGGTCGAAGAGTCGACGTGGGAGCTTGAATCGGAGATGAAGGAGAAATTTTCTTCATTGTTCTCGTAGAGGTAGGTTCCATCTTTAAGTTTCGAGGACGAAACTTTTTATTAGTTGGTTATGGTGTAGTGCCTCGTCCCTACATTATGTCCTATTTCTGTCCACAGGGTGCGCGAGAAAGGAACACTGTCGCTATCGATTCGGTCAGAACCGATAGGTCAGAATCGGCCGAGTCGATCGAACGGGAACGGTTGAATTAAGATCCATTCCACGTTATAGAATGGTTTCTTCGGAACCAAATCCCATATTCAGCGGGTTGTGCCTCGAGGATTGGCTCTGCGGCTGAGTCGGAAGAGACCTCCCATTGCTCTAGTTTTTATGTCGTACTTGATTTGTCTTTGGCTTTGGTTTTTGTGAATATATTTTTCGTGAATGTTTTCGATGGGTTTTCGTGACGCGTTTTTGAGCTTCGTATTTATATCGAATATCCTTGAATTATACAATGTTCTAATCAGTTGCTTATGCGATTGTAGGTGATCGCGTAGGCGACGTCAGCGCAGCCAACCGGTCGTTCGCTTGAAGCAAGCCTAAGGCGAGTGGCTGACCTCCTTCGTCTCGTCCTTCTACTTCAAAACTCAATATGTGAAGTAAATAAATGCTTGTCATAATAGTATAGAATCAAACAAATAGTGGCACGATTCTTCACGAAACACTTGCTATCAAACTGCCGATTTTGAAAATAGAAAACATGTTTCTTACACAAATCCACTTAGCCTATGCAAAACCATGAATGAATCGATTAACGTTTATCGCAACGATACGGTCAAGTAAGCAAATCAACTAAGTTCAAAGAAAAATGGTCATTGGATAACTTGTCGACAATGTGAAATTTCCTCGAACGGTTGCCTAGGCCAAGAGATCGATTCGGCCCGAGAGGAACGAGTGTAGCAGCGCCAACCCTTCATCGGCATGAGTTATGCGGGCACTTTTGCACAGGGCTCGCTACCCGACGCAAAAGGGGCATCGTCTAACCAATGTTATAGTCCGCGAAAGCTTGACATTGTCAGTAGCCTTCATACCCCTTCACTGCTTAACAGGTGCATGGGACACGGGATGAATAAGATAGTTGCTTAATGATATCTAGTTTCATATGCTTGCCTCAAAACATGTTAACATACAAATTGAACAGGATGGTTGGAAAGATCATTGAAATAGCTAGCTAACATGTTTACGAAACTTCTTAAATCAAATGCAGAGCTTGGATTTAATTAGCCATTCGCTAGTACTTGTATTTCGTGCTGATCCTCGCTCTTTGCAGGTCCCGCAAACCAGGAAGGACGCGCCAGCGAGCTCGGTGATGTTCGTGTTTTTGAAGCTTCGACCGTGCGTCGAAGACTTTCTCCGCGACTCCACTTTTGAAGGCTCTCGACAGTCCAAGGAAGATGACTCAGCGTCCCTCCCATCCAGGTCACTGGAGTACTTTATATATATTGAGGGATGCGTGCAATATATGGAACGACTATCTCATCGGCACTCTTTTGTAATCGAGTTATGTTGTAGCCCGTACGGCAATGAGTCTTGTATCGGAGCCTGTAAAAGATGTTCATTATTAATAAAGATCAAGTTTTCTTTACTTATTGTGTGAATCAATTTGTCTGCGTACTCTCTTAGATCCTGAGTCTCGGATAACCTTATGACTAGGCCCTGTGCGATCGTAAATTAGGTTCGCACGACATCACGTCCGGATGACGACTATCGATTCGATGGAATCGGGGCATGACAGTAATCCCCTCTTTCTCTTTCTCGATCGCTCTCTCTCTCGCGGTGTCGTAGGGGCAGCGAGGGCGGCGAACTTGTGGCGGGGGCGTCGGGGGCTGGGCGGCGGGCTTGGGGCGGGGGCATCGGGGACTGGGCGGCGAGCTTGGGGCGGCGGGCTTGGGTCAGTGGCGGCAGGGGGCTTTGCTTCTCAAATTCTAGTTTTAATTAGGTGTTTATATCGGCTAAATAATATGTTATCAATATTGGGTGTTATCCATTAGTTTGGTGGTGTTTGGATTAGTAAATGTGAATATGGGGTTTAGGTTCACGGTGTATGTTCACTGTCTCAAGGACAGTGCGAGTTCTTCATCTTCCTTCTTTGTTAAGAATATCCTTGGGACATTTGCTTCACCAAAGTCACTGAGTAAGTAAAGTTTTTCCTGGAAAACTGACCCTTAAAGTGTATCAATTGTGTGTTTCTATATAGATGTATATATCTATACATCTAACTGTGATATACATATGTGTATGTGTGCTTTAGAGAGTGAGAAATGAAGGCAGACAATGATGATATGACAATCTCAGTTAGCGACGGACTAGTGACCGGTTAGCGACGGATTTTTCCAGCTCTATTTGCCTTAATCTACGGTACGATATGGTGATCAGGACATAGTCCCAGCAGCCATTCGACTGGCGAGGCAGAAACTATATAGCCGTAGATAAAGTTGACTGTCCTCTGACCCTCATCCCTCGGCAATGATGATACGACAACCTATCACTATATCTTATATAGTAGTAGATGATGTCTTAGTATTACATTATGTGAGTGCATCTTGATTCTGTTGTGTCCTTCAGATACTAGATACGATTAGAACATATACTACACCATATGTACAAAACATAGATGATTCATACTAATGTATGCTAGAATGAATTTTGGGTTGTATTCTAAGCCATCCGTTCTCACACTTAAAACACATAGGAATTAGTAGTGTGAGAGCGCCGGAGAGAGTGAGAGCACCGGAGGGGGGAGGAGAGAGAGTGAGAGAGTAAAATGGTATGACATGGTGAAGTAGTACTGTATTTTGGCTCCAGTTCCAGCTCTATTTGTATTAATCTACGGTACGATATGGTGATCAGGACTAGTCCATGCAGCCATTCGACTGGCGAGATAAAAACTATGTATCCGTAGATAAAGTTGACTGTCCTCCGACCCTCATCCCTCGGCAATGATGATACGACAACCTGTCACTATATCTTATATAGTAGTAGATGATGTTTTAGTACTACATTATGTGAGTTCATCTTGATTCTGTTATATCCTTCAGATACTAGATACGATAAGAACATATACTCCACCATATGTACAGAACATAGATAATTTACACTAATGTATGCTAGAATAAATTTTGGGTTGTGTTCTGAGCCATCCGTTCTGATCAAGCATCTTCCTTCTCTCTCCTCCACCATGGCTCTGGACCCATCTGCTCCTCCCTACTTCCCTTCTTCTTATTTGACTCTCTCAGCCACATATGATATCCACCTCAAGTGTAGAGTCGGGGGAGAAGAAGTGGACAGGAAGAGGAGGGGGAAGCAACACAGCCGACGGCATGACCCAGAGGAAGTACAGATGTTTTCTTCAACATCCGTTGGAGAACTATAAGGATATATCTTTTCACAACATGTTACCTTGTCAAAGACCCTTAATGTGAATATCATGTTACCGCAGTGTCTGAAGACTAACATGTCATAATTTTTTTGACATAATCCTCTCAACTCTTTTCTCCTATGTAGTAATCTTGCATTACTACATAGCAGAAAAGAGTTTGGAGGATTATGTCAAAACACACGGCTTAGAAAATTATGACATGTTAGTTTTTCGAGACCGTGGTAACATGGTTGTCACATTAAGGGTCTTTGACAAGGTGATATGTTATGAAAAGATATATCCTTATAGTTCTCCTACGAATATTGAAGAAAACCTCTGTACTTCCTCCGGGTCATGCCGCCTGCTGTGCTGCTTTCCCCTCCTCTTCCTGTCCACTTCTTCTCCCCCGACTCTACACTTGAGGTGGATATTATATGTGGCTGAGAGAGTCAAATAAGAAGAAGGGACGTAGGGAGGAGCAGATGGGTCCAGAGCCATGGTGGAGGAGAGGAGAAGGAAGATGCTTGATCAGAACGGAGGAATTGATGGATGGAAGAGAACTAGAAAGCACTGATCCTTCCTGTTGTGAGAACTGTGAAGAGTGAAAAATGGGAGGGGGGTCTTTGATTTTTACATTCATCATCATTAGAGGGAGCAGCACTGGAAAAGTTGTGACGTTGATAGCATGAGAGAGGGAGGGGTGAATGAAGGGAGGAAAGTGGCTGCATGCCTCTGGATCACTCGAGCGGTATTTGTCCTCCGACCCTCATCCCTCGACAATGATGATATGACAACCTATCACTATATCTTATATAGTAGTAGATGATGTCTTAGTATTATATTATGTGAGTTCATCTTGATTCTGTTACATTCTTCAGATAGTAGATACGATAAGAACATATACTACACCATATGTACAGAACATGGATGATTCACACTAATGTATGCTAGAATAAATTTTGGATTGTGTTCTGAGCCATTCGTTCCTATACTTGGCAATTAAGCATGTGAAATAGAACTGATTATGTTTAGTTTGTCTTACGATACAGATTTTTACATCTAAATTGAAATGGATCGTTACTTCGTTGATCGTACATGAATGTACTAGCGGATCAACCACCTGGACCGTAGGTACTTATAAGTATTGACCGTATCGGATTAGTATCGATCTATCATTTTGGTATAGGCTGTATCGGTTGGTATTGGTCTTAGCGAATTGGTATCATCCTATCCGATATGTATCGGCCGTATAGCTAGGATTCATAATGGCCTTATCGATTTGGTATCGGTCATATCCGATAGGTATCGGTCGTATTGGATTAGTATAGACCATTTCGGATTAGTATCGTGGGAAGTTTAATAACAACTGTACTTGGATTTCTCTCTTCTAGAGCTAGATTACCATTGCAAGAGAGTCACGAGAGCGTAGCTGGCCAGTTACAGAACACACATACTTCCTTTTCAATCTCGCTTTTCCTGATGGAAAAGGAAGCATGTATGTTACTGTAACTGGCCAATCACGATCGGGTGACTCTCTTGCAATGGTATTCTAGCTCGAAAAGAGAGAAATCCAAGAACAGTTGTTACTAAACCTTTCACGATAGTAATCCGAAATGGTCTATACTAATCCAACACGGCCGACACCTATCGAATATGACCGATACCAAATCGATAAGGCCAATATGAATCCTAGCTATACGGCTGATACATGTACATATCGGATAGGACGATACCAATTTGTTAAGGCCAATACCAATCATATACGTCCTATACAAAATCGATAGACCGATACTAATCTGATACACTAGATACTAAGTACATCCGGCCTATACCAGCGGATCCACCAATTACTGTATACTAGGCCCAACGACTCCAGTTACATCCGGTTATTGGTGAGTACATGATTACAAAGTAATTTTATTAGTCTTGTGATATAGATTTTTAATCTCTCATGCTACCAACGTCACAACTTTTTCAGTACTGCTCCCTTTAATGATGATGAACGCAAAAAACCAACGTCACAACTTTTATAATTTGAATAAATTTCTTTATCCTATATGAAAATTTTTGTTGTCAGAGAGATGGCTCCTAGGACTCGTCGAGGTGGTGCTGCTAGTCGAGGAAGGGGCCGAGGCAAGAAACCCTTGGAGGTCGACACGGAGGAAGTCACCGTCGTCAAACAAGAGCAGGTGACTGTTAAGGAGGAGGTGTTACCAAAGGTCGAGGTCAAGGAAGAATCGATGACCATCAGGGAAGAGATTGCTCCCAAGGTTGAAGTTAAGGAGGAGCCACCGTCAGAGAGTAGTAGCATCGGGATCGACCCTCCTGTCCCTACAGAAGACCTCAACCTGAATGAGCCTTCGTATGCAAAGTGGATGATAGAATGGTACATGCCTCAACGCAACTATGATCCTTGGCTGTGAGGATTCATCGTCTGACTTGCGATCTTTGCTGAGGCCAAAGTCAATTTTCCTATGTTTTTTGGAATTTTGTAATATTTGTGGGAATTTTGGAATATTTGTGGGAATTTTGGAATATTTGTGCTATGATCGGATTATAACGACGGATATTAGGTTACTCTTCAGGATAATTGATGGCTATTTTATATTAATTTGGTTTGGTCTATATAATTCTTGGATAATTGGTGTGCATTAAATTCTTATGTACATATTTGGTCTATGTGATTGTTGGATAATTGGTGTGCATTATATATTTGGTTTATGTGATTGTTAGATAATTGGTGTGCATTATATATTGGTTTGGTTTATGCATATTTTTGCGAACAGGAAAAGTGCTGCAATTTTTTTTTAAAAGTCTCATTTAGCGACGGACTAGTGACCTGTTTGCGACGAATATTTCCAGTTTTTGACTACTGTTCGACGGCATATCCTCGCTAACTGGAGATTTGAAAATGTTTCCAGGTAGCGACGGGTGGTCGACGAAATATCTGTCGGCAACGTTCTAGTGGTATATAGTTCGACGGAATGGCGACGACTCATCCGTCGCCATGGTTCTGGAAATACCAAGCATTTTCACAACATGGTCGACAGATAATCCGTCATTATTCCGTCGCTAATCCGTCCTTTGTTAGCGACTACGATCGACGGAATAGCGACGGCAAGATACACTCTGATACGCTATTACGACGGTTTACCGACGGACCATTACATCGCTAGTGTCTACACAATTCAGTATTTAATACTTGAAATGGACGAAAGCCCATCGAAAAGTCGTCGCTAATGCTTCGTATTGTGAAGTCGACAAGCCGTCGCTATTCCGTCGCTTGACGACTACTTAGCGACAAATCATTATTAGCGATGTGCTGATTGCCGACGGATTATTTTGGCCAAGATCCGTCTGTGATCGATCGTTAATACAAATTGCCGACGGACGGGCGACGGATCTGGCCGTCGCTAAATCGACATATTTTGGTAGTGATGCTTGTTCTTGCCGTTTTTAACACCTACAAAGAAACCCTAATTAGTTCTTTCCCAATTTCTCTCTTTTAGTCCAAATTAATCCCAAATTGAGTCATAAATTTCATCATCATCCCCAACAGTAGAGGAGGCTAGTGGAGGCTTGCTAGCAAGGTTTGAGGACCATTGAACCATAGCAAATTGGTAGAGGAGCTCATTCCTAGGGTTCTTTACATTGAGTTTGAACTCTCAATAGGCAAACCTCTCTAAATACTCTAAAATCATGATTTCTCTTCATAGATGCATACATCTAGGTGTCATACCCCTGTAGACCAATTTTGGTTGGATCTTGTGTCTATTAGGTGTGCGTATCGGACACGTATCAGTATTTTTAACTAGGTGTTTGATGAAATGTGTGAATGAATTTAATTGCTATTATTTTAAATTCTAATTGAACAGTTTTCTATCCCTACATGTAGGTATTAAAAATTTATAACTCTGAACACGAGGACACTTGTGTCCGTGTCCCAAATAGGGCTGGACACACGGTACGAAATAGTGTACAGTGTGTCCAGCTGCCCGAGTGTCCCAGAGGACACGCGACGCCACGTGGCAGCCTGCCACTTGGTCAGAGGGTCGGGACAGTGACTGACATGTCACCCCCAAGCCACTCTCGACCTCATGTCGTGTCGGACACGAATTCTTTTGTGCACTGATTTTGTACTGAACCGTACAGTCTGGGTTTCACTTCCTGATACGCACAAACCCACGTAACTCGACGCACGTTGGACCAGATACAGACACATAAACACGTTCACCTAGACCTAGGCTATCTATATGTGTGACCACGAGACCTAAGGGTCGACACAGTATGTCCAATTCGACCCAATCCCACTACATGACACAGTATTCTGCACATTCTCTGATATTGAGTCGATTTTGGTATTTGACACCTTGTGTCCAGCTATTTGGACACGAGAACAAATCCTCCTGACATGTATGATGTTGACTCACTCTGTACACACTTTTATTTAGGTTTTGTTTGGTTTTTATTTTGATTTGGGTTGTTTTCATGTCGGGTTTAGTGTGTTCTGATACTCAGTGTTCGAAATAGGTTTTAACATATTTAAATCATTTTAAATTATTTTAAAAAATGATTACATGCTAAATTACATACTGTATGATGTATGGTATAACTGAGAATGGAATATCAGCTTTTGATATTTAAACTGAAACTGTAGACTAAAATGAAACCTGGGAATGTTTGGTTACTGAAACCTGAGTTCGAATTCAAAAGGAAATTTCTTAGTTTAAATTGTTAACTAAGTTTAACTCTATAACTGAGATTGATAACATGCAAACTGAGTTTAGGTTTTCAATTGTGACTTAATGTAGGATACTGATACATGGAGTTTAACTGAGTTTTCAATTGAGATTGAAAACTGAGGATTTATATTATGTAAACTATTAGCATATGAAAAACCTGAGATTGTTTAGAAACCTGAGAACTGTTTGTATAAAGCTGAGAATTGGATTAAGTTGTTATATGTGAATTATCCATGTATGAAGATTTGAGTTGGTTTTGGGGAGTTGTATTAGCTTAAAACTGAACTAAAATTGTATTGAATGATAACTTAGTTGTATCTTGATAAAAATCTGAGATTTCCCCTCATTCATTTCCTCCTCACTGCACAAAACCCCTGTCCAGCCCCTCTATGTACATTTCAGACCCTCTTTACCTATGTATACTGCCACAGACACCAACTATATATTGCCTTCATTTGCTATCTCTCTCTCTCTCTCTCTCTATATATATATATATATATCTATATATATATATATATATATATATATATATATATATATATATATATATGTACCCTATATATATGTGTACCCTATATGTGTGTACTTGTATAATTGTGAAAGTGACTTAATATATGAGATACTAGATATGTAATTTGATATGTTGTGTGCTAGTTTAGACTATAACATTAGGCTATGTGTTAGCCCTATAGCTTAGCTATATGTTGGTTTAACATGTGACCTATAGGCTATGTATTGTAGTTTGGTTCTTAGGCTTGACTTGTTAGACCTAGAATGGACTAAGTTAGACTAGTTGACCATGGTTGACCAAATCCTAACTAGTTTGACCTAGTTTGACTAAGGTTGACCTAGTTTAACTTTTGGAGTTGACCAGAGTTGACCAAGAGTTGACTTTGGTCCAGATTGACCTAGAAACATGTAGATGCATTGTACTCTTCAAATTATAATCCCTTTGTATACATCATGACTTGTGTTGCTCTAAATAGGACTCAGTTACCTCGCTTTAGACTTTATATTCTCACGGACATTCAGATTCAGGCGAGTACATTATCTAATCATTTCATACTTGCTAGGACTTATAATCATGTTCTATATTATTTTACTTGATGTTGACACTTGCTATCAAGGTATATGGATCTTTCATGTGATGTTATCCCCTCATAGGATACATCGGGTATTTCGTATTTGTGTACTTTATCATGGGTATCGTGTACTCCTTGTGTTTGTGTTATTCGTGTACAAATCGTGTGAAATCGTGTACTCTCATGTGCTCACATGATTTTCGTGTACAAACTAAACTTCGTGTACAATAAGATAACTTGACTGGATCCTTGTGTATTGATTGGACGGGAGAGTAGAAGTGGTTATGTGATCATTCTTGTATCTTACTCGTGTATAACCTTTGTAGATTACTCGTGTATAACATCGTGCTGTTTACATAACCATCTTATGCTCTGAATCACTAGTCACTTACAGTTCTTACTTACCATGTATGTATTTCCAGTTTACAAATATCTTTCTTGTTTTCATGTACATCTTCTTACAGTTAATGTATCTTACTCTTTTGCATGCTTTATATTTCCTGCCATTTTAGAAGTATGAAAAATACAAAGACAAAAGAAGCTATGCGCCCACATGGTCAAAGAGGGGGCTATGCGCCCACAGGATCAATGAGGAGCTATGCGCCCATATGATCAAAGAGGGTTTATGTGCCCATATTGTTTTCGTGTAGATAAAACATGCACCCAAGTGTGGGCGCATAAACTCACTCCCACTCTATGCACCCAAGACAGCAGATCCCTACGACTCAGTCAAACTCTACGATCAATCGCGCACCGAAGCATAAGGCCAGGTCAGTCTCCACAAGCAATCGTGCACCGAAGCATGCGGCCGCGTCAACTCCTCGGCAACCCCACGATCTACCCACGATCATCCAGTATCCATGCGCCTACACCCTATGCGCCCAAAAGAGTGTTATGCGCCTACAGAAATAAGTGTATTTTTCACCAGTAGGCGCATAACAGTCATTTTTAGAGCCAAAATGACTATAAATAGAGGGTGTCCCCCTCTACAAAGACAGACAGAACGGAGAGCATTTCAAGAGCCAAATTGCTGCCCTTCTTGCCAGTGAGCCGAGAGTTAGCAATTTTCTTAGGTTTTCTCCCACTTTTGTATTCGGAGTGTTAACGGAGTAAAGGAGCGATTGCCGCTCGATCTCCATCGTCCCATTTCCCAGAATTCTTTTTGTACTCGGGGATCCTCAGCGCAGGATTTCTCAGGCATACTCGATTTGTGGTACCTTGTGCCAATAAAAAAGACAGCGTTTCTTCTTCTTTTTTGTGTGTATCCACAAAAATGGCGACTCTGCTGGGAATTACATTTTCCTCTGACGAGAAGGTGGTGACGCAATCCGATTACGATAAAGTGGGAGCACTCAGAAGATGTTGATCGTGAAGTTCGATCAACAGGCGTTCGAAGAGATGCTCTCGAGGGACGGCTCTAGTCCCTCAAAATCAGTGAAGCCAAACAAGTCTCACAAGACTTGACTTCTGAAGGCTCGTGGTGCATATCCTGCCAGTGTCATAGAAGATATGCAACCAAAGAACTCTGTCATGTGGGTGCATAGACCTTCCACGTGGGCGCATGGAGCTCCTCTGTAGGTGCATTGCTCTGCCACAGAGGCTCCTGACATGAAGAAGGCGCGTACCGCTCCGGGCTCTACTAGCCCAGCGACTTTCCTCTTGTGCAACCAACAACAGAGTATTCAACACTCAAAATTTGGCAAAGAAAAATACTACGATGCCAAGGATCAAAGTGTTCGACGCTCTGGACAAACTCAACGAGGCTCACAATCGAGGAAGACAAAATTGGGAGAAAACAACGCTGCTTTCCAAAGCATGCGCCCAGAGTCATGCACCCAAGGCAGTATGTGGGCGCATATCTCTCATCAGAGGACTTCTGTCTTCGATAGACTATGCGCCCAGGGCCATGCACCCAAGGCTATGCGCCCAGGCTCTGATGACCCATTCTATGCGCCCACATCCAGGAGGGTTAGGCATGCTGCCAGGACCTCAGGGAAGCATGCGCCCAAGGGCATGCTCCAGGGTCTATGCGCCCACAACAAAAAGACAGACCCCACCGTCTATAGCACGGAGCTGTCTTCAAGGTCATTACAGAACTTAGATGTGGGGGTTGCCCCTGCACGTGAACTAAGTCCAGATGTGCCAACTTCCCTAACAAACCCATATGTAAAGCTCGGCGATGCATGTGACATGTGTTTTAAGGCAAAACTCCCTTCTGCTGACTTACGCGACATTTTAAATCATAAGCGTAAAGCGAGGGAGGATACGGCAATTCATGGCGTACATCCATGCACCAGTATTGTCATCAATTGTTGTTGCTCCAAAGCAACAAGAGTGCTTCAGAGGCAGTTCGTGTTTCGATGACTGCATCGCTCTGATGACAAAAAGTCGCTATCTGTTTCATCCAACATGGCTTCATGGGATCCTCCTTACGGGAGCCCCAATCAAAGAAGGTGGACCACGAACCCAACTTTTTCTCTCAGTTCTGCGAACAAAAGAAGAAGAAGTCTGCCAATAGATAGCCAACGAGCTGTTACATCTGAAGGAGTCTATATGGGTACTCGGTCAAGGACGAGATTTCGTATAGAAGATGAGGACTCCCAAGCTGGAGGTGATGATCCTTCAGCTGGGGGTAGTATTCCCTCAGAGTCTGAAGCATATGACCTTCACACTGGGGGTAACCTTCTAGATGACGATGATCTCTCCGAGTTTGACGGTGACTATCTACCTCCCCTACCGGAAGACGAGGGACTTTTCAACTCAAAGACAGACAGTAACAACACTAGTTATACTGTCTCCTCTATTCATCCTCGCATATTATCTACATACATGACAGATGGAGAGAGACCTGAAGAAGCCAGTGATCAGACCAACAAACGGCTAGAGAGTCTTGAAACAGCATTTGCCAAGATCACTGATATGCTTACCAGTACCATGGAAGTCCAAACCGCTAGTACTGTTCCTCCATCTCAACCAAACGTCTCAACACACATTAGTCTGGCTCATATCAACAACCATCCTTCACTACAGAAGGATTATCATTCCGTTGCGTCTCCTCCAAATCTTATAAATACTGGGGGTGGTCCTTCACCAACGACGTCTGACAATCGTACAACAGCCGCTTCTCAATATCTGCTCAATCAACAGGATGCAATTGATTCTCTTGTTGCCCGTCTCGATACCATCTCACACGAGCTTCAGAAGATAGGAATATCTCAACCTTATCCTCCTGAATGGAAGAATGCTACTTGCCCTCCTAAATAGAAGTAACTGACGCTAAATTCATTTGACGGGATGACTTCTTCTTGCCAACACATGATATACATTAACACACAGACTCTACACTTACCCAGGGACAATCCGTTCTTGTCAAAGCTGTTTATTAGCACCTTGCAGGGGGTAGCTTTTGAATGGTTCTGCAGTCTGCCTGACGGTTGTATTAATTCCATTAAAGATTTGGAGAGGTTATTCCTCAACAGGTTTTATGAGAGTGGCATGCATGTTAGTATGTCCACCCTCATCGAGACCAAGCAAAGGAGGACTGAGTCTGTTATTGCTTTCATCGAACGCTTCAGGCGACTAGCATTGGAGATGCCCTTCGATATACCAGACCCAGAACTTATGGATACTTGTCGACATAACATCCTTTCTACAGTAAAGTTCTGTCTGGGTATACATAAGTATGATACATAGTTTGCTTTCATTGGGGCCGCTGATGCTGCTGAAAATGACGTCCTTAATCTAGAATTACTGGGGTTGAAGACACCCAAATCTGAAGACAAAGGCAAGTACCCTCAAACTATCCCTATCTGTGGGGGTAAAGGGAAAGAAGTCTTGAAGGTCGACACTTCCAAGGGAGCTTCCAATTCTCAGGGTACTCCTGACAAACCTAAGGAGACTTTCTCCTTTAATGAAGATGATGTTATTACCATTTTTTACACATTGATAAAGGATAATAAACTGACATTGCCTCCACCACGACGTCCTGCAGAGGCGAACCAACTCAACGATCCCAAGTACTGTCTTTATCATCAGTATGTGCTCCACTCTACCAAGGATTGTGTCGTCCTGAAAAAGAAGATACAACAGCTTATCGACATCCAAGTGATCAACCTCGAAGCTGAAGACAAGGTCGTATCTTCGAACATGATCTCTCTTAAATTTGGTGACTTTTCTCCCACAGAAGTCCCAGATGGCGAAGTCCCAATCCCCAAGGCAGTAATAGAAGTCGTCAACCTGCCGCCAGCTCGCAACTCAACCTTGGTGCCACTAACGACAGAATGTGGTGAGATCATGTGGGTCCATCCAGACCTTATGCAAGCAATGACGCAGGAGGATGGTATCTTCCAAAATAAAGAGGGACAAGAAATACAAATTATGCCATATGGTGTCTTCTCCCATTTACGAACTTCTATCTAGTGAGACGCGATCTGGGACGACTTACCTACGGACTTATGACCCCGTAAAAGAAGATGCAGTACCTTCTTAAGCTCCTGCTGCCCCCATAAGTTCAGAAGCCGGTCCATCTAAGCCCTCAACTACCGACAAAGCCAAGCAGAAGGAGACGCGATTTGACAAGTCTCTGAAAGCACCAACTCCCGAAGGCATGGATCGGCCTTACAACTTTGACATACTGGCACAACTGGCCAATACACCTGCCAGGTTGTCTTTGTTCGATCTATTACGACTCTCCAAAGAGACGCATAAGGCTTTAAGTGAGGCATTACTACATGCCGACTCTTATCTCGCTGAAGTCAAAGCCACCGCTGAAGATCCCGTCTACTGTCCTCACTATCACAGCACTATGGAAGTGGTGCCTAACATCACCTTTTCACAGGAGGATATGCTACTAAAAAACAATCGTCATGATAGACCTCTGTACTATACTGGGTATATCGGGGCGATTAAGGTGGATCAGATGCATATCGATCCAGGTTCCTCCCTCAGCATCATTCCTAGAAGTTTACTACAAATTCTAAGGATCCCTCTGTACAAGCTATCTGCAACCAATACAACTATCATGGCTTTTAATGCTGGAAGAAGCCACCCGCTGGGCAAGATCCGTCTCAAGTGCCAGATTGGTGATCTTCGAATGGAAGTTTCTTGCTATGTAATGGACGCCAACGTGTCCTACAATTCTTGTTAGGACGTCTATGGATACACAAGAACACGATCATTCATTCTACCCTTCACCAGTGCTTCAAGTATGTCAACAGCGATGGCATCGTGAAGACGGAGTTTGCCGATGTCGATCCTTTCAAGGGTATTGAAGCCTACTATAGAGATTCAATACTTACCAATCTCATCCCTCCAAGGATGACGACAACGAAGCTGACGATGAAGCTGAAGTGAGTTCATCCGCCAGTGATGGTCCCCTGATTATCCGAGTCGAAGGACGTACTACTTCAAAAAGTACTCCAAAGCCTCTCACAATCTGGATTAAAAAGAAGAATCTTGATAAGGTCAAACTACTGACCATCACTCTCGGTAAAACACTTCGGGTAGAACCTACTGAAGTCCGTCCTCCCAATCCTGAAGAGTTACCTTATATGACGAACTTGGCCAAGTCTATGGCTCATGTTCCAGACAATGATCCCCTCAATGAGTATATCAATACTCAAAATAATGTACCTTCAGTGGATGATGTTATCCCTGAAGAAGAAGTTGCATATTTTCTAAGTAAATGTTTATCTTTGAATTACTCTGATATCTACCAATCTGTAAACCAGTACATAGATACGATATACGCCCTAGAGCACAATATAGGACCACATCTCTGCATGTCGGTCATGATGCCTCGTCTGCAGAAAAAGTCTGGCCAAAAGATATCCACTACTTCATCGTTCCAGCTAGAAAGAAGGGTGGAGAATTGATCATCTTCGGTCGAATAATTGGCGAAAGAAAGTTTGTTCTAGACTCTACTTCTCCCATTCACAACACTGAAGCTGACTATGATTCTGGGAAAATGTAACTTTACCGATATAGTTGGCAGGCCAAGAATATCATCCAGAACATGGGATATGATATAAAAAACGACCAGGGGCTAAACTACGGTCAGGGACGACGATTGCCAATATGTTACTTTGCTCCTTCTGGCAAACCCGAGAACTATTATTGACAAAACAGTGTTGGTTTGGGTTACGTTAATCCTCCAACAACTCCTGAAGGATCAGACGTTGAAGCAGATCGTTGTTCTCATTCTTCTGATTCCTGCCTCTGGGATTCAGACTACAGTATTGGAGACATATTCAAAGAAACTTTGTACGTCAACATGGTGTCAGTTGACCAAATTACAGACGATGTCCAATCGATTGAGCTTGAACAATGGGCTCAAAAGATGGATACTAGGTGGGAGTTACGTTTCGAACAACGTAAACCACCTACGGAAGACAAAGTCGTCCAAGTTAATTTAGGAGATGAATCATCTCTTAAACTAATCTTCATCAGCAAAAGTCTGTCTAGAGAAGAACGACAATCTCTTATACAACTTATAAAAGAATACATTGACGTCTTTACACGGAGCTATGAAAACGTGCCAGGCTTGGACCCAAAAGTTGCTATGTACCGCCTAAATATCTCGTCCAAAGCAAAGCCAGTAAAGAAGCAGCAACGACGATTCCGACCAGATATCATGGAGGTCATCGAGAGTGAAGTCAAAAAGCTTATTTCAAGCGGGTTCATTCGTGAAGGACAACACCCTGATTAGGTCGCTAGCATTGTGCCAGTTATGAAAAAGAATGGTAAAGTTTGAGTCTATATCGATTACCGCGATTTGAACTCTGCATGCCCAAAAGATGAGTTCCCTCTACCGATCATCGACGTAATGATCGACAATACTTGCAGCTTCGAGTGGGTGTCCTTCATGGATGGGTTTTCAGGCTACAACCCGATCAAGATGTTCCCCGACGATGAGTAACACACATCTTTTCGAACACCGTTGGAGGTATACTGCTATACGGTGATGCCCTTCAGATTGAAAAATGCAGGGGCGATATACCAACGAGCTATGAACACAATTTTTTACGATCATTTGCGCAAAACAGTGGAATGCTACGTAGATCTCGTAGTTAAAAGTTGTCTCAAGGGCAACCACCTCCAAGATTTGAAAACGGTGTTCGAACTAATGCGTGTACACCAACTCAAGATGAATCAAACCAAATCTTTTCTGGGAGTCTCCAGTGGCAAGTTTTTTGGTTTTTTATCACTTCAAAGGGTATACATATTGACCAGGAGAAAGTGAAAGCTATCCTCGATATGCATCCCCCAAGAAATCTCAAAGAGCTACACGGACTTCAAGGAAGGCTAACCTACATCAGACGATTCATTTCAAATCTTTCTGGAAGGTGTCAACCGTTTATTCCGCTCATAAAGAAAGGAGTATCTTTCGTCTGGACTGAACAATATCAATGCACATTTGACGACATCAAGAAGTATCTCACAAGCCCTCCAGTATTGGTGGCTCCAATAATGGGGAAGCCCTTCTTACTATATGTCCATGCTATGGACCATTCCCTTGGTGTCCTATTAGCTCAGAAGAATGAAGGCGACCATGAACATGTAATCTACTACCTCATCCGTACGATGGTGGGTGCCGAACACAGATACACACCTATGGAAAAGGAATGTCTCGCACTAGTATTTGCTATCCATAAGATACACCACTATGTGTGTGGGCAGACTATCTACATCATATCTAAAGTCAATCCTCTAAGAATACTCATGACTAAACCGGGTTCTCTTAATTCCCGTTAAGCTACATGGTCAATACTGTTGACTCCATACGATATGTTGTTTGTCCCTCAGAAGGCAGTAAAAGACCAAGCGTTAGCTAATTTTCTAGCAGCTCATCCGGTGTCAGAATCATCTAAACTCTACGATGAAATCCCGGATGAAGAAGTGAAGTCTAATATCGCAACTGAGGAAATCCCTATTTGGCGAATGTTCTTTGACGGTACATTAAGAATAGGACCTAAAAGAAATATCGTGGCCGGAGTAGGCATCGTGCTTGTGTCACCTGACCATCTGGTTATACACCGTGCATATTCTCTCGTGGAACCCCTGTACTAACAACGTGGACGAATATAATGCCCTACAGGTCGGCCTTCAACTAGCAAAACAACTGAGAGTTGACAATCTAGAAGCTTATGGCGATTCTAAGCTAATAGTTAGTCAGGTCCGAAAAAATTATGAAGGTCGTCACAAAGACCTCATCCCATATCACAAAGTGACAATCGAATTGGCTTTTACTTTCGCTGGATTCTTCATCATGCACATGCCTCGATTACAGAATATAGAAGCAGATGCTTTAGCCGGACTTGCTGCTTCCTTGACCATCCCTACCAATACTCAGCATTCGATCACAGTGTCTGGTCGATAGCTATTCTGTGTGAAAGATGCTTTGCATATCATCACAGTTACGAAACAGAAACAAACGTCAACGTTAAATACTAAAGATTTTCTTTCATAGACTACGCCATCTACGGAATCCTCCTGAGGACCCAAAGGAAGAAGTGTCTGTCCAAAGGCGATCCCTCAGATTTTATTATGATATGTGTAGAAGCATGGAAAAGAATAAAGAAAGATCCATACGGCCAGGAAATCCCATACGGCTCAGAGAGCTCATACGGCTCAGGGATCCATGCGGCTCAAGCGTCTATGCGGCTCAAACAAGTTTCATGCGGCTCAGAGAGGTGCCACGTGGCCTGCAAACAGCTCTTCACTTTGTCCTTTACTGTATTAAATGCCTCGACGGCTGACAGCTCTGACACATGACAGCTCTGACACAAAGATACAATTATGACTCCGTCATGATGGCAGACTCCTAGGAAAACGAAGGAAATCTCTGACACGATCCCCCGAAATTCAGAAACTTTCATGCGGCCTTGACACATGGACAGTCGCATGCGGCTCAAGTAGAGACCACTCCATGCGGCTCAGGCCGAAGCTGTCCCATGCGACTCAGACCGAAGCTATCCTATACGGCTCAAGCAGAGGCTACCTTATGCGGCTCACGAGGACTATCTCCATGCGGATCACTGAGAAGCCACCCATTATGCGGCCGTCTACGCTCATGCGGCTCCGATTATCACCATGCGGTTCAAATGATCGGGGGCCACTCCCAAGCAACCTTGACACGTGGCCAGCCTTATGCGGCTCAATGGGGAGTAATCCTCATGCGGCTCCGATTTCCTCAGTGGCTCGCGGTTAAGACACATGGCATGATAGTGGGACACGTGGCATCAAATCGATCGAAATCCATCAACAAATCCCACTAAAATATTAGGATCAAATCAGATCATTTGCAATCAAGCAAATCAATAACACGTGACAGGAAATCCGAGATTGGCAAGACAAATCATGAGGATTTATGTCAATCATCATTAATTACCCATAAAAGATTTGATGCAATCACATTAATTGCTCAAATCTATTATATTCAAGATGAATGGCCCAGATTCATTGATCCTTAGCCGTCGACTTTTGAGAATGGACAATCATTGCAAACCCTAGTGATGCCCCCCGACTCTTATAAATAGCAAGGTGCCATTCCCTTGTGAAAAAGAAGGAGATTCTCTAATTTTAAAAAAGAAGACCCAGAGATCCAGAGAGTAAGAGAGAGAATACACAGAGATCGAAAGGAGAGCATTTCTTCATCAACGCCAAGCAGTTCTTCTACAGAGCCAAAGCTGCACCCGATCGTCCAAGGAGTAAGACAGAGCGGCCGTCGCTTTCCCGAGCCTCTATCGTCCCCCCAGAATCTAAAATAGACAATTGTACTTAGATTGTTGTACCCAGGCTTTCGTTCCTAGGCATTCTTTCTACAAGTAAGTTTTTATTGTGAAGTAAAAGTCCGGTCCTCCGATAATTATTCTGTTCTTTTATATTTCATGGCAAACACGATGGCGACTCTGCTGGGGACAAACTTCTCCACGGCTGAGGAGTTGCTGACGCAATCGGATGCAGCCAAACTTGGCTCCACGCAACAGAAGATGGTCGTCCGCTTCGACCAACAGGCGTTTGAAGAAATGCTCTCCGACGGGAGCGCTGGCCCGGTCTAGAAGCAAACCCGCACAGAGAAGGCTCGCAGGGAGTGGAGGCCAAAATCATTTGCTCCTCCCCAAGCCCTGGACGGAGTACTCTCTGCTGACCAAGACGGCGAAGGCGATTCTCATGCGGCCCCACTTCAAGCCATAGAGGACTCTGCTGTCCCCAAGTCCGGCAGAGGAAAGCACTACGATGCTAGACTTGAAGGGACAAAGAGTGATTCTATGTGCTCCAGAAAGAAGCCGAACACTCATGCGGCCAAGCCTGCCAGCCGCATGTATGATGCTCATGCGGCTGAAACTGCCAGTCGTATGAAGAATGTCTATGCGGCCAGATCTTCCAGCCGCATGGAGAAAACACATGCGGCCGAGACTTCCAGCCGCATGAAAAAAGCCTATGCGGCCACAGCTGCCAGCCGCATGAAGACTGTTGACTCCAGCCGCATACTGCCTGCTTCACGCAGCTCAGGCTTAGTCATCGATCGCATCTCCTATGGTCCTGATCTCTCATGTGCCCAAGAGAATATATCTGACTCTCTGCAGCATCACTCTGACTCTTCCTACTATATGCCTTCAGGCTCTCAAGTGAAGAAGTCAAGGGCAGCACGAGCTCGACGAGCTCAATCGGCTGTCCCAACCTCTGACCATCCGAGCGCTCCACATACTGTTATGCGGGCCTCTGATGGGAAGTTGTACAGAACCACTCGAGTCCAGCCCCCGGCGGCAAACGGACAGAGTCGTTCCCAAAAGTCTCCCAAAACCTAGGGAGCGAACATGGTCGTTCCAGACCCATCTGACCTGCGTGAGGTTATCCTCCACAAACGCAAGAAAAGAGAAGAGTCCCCGACATGCAAAGAGTCCTCCCATAGACATCATTGCATCCAAATCATTGTCAACTGCTGTTGCAATAATGCGACAGCAAGAGAAGACCGGCAATATATTTTCTAAAGGCTGCAATGACCCAGCTCAGAGGATGAAGCGCCTCCCATCGCCTCTTACAACTCCACTCAGAAAATTCTCGCTGATGGGAGAGGAAAGAAGATGAACGTTTCCAGCCCAAAAATTTCAACCACTGCGGCTAAGAAACTGTCGTCTAAACGGTTGTCCACCACCGGAGTATTTCAAGGCACCCGTTCGAAGACAAAATCTGCTACAACCGGAGATTCGTCATCCGCACCGCTGGGGGTTAATGAAATAGAGGGTAGCACTCCTCAGAACATCCACGATAATCCGATGTTCCAAAAAGACGAGCCTGAGGAAACAACTCTCCCGTCAGATACAGCAGATGCCGACGTCCCCGAGGACGTCTACGACTCTCAAGATGAAGCAAGCTCTAAAGTTGGGGGTACTATTCCTTCTGAGTCCGAACCAGAGAAGAACATTCCCACATATCCCGATGACTTTTTTATACAGGGGTATGACTCGGAGGGCACGTCCTCCACCGTTCCTTCCGTCTCCCCTCATGTGAATACGATGTTCATAACAGACAGCAACCAAGGTGGTTCCAGTGATCGCCAACGCATCGACAATCTGGAGGCCATATTGCATGCCTTGGTCAAGTCTGTAGACGAGATCAAGGCGGCCCTTCCAACTCTGCAAGGAGGGACGCCTGGGCAAACAAACGCGGGTCCCGTGGTCAATGCAGACTCGAACTCAGCGGCACCGAATCCGGGCAACAATCCTTCTGAAATGACGGCCCCCACCGCT
The DNA here is from genome assembly GCA_029216955.1 of Iris pallida. Taxonomy (NCBI): domain Eukaryota; kingdom Viridiplantae; phylum Streptophyta; class Magnoliopsida; order Asparagales; family Iridaceae; genus Iris; species Iris pallida. Next base: position 248,434 of record JANAVB010003400.1, on the reverse strand, counting down.
GTGGATGAGGCCCGAGAAGCAAGAAGAGAGGTCCAGGAGCTCCGAGCCGTGTTTTACGCTCGAGAAAACTCTCAAGACCTCAGAATACGACATCCGTACCCTGCTGCATGGAGGGATGTCCCCTTCCCGCCAAGATATAAATCGTTCAACATCAACCCTTATGATGGCAAGACCTCCGCAAGTTGGTACATCACTTACTTCGAGGTCACCACCGACCACCTGCCCCATGACGATGCCATCCTCACACGATTATTCATTGGAGCATTGGAAGGAGTCGCCTTCGACTGGTATCGTAACCTGCCAGACAACTGAATCCACTCCTTTGCCAGCTTCAAGCGCATGTTCTTGGAGAGATTCTACGAAGTAGGGTAGGACATCACAATGTCCACCCTCATGGACGTCGTCCAAGGGGAGAAAGAGCTGACAAGGAACTATATCGAGCGGTTTTGCCAAACCGTAATAAAGTTGCCGTCTGGTAACCCGGATTCCTCCTTGATTGAAATTTGCCAAAAGAGATTGCTTCCAACAATCAGTCTCTGGATGGGCGAAAGTCAGTTTAAGAACTGGAAGACATTCATCATCAGTGCCGTTAGTACCGAAGAACGGTTGAAGAAGGCTCGCCAACTGGGATTGCACATCTCGGACGGGGAGAACAAGGGCAAGCGTCCTAATACCAACAACGATAATGGGGGTAGCCCCTCCAACAATCGGGACAACAGGGGTAAGCAGGCTATGGTGGCTGACACAGCCCAGAAACCTGAGTCAAAACCGGCAGACAAACGATGGCCGCAAATAACCTACTCCTTCGAGGACGGCCATGTCAAGCCCATCTTGGACATGCTCATACAAGGAGACAGAATTCAGCTCCCTCCACCAAGACGGGAACCTCAGCCGGCAGAAATGGAGAGCCCGAAGTACTGTCATTACCACCGCTATGTCCACCATGCTACGCACGACTGCTACCAACTGAAGCGATACATCCAACATCTCATCGATTCGAACGCTCTGGCCATCGATTTTGAGGAGGTAACCGTGGCGGCCAACATGGTGTCCGTATAATTCGGCAGTTTTACTCCAACAGAGACTCAAGATAGGGTGGTACCCATCCCTCTGGCGATAATGGAGGTTGCTAATCTTTTACCTCCTCGGGATCAGGTTGCTGGTCTAGTGCCCCTCACCACATCACAGGAGGAGATCATGTGGGTCCATCCGGACCTGGTACTTGAAGTGACTCAATCCACACCACCTTCCATTCGTACGAAGAAGAGTGGAAAAGTCAGATCCTGTCGCACAATCTCGGCAGATGTCGAAGAGGTCACGGCTGTCGTCACCCGATCTGGGGCACAATCCCAACCCGTGGCTGAGAACTCAACTGAAGATCATCAGCCAGCTACTGCTGACGCCCCATGACCTTCTCAGCCTCCGACGACTAACAAGCCTAGGCCGAAGGAAACTCGCTTTGACAAATCCCTCCGAAAAGAGAAACCTCAGGGGTTGGAGAGGCCCTACAATTTCGACAACTTGGCACAGTTGGTCAATACACCGGCCAAATTATCATTGTACGAGCTCCTGAGGCTCTCTAAGGATGTTCGCGCAGCTTTGAGCAATGCACTGCCGACGCGTATCTGGCTCAGGTCAACCTCACAGGAGAGAGCCCGCCTGCAAATCTCCAAGACAATACTTGCACAGGAGCAATGCCCAATATTGTCTTCACTCCGCAGGATATGCTCATCAAAACCAATCTCCACGATCGTCCACTAAACTACACCGGATAAATCGGGGACGTAAAGGTGGACCAAATGCATATTGATCCTGGTTCTTCCATAAGCATCATTCCGAAGGGTCTGCTACATCATCTCCGTATTTCGATGCATCGCCTGACGCCAACAAGCACCGCCATTAGCGGTTCCAATTCGGACAAGAGATACCCAATTGGAAAGAATCGTTTAAAGTGCCAAATTGGCGATCTCCAGTCAGAAGTGACCTGTTACGTCATAGATGCAGACACTTCTTACAACATCCTCTTGGGGCGCCTTTGGATACACGATTACACGATCGTGCCTTCCACACTGCACCAGTGCTTCAAGTATGTCGACAAACACGGCTTTGTGAGGACAAAATTTATCGACATTGATTCCTTCAAAGGAGTCGAATCCTACTACTCGGATTTCTGCATATACGAGAAGTCAAAGAGGCACCTGGATGAAGATGTACAGGCTCGAACTGAAACGACCTCAGGATCAGAAGAACCTCTGACGATCCACCTTCAAGCTCACAAACCTGGTAAATTTGCACCCCTTACGGCCACTCTGCGTAAGGATGCGATCAGCCTCTCGGCACAAGAAGGACAAATGATAATTCGGCTGCCAAGGTCAGGCCAAGCGCCGAGACCCACAACGGAGCCACTAACAATCAGGCTACCGAGAGTCGGCCAGCCACAAGCAGAGAAGTTCAATCCCTCTGACAAACCAATGACGATACGTCTTTCCAAGAATAAGCGTCACCCTGATGCAAGGTCCGGGGCTTCTAGCGAGCCAACAACTCCCCGTCCAGCATCGAGTACCAAACTGGGGGTCGCTAGCAAGCCAACTACTCCCTCCAGCATCGAGTACCAAACTGGGGGTCGCTAGTTTGCCAACAACTCCACGCTCGGCTCCACCAACAGAACCCCTGATGATCAAGCTGCCCAGGTCACTCTCTCAGTCTTCGTTTATACAGAGGGTGACCGAAGAAGAACCGAAACTAGCCAAGTATGTAGCTGCCCACACTGATGTTCCCTCCGCAGATGATGTAATCCCGCTAGAAAAATACCTTACTTCATCAATAAAGGGCTATCTTTGAACTACCTCGAGCTTAATAAGCTTTGTACAATGTATGCTATGGAACACGGTATAGGCACTCACCTACACACACAGGTGACAAATGTTTACACCGTAAACCAGCTTACTCCAGTGGAAGACGCTTACCGCATAATCGAGGGAGGGGACCATCCAATCATCTTCGGCCGGAAAGACGACCCATGGCCCTTCACCATAGAAGAGGCCAATCCCAAATCAGATACCGGGAGACTGCCCCTGTATCTTTATAGCCCCCAATCCAAATACCTCATGCAAAAACATGAATATGATCTGGAGACTATGCCGGGCTTGAACTACGGCACCGGTCGACGATTACCTTTGAAGCCACCAGTCCCAGCTGGCAAACCACGGGACTACTACAGCAAGACTCGATGTGGACTAGGGTATGTTACGCCCAAAATGACCCCTGAAAGTTCAGATGAGGAATGCGACTGGCATTCATATTTAACCGGGTCACCAACTTCTGATTCGGATACCAGTATCGGAGACGTATTCAGACAAGTCATGTCAGTCAATATGGCATTTGTCGACGCCTACGAAGAAGATGAAGACATTCCTGAAATCCTCGAGTTAGAGCCGTGGGCCCAATAACTGGATGCACAATGGAAAAAGCGGTTCGAACGGAGAGAACCTCCCACCAAAGACGAGGTTATACACGTCGACCTCGACAGCGAATCTTCTCCAAAACTAATCTTTGTCAGTAAATGCCTAACAGATGAAGAGTGAGAATCGCTACTGGAACTTGTCAAAGAATATATTGATGTGTTCGCCTGGAGCTATGAAGACATGCCAGGACTAAACCCCGAAGTTGCCCTTCACAAGCTTAACATTTGGCCAGATGCGAAGCCGGTCAAACAACAGCAACGACGCTTCCGCCTGGGCATCATGGATGCTATCGAAGCCGAAGTCAAGAAGCTGATAGCCAGCGGCTTCATTCGTGAGGAACAACATCCTGACTGGGTCGCCAACATAGTACCGGTCCTCAAGAAGAATGAAAAGATTCGAATCTGCATCGACTTTCGCAATCTGAACGAGGCATGTCCCAAAGATGAATTCCCCCTCCCTATCACAGACATCATGATCGATAACACATGCGGCTTTGAACGCATGTCATTTATGGATGGTTTCTTGGGGTACAACCAAATCAAGATGTCTCCTGACGACGAAAAGCATATATCATTTCGAACACCGATTGGCACATACTGTTACACAGTCATGCCTTTCGGTTTAAAGAATGCCGGCACCACATATCAAAGAGCCATGAGTATCATCTTCAGAGACCACTTGCGCAAGACTGTGGAGTGCTATGCTGACGACATCGCCGTCAAGAGTCGCTATAAGGAAGACCACCTGCACGATCTGAGGACAGTGTTCGACCAGATGCGAGCACACAACCTGAAGATGAATCTCAAAAATCCTTCTTAGGCGTATCCAGCAGAAAATTCCTGAGTTTTATTATTACTGCCCAAGGAATTCATGTAGATCCAGAGAAGACGAAGACAATTATGGAGATGGGTCCTCCGAGAAATCTTTGCGAACTCAGAGGTCTTCAAGGGAGGCTGGCTTACATCAGGAGGTTCATTTCTAACCTCTCCGGGTGATGTCGGCCATTCACCCATCTTATGAAGAAAGGCGTCTCGTTCGTATGGGATGAAGAATATCAACGTGCCTTCGACAGCATCAAAGAATATTTATCGAACCCTCCAATCCTGGTGGCCCCGGTTGCTGGAAAACTATTCCTGCTCTACGTACGAGCAATGGAACATTTCTTCGGTGCTCTGCTGGCACAAAACAACGATGCAGGCCATGAACAAGCTATATATTACCTCAGCCGAATGATGATTGGGCCAGAGCACCGATACACCGCTGTGGAGAAGGAATGCCTCGCCCTGGTGTTCGCCATTCAAAAAACGTGGCACTATATCACAGGACAAACCATACATGTGATCTCACGAGTCAACCCTCTCAGGGTCCTCATGACTAAACCAGGGGCACTCAGCTCCCGCTTCGCCACATGGGCAATATTGCTGTCTCCTTATCATATGGTCTTCATCCAGCAAAAGGCTGTTAAAGGTCAAGCTCTGGCAGAATTTTTAGCAGCCCACCCATGCTCAGACTCGTCCAGAGTATATGAAAGAATCCCAGATGAGGTCACCGACTCACATGTGACCTCCTACGATGATATATGGCAAATGTTCTTCGACGGTGCTTCGAGAACTGGACCCAAGGGCAATATCGTCGTTGGAGTCGGGGTGGTGTTGATTTCTCCTTCCGGACTGGTGATCAATCGCGCTTACTCCCTCACGGAACCCTACTCTAACAACGTGGCCGAGTATAACGTGCTGGTCATTGGCCTCCAACTTGCAAGAGAGCTGGGGGTAGAATATCTTGAAGCATACGGCGATTCGCAGTTAATCGTCAACCAGATCCGGGGTTCGTACGAAGTCTGCCACGAATACATGATCCCCTATCACCAAATAGCGATCAATATTATCTCATCATTTGAGGGATTCTTCATCGAACATGTTCCCAGACTACAGAACATCGAAGCCGATGCCCTATCAGGCCTTGTCGCTTCTCCAGCGGTGCCGAACCATACTCATCATACGGTTGACGTGATAGGCCACGAACTGGTCTGTCCTAAGAACAAAGTTCAGTTCGTGGCGAGTTATGCCACTCAGACGATCGACGAAGCACAGGACTGGAGACAACCATTCATAGACTTCGTAGTCTACGACATCCTGCCTGAGAACCCAAAGGAAGCTACCTCCATCAGAAGGCGTTCTCTTAGATTCTTCTACGATACAGAGACGAAAATGCTGTATCGACGATCTTACGACGGGTTATTGCTTCAGTGTCTGTCAAACGCAGAAGCCAAAGAAGCCGTACGCGAAGCTCATGACGCTGTCTGCGGGGTCCATCAGCCTGGCCCCAAATTGCAAGACCGTCTTCACCGGATGGGCTACTACTGGCCTACGATGGTAGCAGATGCGATAGACTATGCAAGAAAGTGCAAATCCTGCCAAGTCCACATGGACTTCATCCACCAACCATCCGAGTTTCTATATCCGACAGTGGCATCTTGGCCATTTGAAGCATGGGAAATGGACATCATCGGTCCGATTACTCCACCTTCCTCCCGAGGACATCGCTTCATACTCGCGATCACGGATTACTTCTCCAAATGGGCGGAAGCTGTTCCGCTCACAGAAGTAAAGACTTTAAACATGATCAGCTTCCTCAAGCATCATGTCATCTATCGCTTTGGACTGCCCCGAAGGATCATCCACGATAATGGTTCGCAGTTTGCAAGACACGCCTTCTATCGGTTCTACGACAAGCATCGCATCCAGAATATTGCTTCGACACCATACAATCCGGCAACAAATGGGTTGGCAGAGGCATTCAACAAAACAATCATCAAACTTCTTAAGAAGTTTGTGTCTTCCAACAAACGCGACTGGAATGAGAAGCTTGGTGAATGCTTACGGGCGTACCGTACTACAGTCCGAACGGCCACTGGAAACACGCCATTTTCCCTGGTGTACGGGAGTGAGGCAGTCCTCGTATTGGAGACTCAAATACCCTCACTCCGCGTCGCCCTTACTTACCAATTGACGACGGACGATAACTACCGTCGTCGGCTACAAGAGTTGGGGGCTTTAGATGAAAATGCCTCTTGGCTCAGTAACGAATCGAGCTATACCAAGCACGCATCTCTAGAGCCTTCAACAAGAAGGTTAAAATCAGAACATTTCAAGTGGGCGATCTCTTTCTGGCAGTCCGGAGGCTGATGGTCATGACTCACAAAACCGTCGGTAAATTCCAGCCAAACTGGAAAGGGCTGTTTATCATTGAGGCCGTATTCTCCAACGGTGCTTACCGCCTCGCAAAACAAAACGGAGACTTGCTCATGTTGCCCGTCAACGGCAAGTTCCTGAAGAAATATTATGTCTAAACGACATTTTCTAGATCATCGAGTCATGTACCCGCTGGTACCGCTGAACTCACTTTCACAATATTCCAGATTATCGAGTCATGTACCCGCTGGTGTCGCTGAACTCATACTCACCATATTCCAGATTATCGAGTCATGTACCCGCTGGTACTGCTGAACTGACATTCATAAAATTCCAGATTATTGAGTCATGTACCCGTTGGTACCGCTGAACTCACACTCACAGAAATCCTAGATTACTGAGTCATGTACCCTCTCGTACCGGTAAACTCACGTTCTTCTTCTACAGAAATCCCAGATTATCGATTCATGTACCCGCTGGTACCACTGAACTTACATTTTGATTCCAAAATTCCCGGATTGTCGAGTTATGTACCCGCCGGTACCCTTGAACTTACATCCCGGTCACTCTTACGGGGGAATGTTATGTATGACCATACCTCTGAACTTTCTTCCTGAAGGAGCTCCTTCCTCATGATCCACTACCCGCACTCCCAATGCACAAAAAGGATAACAGATCCACAAATTTCTAAAACGACCATGTCGATGTTACCTCTAAGTCGTCTCAATTCTGCCAAAAACAAATCACCCCTCTACATAGAACTTCCATGTCCTCATTACCTCTGAGTCGTTCTACGTACCTCCCTTCATTGAGCCTACTCCTTCCATGTCCTCATTACCTCTGACTGGGAAGGCTCCGTCGAAGAAACCATCATGCTTGCCATGTCCTCATTACCTCTGAGTAAGTATGTTGATTCTTTTTCGACTTATTATCTATACCCACAACCGGAGTACGCCAAGGATAGTAGGTCCACAAATATCCTCCGTTGAGTCCACTCCTGCATTGTCCTCATCACCTCTGAGTAGGAAGATTCCGCGGTAGAAAAACCCTCATGCTTGCCATGTCCTCATTACCTCTGAGTAAGTGTGTTGGTTCTATTTCATCCTATTATCCGTATCCAAACCCAGGGTACGCCAAGGGTAATAGGCCCACAAATGTCCTGCGCTGAATATCTCAGCAAAGGCCCATTATTCCTCATCATGCCCCGGGAGCCCAGCTGCTCCATGGCATTCCTTCTCCCGATACTCGGAACGTCCACGACAACATTACCGTAGAACCGTTCTAGGTATCTCCAATCAAACTTGTTACCCGTACCTAAAATCAAGGTATGCCAGGGGTAATAGGTCCACAGACAAGTCCCCCATGAGGGGCAAACATCACCATAATACCACAGACACAACAAGCAATACAAGTGAAGGGTAGAATGGAAAGTACTCTTTATTTGAAAGTCGAAAAAGCATTACATGTTTTGGAGACCATGTCCCTCTCAAAAAGAAAAGAAAAGGAAAACAGAAACAAAAGAAGGAAAGGCCGACTATAAGTCGGCATTATATAATTCTAAGAGGCGGTTCCTCACCAAGGCAGTACCCCGCTCAAGCCTCTGTCTAGCTCGGAGCTCAGCCTCCAGGGACAAATGCTCCGCATCATTTAAGTACATATATGCCTGCCAGTCATTCTCCATCTTCTTCAGGGCAAGTTCCAGATTGGCAGAAGCTCTACTAAATCTGTCAGCCTCCTGGATAGCAACCCTCTTCTCAGTACGGGCGGCTTCTAGCTCGGACTCCAGGAAGGCCAGTTTTCTCTGGAGCTCGAGGATCTGCTCCCGAGTGTCAGTTAACCCGCGAGAGGCAGTTGCTTCCCGAGCCGTGCAATCTTCAGTCCGACGGCTCCATTGATCGTACAACTGAGTCAGATCACGACGGTCCTTCAATATAGTCGGCTTGATCGATTCCCGAGCAAGCCTCACCTTCTCCACCGCGGTTGTAAGGAAAGTACACTCTTGATCTATTTCCACTGATAGATCATCTTGCCGCAGTACGTACAACTGGGCCACAAGACGATCAGCCTCTAGCAGCTTAGGCTCCAGAAGCGCAGCTAGTCCCGCCCCACCGGAGAGTGTTCTAAGGATATTAATTTGGCCACCGGCGCATTGACGGGCCATAGCAAAGGGAGTCCCCCTCTCCACAGCTGCCTCAATCCCTCTCTTCAGGTGGCTGTGAAAGCTGCCAACCACATCCTGGGACACTTCATCCAAAACTTCTGTAGAGGACGGCGTCAAATGGAGTGTGGTGGGCAGTGCCGAAGGAGTAGTATCAGAACTTGCCATCCCCAACACCAGGGAAATGAATTCTGTACGAAAAGATGCATGAATGGCAGCTAACTCTTCTTCCGCCGCCCGAAGAGCTTGGATACTTGGTAGGGCGGAAAGGTTAACCCCCGAGACTATATTCGCAGAGGAGGGCGCAGGAAGCATCGCCACTTGGGCTCCCAAACTTGACCCAGCTGGAGGCCCCTCAATATAGGTTGGAAAAGAAGGAGGGACACGTGCTTCCATCAGATCCCCTTGGGTAGAGTCCGTTCCGGCAATGTCCGTCACCGGCAATAAAGGAGTGGGACCTGTACGTCCAAAGCAACCATCAATCTACGTAACCCGAAGGACAGGATGATAGAGCAAATAGGCTTCCTCACAAGTTAGGATTTGGCTTATCTTACCAGGAGAAGAGCATGGAGGCTGCGGCTCATTCGTAGCTGGCATAGTCTCCTCACCCGCGGCTTCCAAGTCGAATTCAACTGGTTTCTCTGTCCCAGCCGCCCCTGAAAGGGAGCCAGCTAGGTCAGTGTCATCCTGTTAAAATTCAGATGTCTCAGGGATAAGTACAGTAGATCCCCCATCCCCATGGGTTGAGGTCTCAGCAAGTTGAGACTCCTCGACCGCCTCCGGAAGAACCCCAGCAGAGAGGATAGCGGTGCACATATCATTGACCAAATTAGACATGACCGGATCAACCTCGGCAATCGGACCCCGAGAAGCAGACTCCTCTGACGCCTACAAAGAGCAAAAGAAAAATAATTAGGCCATATTTTAGAATAAAGAAGGGGAAGATAGTTGAAATTCAAATCAGCTCAGAAACAGCGTCAACATCATCAATAAACAGCCTGCGATGTCTTACCGCAGCCCGCTTCGTGGAGTAGGTTCTGCCATCATCAGTAGATATACGCCTACTCCGTTTACGCGAAGGACCAGGCACAGGAGGTGGTAGATCCTCCATATCTTCGTTCAGTACGATAGGTGGCTGGTCCCCCACCTCCTCGTCCGAGGAATGCGACGAATCATCGGCATCCTGCTCACCATCCTCTTCGCCCGCCGTGGTGGACTCTGAGTCCGGCACAGGAACCCTATTCGTACTTCTCTTCCTCTTCTTGGATCCCTCGGGTTTCTCTGCCAAGCCAGTACCAACAATGAAGCTGGTACTCATGTCAAAGTTAACAGGAGGCTTGCTCGCCGCAACATAATAGAGGGCCGCCATATATAAAATCTCTCCTAACGTCTTAGCATCAGGGACCGAAAAGCTGGCTCGGGTATGGACCGTATTGTAATAATGCCAAGCCCTGATACCATCGAGGACGCTGCCTTCAAAGCCCAGGCAATCAAGGAACAGCTGACTATACCCAAACTGGCGAGAAAACCTGCTGGGCAAATAAGGTTCCGAATATACGTTATTTTGATAAAGATATACCAGGTGTGCTGGGCGAATATTGTGCAACCAAAGAAGCAGTTTCTCAGATAAGAGGAGGGGAGGTTCAATGCCGTCAACATGTACACCTCTCACTTCTCTAGCGGTAAATTGAGAAAGAGACACAAAGAAGTCGGGCCCGTCAACTCTCGCCAACGCCCTCCGACATACTGGCATGGTGTCGTACTCCCAAGGCTGACGACGGTATCGGAAAAGGAAGGCGTCATCAGCAGTGACATCATCCTCTATTCCGGGCCTCATCAATGACCGGTAATGCTTCAATAGCTACGCCATTAGATAATGGTAGGGTAGCTCTATCCGCTCAAAGTCCAGTATCGTCTCGCGAGTAATGACTTTAGACATAAAGGCGCGGAGGCCGTGGTGTATGCTACACACCATATCCGGAAGAAGGGCCAGTCTGACTCTGAAGACTAGCTTCTCGGCCGGAAGAATTAAGTAGCGGCTGATCCTTTCAATGGAACCAGCCCCCCCTGAGACTATACAATTTCGTAGCCACACCATCAGGAATCCGGCCAAGAGTGCTTTCTCAGACATCTGTCGGGTACCGTGGTGGAAATAGCTGAAGGAGTCAGTACGACTCCCAAATCTGTCTCTGGTGGACCCCGACCTCTTGGCAGTCGACATCAAGTGACTTATCTCCTCCTGGGACTGAGGACCTCGAGAAGAAACCCAGCCAGAGGGATTGAATTAGAAAAGATACGAGACCCAAGACGTAGTATGGGGAGCGTTCCCTTCTGAACTATTATTCTTCTTGATAGCCGCTTGGTGACATATACTGTGGTGGCACAGTAGTTCCCGGTACATGGCAACGAAACCCGGGAATCGTCGATCCAGATCCTCGAATTCTTCATTTGTTGGGGAGTATACTTCAAAGGCCTCGCCCCCCCTCCCCCCCCACGACAGCTTAGAAACAACATGCATTTCATGGAGAGCAAGTCCCAACTCCCCTCCGGGCGTGAAGAAAGTCCCCGTACGCCGGCTATACATCTCCAAAAGAGCCATGAACAACGGCTTGTTAATGGGTAACCCGTAACAGGTGCCCCGGATGACATAATAGAGGTCAATCTCCCGAAGGAATTCCTCGTACTTCCTCAGGATCTATGAGGTAAGGTTGACCCACGTAGGGATGGGGTTTATCCAGTTCGGCAGCGACAACCTACCAACAGGATAAGACCCCTTGCGCGCAAGCTGATTTAGGAAGGTATCAGATAGAGTAAAAGTAAAGTTAGGACTAGATACGTTTATGAAGGTACCCGGAATCAGTCCCATCACACTCCGACTGACCGAGTCCCTGCCCGCACATGCTGACCCCGTACTCCTATTATAGTGGATGTTGCCCACGAACATCCCCGATTGGGTTGGAGTTAGGGAGCCCACCATTTTCCTGCTCAACGACACCATATTAAACCACGAGAGGGGAAAATGTCGTTCCATCTCGGGAATATGGATCTCCATCCCGTCCATAATAAAGTCCCAGCTCTCAGAAATGTCCAAAACTCGAAGGTTCTTTATGGATAGAGCATCCCCGAAGAGAAAGGCTGGTTTCAGATACTCTCCGTCCAGTCTCTCTGAATTCATCATGGTACAAAGAAAGTGGAAAGGCTGGTTATTGATGGCAGCCAACCTCTCCAAAGGCTTATTGGTGGGAAGCTGATCCGTCATATGTCGAATTAAGCCATCAAGCCGCACACCTACGACAAATTGTACCGAACCTACCAAAAACTCTCCTGCTGGATTGGCTGGGAGGTTCACTGAAAAATGACAAAAGAAATATGATCAAAAGATGGTTAAAACGAAACCACTCAAAGTTTCTCAAAAAGAAGTTCCTATGAGCCTATGCGGCTCGGATCAACGAAGCCTTATACGGCCCAAATCAACTGGGTTTCATGCGGCACGGCTTCAATAGTACCTATGCGGCTCGAGTCAACACAGCCTCATGCGGCCCAATTCAGTTGGGAGTTCCATGTGACACTGATTCGATAGCTTATGCAGTTAGGTTGAACTTATGCGGTTCTATCTAGCAAAAGAGCTTATGCGGCACGATTTAGCAAAGTTTTATGCGGTCCAGTTCGTCAGGAACATATGCGGCCCCGTTCATAGGAGGCTTCATGCGGTTCATATCCAGAAGTGCTCCTGCGGCTCAAATCCGTCTCATGCGGCTCAAACACAGGGCACGCCCTATGCGGCTCGGATATGAGAGGGTCATGCGGCCCATACAACATATGCGACTCCATCATGATCGAACTTGGACGGTTCAATAATGACGAAGGATGAAGGCTTGTGCATAAATTATGCAACAGAGCCATGGGTACTTAGGGTTCAAAGTATTCGATATTTCATCCAATACTTACCCTTAAAAGCAGGATGGACGTCAGGGTGCACTTCGGGCATGGCGGCCGACGAGGAAGTCGCTTTCTTGCCCTTCGCAGCAGCAGAGGCGACCTTGGAAGACTTGAGGGCCATTTTTGTCCGACGGTCGGAGAAGGGAGATAAGGAAAGAAAGTTGAGACAGCAAGAGTTGGGGACGAAAGAGAAAGTAAAGAAATCCCTCTGATCTCGTCCTTATTTATAAACAAAAACAGGACGCTTCGATTCTCGTGCAGCACAAAAAATCGACTCTTCGGTTATCGAGGCGAGCCGCCTAAAATGAAGGCCAAACTCTTGGGATCCTGTCCCAAAAAGTGGCCTTAAAACTGACAGCAAATCAACAGCATTTAATGCAAAAGATTTCCATAGTTGGCAAGTTGACGTGGCAAAAAGTCCATGCGGTCAGACATCCTATGCGGCCAAAGGGTCCATGCGGATGATTAACCAATGCGGCTGAAGACATCCATACGGCCAGGGTATCATATGCGGCCAGTTTATGCACAGCCATGCTTCTTATTCAAAGTATTTCAATTTTGCAAATTGAAAACTTTGAAGGGGGTCTTGTAGAAGCATGGAAAAGAATAAAGAAAGATCCATGCGGCTAGAAAACCCCATACGGCTCAGAGAGCTCATGCGGCTCAGGGATCCATGCGGCTCAAGCGTCTATACGGCTCAAACAAGTTTTATGCGGCTCAGAGAGGAGCCACGTGGCCTGCAAACAGCTCTTCCCTTTGTCCTTTACTGAATTAAATGCCTCGACGGCTGACAGCTCTGACACATGACAGCTCTGACACAAAGATACAATTATGACTCCGTCATGATGGCAGACTTCTAGAGAAACGAAGGAAATCTCTGACACGATCCCCCGAAATCCAGAAACTTTTATGCGACCTTGACACATGGACAGTCGCATGCGGCTCAAGTAGAGACCACCCCATGCGGCTCAGGCCGAAGCTGTCCCATGTGGCTCAGACCGAAGCTATCCTATGCGGCTCAAGCAGAGGCTACCTTATGCGGCTCACGAGGACTATCTCCATACGGCTCACTGAGAAGCCACCCATTATGCAGCCGCCTACGCTCATACGGCTCTGATTATCACCATGCGGTTCAAATGATCAGGGGCCACTCCCAAGCAACCTTGACACGTGGCCAGTCTTATGCGACTCAATGGAGAGCAATCCTCATGCGGCTCCGATTTCCTCAGTGTCTCGCGGTTAAGACACGTGGCATGATAGTGAGACACGTGGCATCAAATCGATCGAAATCCTTCAATAAATCCCAATAAAATATTGGGATCAAATCAGATCATTTACAATCAAGCAAATCAATGACACATGGCGGGAAATCCGAGATTGGCATGAAAAATCATGAGGATTTATGTCAATCATCATTAATTATCCACAAAAGATTTGATGCAATCACATTAATTGCTCAAATCTATTATATTCAAGATGAACGACCCAGATTCATTGATCCTTAGCCGCCGACTTTTAAGAATGGACAATCATTGCAAACCCTAGTGATGCCCTCCGACTCTTATAAATAGCAAGGTGCCATTCCCTTGCGAAAAAGAAGGAGATTCTCTAATTTTAAAAAAAAAGACCCAGAGATCCAGAGAGCCAGAGAGAGAATACAAAGAGATCGAAAGGAGAGCATTTCTTCATCAACGCCAAGCAGTTCTTCTACAGAGCCAAGGCTGCACCCGATCGTCCAAGGAGTAAGGCAGAGCGGCCGTCGCTTTCCCGAGCCTCTATCGTCACCCCCCAGAATCTAAAATAAACAATTGTACTTAGATTGCTGTACCTAGGCTTTCGTCCCTAGGCTTTCTTTGTACAAGTGAGTTTGTATTGTGAAGTAAAAGTCCGGTCCTCCGATAATTGTTCTGTTCTTTTATATTTCATGGCAAACAATACGGCTACCAAAATATTGTACCGACGCTCTTACGACGGGCTACTGTTACGATGTTTATCGGACACATAAGCCAAACATGCATTCCGTGAGGCTCACGACAGAATTTGTGGTACACATCAACCATGCCCCAAATTACAAGATCGCCTCAGACGAATGGGTTATTATTGGCCCACGATGATAGCAGATGCTTTTGAATATGCAAAGAAGTGTAGGGCTTGTCAGTTCCATGCCGACTTTATTCATCAACCTTTAGAGTTTCTACACCCGACGACGGCATCTTGGCCTTTTGAAACCTGGGGTATGGACGTCATAGGCCCAATCAGCCCACCATCCTCCAGAGGACATCGGTTCATCCTAGCTATAAACGATTAATTCTCCAAATGGACAGAAGCTATACCGCTCACCAAAGTAAAGACGTCGAACATGATTAGTTTCATCAAACATCATGTTATCTATCGCTTCAGCCTCGCAGGATCATCCATGATAATGGTCCACAATTCGTGAGCCATGCATTCTATCGGTTCTGCGATAAGAATAAAATCTAGAATGTAGCCTCTACTGCTTACAATCCAGCGACTAATGGGTTAACAGAAGCCTTCAATATGACCATCATTAAACTTCTCAAGAAGTTTATGTCTTCAAACAAGCGCGATTGGAATGAGAAGCTCGACGAATGTCTTTGGGCCTATCGTACAACGGTCTAGACTCCAACAGGCAGTACGCCATTCTCTCTGGTTTATGGGAGCGAAGCAGTTCTTTCCCTAGAAATCCAGATTTGCTATCTTCGAGTAGCCTTAGCCAGTGAGTTACCGTCTCAACTACAAGAGCTCGAAGCGCTAGACAAAAAATGATTATTAGCTCAACAACGTATTCAACTATACCAAGCACGCCTTTCTATAGCTTTTAATAAAAAGGTGAAGGAAAGAAACTTCCAAGTTGGTGATCTGGTCTTAGCAGTGAGAAGACCAATGGTCACGACGTACAAGACAAAAGAAAAATTCCAGCCTAAATGGGAAGGTCCTTTCGTTATAGAATCAGTGTATTCTAACGGTGTGTATCAATTAACCAAGCCTGATGGTGACTTGCTCATGATGCCGATCAACGAAAAGTTTCTGAAGAAATATTATGTGTAACCTTCATAAACATCATTCACGTATACCCTGTTTCAATTATGTAAATGTACAATGCAATATTTATGTGATTCAAAAAAAATCATTTAACTATTATCCATATTTCAAGAGTCTTGAATACACCATGGATAATAGGTTCTCTAAAAAGATTCCCCAGTGGAATTATTTCCGTTTTGGACTCTGCCCAAACTTGGTCTGACGAAAACAAGTCACGTCCATATTACCTCTGAACTGTTTTCCGATAATTATTACTGTCACGACCCGCACCCACTATGAGGGTACGAGTACATAACAACGTCCAGCCTACGCCACATCGTCGGCAGTAGAATGTTGTTCTAGGTTACTATCTAACCATCAACTCATGCAGTATATAATGTACTCGTCATAATCAACTTCGAACAGAGGACAAGTATAAGATATGGTACAACTCAATCACAGTCTAAGAATGATAAGATAACACAGAAAATGACTACAAATAGAAAGACAACTACAACTACTGAAATAATAACAACATCTCAACAATCTGAAATGCAACACAAGTCTCAAATTAATACAACAAGTCCAAATAATAACTAATACAAGTCTAAAACTGTATCCCGATCACTGCTATGTGTCGGGACCAAAGGTGGCTAATCCCTCGTCAGGTCCATAATGAGTAGGGCAAGTGTCCTCAGGGCAATCATCTGTAAAATTTCAATAGGTCCAGTCAGGACAGGAATGAGCACATCTCATCTAGAAAATCCAAGTAAATGACAAAGAACTATAAAGCAGTTATAGGCAGTTGTATTGATGAACATGGCAGTTTATATTCAGGTAATGGTATAGAGAGACAAATAAGTACAAAGAAAGTAAAGTAACTAACAAGAGAAGAATCATGACAATAAAGACTGTAAAATAGAATATAGCTGAACTAGAGTAACATGATAAGTCCAGACAATAATGTAAAACAAGTATAAATCCTATATAAATCCAGTACAGAATGAATTTATTACAAGATAAATCCTGTACAAGACGATTCCAGTCATAGTGATCAATGATTCCAGGGTGAGTCCAGCCTATACTCTAACAGTGTGTTTTAAAATACCGAGATCGACATGTAAACGGCTGAATCCGGCACATCACACACCTGGCCAGGTATGAGATGGCTATGATTCCAGTTTGATTCCAGCATGTGGGGTGATTCCAGAATTGGGGTTTGTCTACATATCTTACTCAAGTATTTCCCCTTCCAGCAAGTACAAGTGAATCCAGAACACGACACGAGAATCGAGATGAGTCCAGCCAAACATTATGATACCAATAATGATTCCAGAATGATTCCAGTAATAGAGGCCAGACAATATGGTATGTATGTCGCATACATGAATCCAGAAATATCCATACGTGTTGTAACAGAGAATCGTATACAACTAACTAGAACTGAAGTACAGTAATTGACAAATAAATAAGAGAACTATCAGAGAATGTACTCGCCTGATACTCTGAAAAAAGTAGTATAATATCAAATAACTACAACCGAGTCACAATATCCTAAACAGAGTAATATGGGTTATGACATGTTCAATGCACGAAAAATGAAAGCTACAATGCAAACTACATGATTTCTTGGTCAACTAGATCAAAGTCAAACTTGGGTCAACCATGGTCAACACTCTAGTCAAACTAGGTCGATCCTAGTCCATCAAGTCTCACTAGGCATAACCAAGCCTAGGCTAGCAAACACACACCATCACAAGTCATAGAGAACACATATTACATATATATACATGCTTACATTACAATCATATATTTGAACTTGCATTCATTCAATCATAGGCATATTTACATAGATGCTTGCATTCCTACATTCATTCATGCATTCATTTCTTAACATATATGCATTACATTTAATTGTTAGTTCATGGCATTTATGCATACATATATATCTATCACATATGTTATCTAAACATGCATAATACATTCATCCATTCTATTCTTTATACATATGCATTACATTAGATTACATACTAGCATTAACCATATATGTATATATATTTCATACATATAGAGATATAGAGAGGGGGTTATGGCATGGCAGTTTATATATGATGTGTGTGTAGCTGTGTGTTTTGTATCAGGAAAGAAGGGATTCTAATATAGCATGTAAGGCTAAGGTGTACATGGCATTTTGTGTAAGTGAGTGTCAAGTGAACAGTGTGGATGTGAATGTGTGTGTATACTAATATGAAGACATGTGCAGCAGTATAAAAGCTGTTTACAGGCCAAACCAAGTATAGGAACACCCCTAAATCACCATATAGTTATGATATTAGCTAACCCCCATTGCAACAAGACTGATACAATGCAATATCTGGTATAATTATAGGTGAAGAGTGATACAGTTCACTCATACTAGATGACTGAACAAGAGAAAAAGGATTTGAGGTTATTAATATATATGTAAGAAATCAATGAGCCACCATTCCATATGGTTGATTTTCATATGTTAACTATATGGGCTGATCAAAAAGGCAAATATGTACTGAACATAAGGTGAAAATAGATTTGGACAAGAGGATAATTGGGTATTGAACCAACATATCCATATGCATGACAGTGACTAACTGAAGAAGTAAAGGATTGAACAATTAGAAGAGGGATTGACTCGAATGAGAATGTAATGTAAGGACTGAACCCTTAAGGCATAACCTCACATTTCCTCCTTCACATGAATTGAATGCAAGCAATAATGGAAGTATATGGGACTGTAATGTACTGCAGGGATGCAAGGCTTACTGGTACTCTCCTAATGTTAGAACAGATACATCAAATGGACTGAACAAGTGATGCAAGGGTTAGCTTTGAATGTAGTACATGTGCTAATCCAAGGAAGGATGAACATCAGTAAGGAGTCCAAGTGCCCATGTAAAATCTGTAGGCAGTACAATGTATGATTGAAGGACATGCAAGGATGCAGGGCAATTTATTTGTGCAGTGAAGAGTGAATGTGTGTGTGCATAGTGTATCAGAGCATTGTGCAGCCATGTGTTTGAGTGTCAATAAGTGAATGTGAGAAAAAGTGTGTGTGTGGGTTCAGCTAACAGTGTGTGTCAATGTGTGAGTATGGGATATGGTGAGGTATATGGGTAGGGTTCAGGAAATCAGGGACTAATGTGTGAATGTGTCTCAGTTTGTGTGTGTGTGTGAGTGCATGAGTGTATAGTACAACAGTGGACAATTATCAGTGATGTGAGTGAGTGTAGGAAACTAACACAAATCAGTAAATCACATGGCAATTATCATTAATTTTCATGTTTTAGGAAATCAGCTTGAACTTGACAGTTCAGGATTTCAGTATAACATTGGCAGTTAAATTAAACAATCCCAAAATCAATTTGAACCCAAATCCCTTGTTAACATGAAACCTATCATGTGACTAATTCTCAAATAAATATGGATGAAATAACATAGCAATTTAATCAATCAGAAATCAGTTTAAGAAACATTTTAATCTCAGAATATTCGAATCAGTAAACTGGTATCAGATACCTAGGTTCGAACCCAAAATCATTATTCGAATTGCATAATATATCAAATTAAAGACTAAGTAGTGTCGTATATGTGTAAGGATACTCCACAGGTTGTGCCGTGTCCAAATGAGTAGACACGACGTGTTAAAACATTCGTGAACACTGTGTATCAGCAATGTACAGCATGGAGCCTCGTGCAGTAAGGACACGGCCTCGTGTACGCGACACAGGACACGACACGACTCGTGCTCGTGCCCACGTGTTCGCCCCATAGAGGGCTACGTGTTTATATCCCTAACACGTCACCACGACGTGTCCATGAGGGACACGAAGCCCGTGTCAGAACCCCAAAAATCATATGTTCAGTCTAGTGTAGAACCAGTGTAGCCTCGTTTTTGTGTCCGCCACGAAACGAGGTATCGTGAAACTTAGGGAGTAACTTGTCAGTCACTGCCCCAACCTCCATACCAAGTTTTTCATGTCAAAATGTTGTATCCATAGAGAAATAGGACACGAGTAGCAGGACAACGCACACGCGTGTCGTGCAGCGTGTCTGCACCCATTTTCGACACAAAATTGACACAAAAATTGCATCAGTCTTCACAAAAGTTAAAGTACACATATAGATCTAGGTATTCATGCAATTAGTTTTACAAAAATCGAAAATAAAATCCTAAGTGGCATTCTATCAAACACTTACCTATACACTATAACACGTGTCCGATACGGACACCAAATGGACGCGATTTATATCCAAACTTTAGGAAAAGCTAGGGAACACCTAGATCTAGCCAAAAATGCAAAAAAAAACAGAATATTAGCACAATTTGAGGAGTTTTACCTATAGGTGCAAATAGTAAGAAAAAGCTTCAAATGAGGGGTTCCTCCTTGCTAGCCAAATACTCCAAATTGACCCAAAGTTGGGATTACTCTCCACAAATAGAAAATAGGAGAGTATTAGGCTCTAATGCAAGAAACTAGAGTAGAAAAGGAATTAAAATAAAGAATCTATGGATTGGGGAAGAATGGCCATACATTTCTTTTCTCTAAGTGTTCATTCAATACAAAAGATGCAAGAACTAAATGATAAGATTATTTATAGGGAGGGGATGACCTAGTGGCTGGTCATAAAGGAAAGAATTAGGGTTAGGGTTTCATTAATGGGCTATGGGTCAAGTTGTACTAGCTATGGAATCAATTTCTAAGTCTCAAGCCTATGAACCAAATCACTAACCCTCCTATTTGAATCTTGATTTCTAAATGACTAAATTAGGTTGACTTAAGTTAGACTAGGGTCTCATTATGCTATCCAAGTCACCATAGCTCAAGTCAACATCTAGCTTAGCCTACAAAGTCTCAACTAGTCAAAGTCAAAAATAATAATCACCACTACAATAATTAATTAAATAATTCCAATAAGTCAAAATGACCAAAGCACCCCTAGGCTAAAAATGATAAATAATTATCCCAATCACATGGTTAGAGTCTAGGTCAGACAGTCTCTAGGGTTACACTAGTAAAATATCAAAATCATAAGTCATTGATCAAAATAGTTTTTAAATTAATTTTTTAAATCACCAAAAATTATAATATGATTTAAATGCAATAAATAATGTTTATAAATACAAAATTTTAAAAATACCCTCATTTCAGAAACTGGGTGTTACAATTTCCCCAGTGGGATGATTAAGAAATGTTTTGCCACGTCTATATAACCTCTGAGCAAAGCATTCATCAAGGATAATCACGTCCATATTACCTCTGAATTATCCACTCCTACCTAATGTTATATATCCTTCCACGACCATATTACCTCTGGTCAGATATAGAACATCCTCCACTATTACGTCCACATTACCTCTATTAGCAGCTTCTTTCAACTTATTATCTATATTCAAGAACCTTGAATATAAAACGGATAATAAGTCCACATCAAATTTCCCAGTGGAATACCTACCAGAAATAACCTTACTACGTCCACATTATCTCTAGTTCTGATATTTCACAAACTTCATTCATGAATTTTGAAAGCCAAAAGATTCTTTATTAAAAACGTCTATCAAAAGACAGAGAAATGAAAAAAGATATAGGAGTCTTGACGGCTAATTGAGCCTATTACAAAAGAAGATCTAAGGGATACACAACCGATTGATGCTATCCCTTAGAGCCGTAATCTCGGTCTCGGACTTGGTAGTAGCATGACGGCGCACTTCTTCCTTTCGAAAAGCTTCATCCTGGATGGGGATCAGCTTCACGTGCTCTTCCTCTAACTTCATCAGCTGTTCTTTTAATTGGTATAAAGTTGTGGCAGTCACGGCAGCCTGAACCGAATAATCCTCTTGTTCAGACACAACTGTCCTCAAGCTGGCCTCTAGTTGGGCAATCTTATTTTGGATCTGCACAATGTGATTATATTTCTTAGTAATTTGGGCAGCCAGCTTATTCTTCGAAGCAACACGAGTCTCACTCGCGGCGTTGAACTGCTCATACTGATCAGCCAATTTGCTGATCTCTTGAGCAAGGGCATCCTTCCTGGCCTGGAAAGTATCCTCCTCCTCCGTAAGAGCCACGACTAAAGTCTCTTCTTTTTCACAAAATAGCAACGTCGGGCTTCGTTGTTTGGCTTCCCTGAGTTTGGCCACGCGGTTCTCCAAGTCATTCAAAACTTTCTTTAGAGCATTAGCCCGCTCCTCGTAGCCAGCAATGCTCTCAAGGTCTGCCACTTGGCATTCAGCAACAACCTTCACAAGGCCAAAGGCGGCATTCCGATTCAGAACTCCAGGAAGCTTTACTTTTAGGATAGAATAGAAAGCTTTGACGACTTCCTGGGCCATCTCGTCATCTTCAGAGGAGGTCGTCTGGGAGAAAGCTTGATGAGGATCTTCCGCTCCAGGAAGAGATGCTTGACAAGAAGCCAAACTTGACAAAAAAATAATATATATATATATATATCAGCAACGGAAAGAAGAACCTGAAAGAGTGCGAAAGAGTAGTAATTTCGTACCTTCGGCATGCTCAGTGCCAACTTGGACTAGGTAATCAGCCTTGGTTACCAAGGAGCCAAGGGCAGACCCAGCTTATTCAAGAAGAACAATTTCAAGGCCCCGAGCAGCATCAGGCTATATATCTTCCATTGCTCCAGATGGACCGGGAGCAGATTTAACAATGACCACCTCAGGAGGCTGTTCAACCTCTCCTTCTACAGCCGATGTCGTCCTACTGACAGAATACTCTGCACCAGCAACCCCAGAGGATCCAGGGACAACCACTTTTCCTTCCACAATATCTTGGACTATCTCTATGCATGGTTTTTTCTCGTTATCTACAAGGGAATACACAATGACAGTCAGCTTGACGAGGAGCACGCAAAATCGAAGTCGAAAAATCTCATCTGAAGAGAGGTGCAAAGATAACATACCCAGAGGAGGGTGAGCTGATTGGACTTGATTTTCATCCAAGTCTTTCATCATAGCTCCTATCGCAGACATATTCACCAAAAAAATGTCATAGGAGGGAGTGGCTTTCTGAACACCGTCATGGTCTGGGCCATTGCCCTGATCATCCCTTTGCTCAAGCCTTACAACTGAAGCAGACCGCCCTCATCCATCGGTTAAGGACGAGCAGGGGACACTGCTATTATGTCCACCTCTTCAGACGAAGAAGCACATGCGCAGTCGTGACTTCAACGTCCTGTGCAAAGGACAAATGCAATGGTGAGAAAGCATCTAACGGTTTG
Organism: Iris pallida; assembly: GCA_029216955.1. Lineage (NCBI taxonomy): Eukaryota > Viridiplantae > Streptophyta > Magnoliopsida > Asparagales > Iridaceae > Iris > Iris pallida. The sequence continues at coordinate 225,368 of JANAVB010003400.1, read as the reverse complement.
ACCAAAATGGCTATGGAGTGTAGGAAGGTATATACCTTCCGAATGGTAACGGCCCGCGACGCCGTTCCACCCCTCCTGGTCTGCCAAGAAGATCTTCTGGGAGGAGGCGAGCCGACGCTCACGTCCGTGACCTTCTTTCTCCCTCGGGAGACAACAACCTTCTTCCTTTTCGACCGTATAACCAGCTCGGTGGAAGCTTTCCTCTTTTGAAGAATGTCAGGAAGAGGTTCTTCATTATCCTCTCTCTGAGGTGTTGCAACAACAGGCTCCTCAAGAACAACTCTCCGCTGTGGTGCTGTAGCCAACTCAGCTGAGGGTGCGGCACCTTCCTTTCTGTGACCCTCCATTGCGCGCACTCGTCCTATATTAGCAAGAGTGGGGGCAAGCCTGGTCCCTGATATAAACTATGATCATGATCATACCGAAAATGAAGGGTATTGACCTGAATATAGAACTTGGCAGCAGCAAAGAGCATGTGGGTGTCAGGCATATCTTCTGGCAAAGTAAAAATTGCTCCCGTACATCTAGCGTTATAGTAACCCCATGCACGTGCCCCATCAATCAGGCTTCCTATCGACTATAGATGAGGGCTGGGATTGTCCAAAAAAAGCTGGCTGTAGCCAAACTGTCGTATAAAGTGACTCGATAGATAAGGTTCCAGGAAAGTGTGGTTCCTATTCCTGAACACCAGATGGAAAGGCCTGATGGACTGGAGCCAACGAAAGGGTCCAATAGGAAGGCTAGTAGTGAGTGCTCCCTCATCTACTAGAGTGTCTCCTGTACGACCACTACCAGACGAAGGCGACACTCTGAAGAATTCATAATTCAGCAGGAAACTCAAAGCCTTCCTGCAAACAGGCACCCCTGTAACGCTCCAATATGCATCTTTGAATCTCCGAAGGAAGGCGTCTCCTGCCAAAGAGTCTACCATCAGCCCGGCATTCATTAATTTGGGACAGTATAGCACTAGCCATCCCATCCGATAATGAAAGGGAAATTTAGTCCTAACAAAATCCTTTCTGCCATCGGGCATCACCACGTTCACAACGAAGTGTCGCAAGCCTCGTTTGATGGTGCAGACCATCGCAGGAAGCAGAGCAAGTTGGCATCCAAAGGCCGGCTTTACGGTCGAAAGTATCATACCCCGGCTTATTCTTTCAATGGACCCTGAACCACCAGGGACTACACAATCACGAAGCCACGTCATCAGGAAAGCGGCTAGCACCACCTTTTCCGACAGCTTGAACTCGGACTGCCTGAAGAAATGATAAACCAGGAAGTTTTCTTCGGGATCATCACTATCTTCTGTGTCTACAGCCCCGTGATCTGCCATCAACTGCTCTATCTCGGATTTTGTCGAGGGCTTGCAAGTCGAGAAAGAGACTGGACTGTGACCTTCTTCTCCGATGAAGATGTAGTTGGTCCAGGCCTTCGTATGGGGAAGGGACCTCTCAGTCTTACCCTTCTATGTGATCTGGTAACAGATAAAAAGGTGATAGAGTAACTCTTTGTACACCTCCATCATCTCAGTATTCTACCTTTCCAAATCCAGGAGCTCATCACAGAGGATGTATTCTTCGTATGGCTCAGTCCCCAGGAAAGTTTTTATATCGCCTGCATCTCTTGAAGGGCCAGACCCATCTCTCCACCTGGAGTAAAGAAGGTACATGTGTGATAGTTGTACAACTCCACCAATGAGATAAACATAGGCTAATTAACCTTAATGCCATATTGGGTGGCTCTAACGGCATAAAAAAGGCTGACAGCTTTTAGGATGGCCTCGTAAATCGAGAGAACCCATCCAGTAAGGTCGCTCTAGAACGGGACAGAGTACCTCCAACCTTCCATCCGCAGCTTCCCTCTCGGATACGACTCCTTCTTTGACAGCATCAGATTAGAGAGAGTCTCAGCAGCGTAAGGGTGAAGATCAGTTGGGACATCGTTTATTATGGCCCCAGGATGCAGTGCCCTCGTGGAGTAGGACATGGAGCCCTTGACACACTTGATAGTGTCCTTCTTCCGGTCACCATAGTTGAATTGGATCCTATCAGAAATGACCCCATGCAGTTCAGGGGTTAGGTCCCATTTCATCTGCCTCCGCACAGCCAGATCAGTAAACGCTGACAGAGGGTATTGGCGCTTCATCGATGGCAACCATATTATTTGGTTATTTAACCTAACTACCAGAGGGTCTTCTAGATATATCGTCTCATCGTCCTCAAATCCTAGGCTGTCACCAAACAGGAAGTACGGTCTCTTAAAACTCCATGCCCCTCCGAGTGTGAACTTCTCATCATTTATCATCTGCTTCAAGAACATTTTGTCCTGCTCAAGCATAACAATCACCCGCATCGAAGGCTAGTCATGGCTGATCTTCACCTGAGCTTTTGTGACAATTACAGTGACAAGGCTTGAATCCAGAGCATGGCAGGTAGAGCCAAGGGGAATCCCACCAAGAGCGGGGATAACCATGTCAACTGCGAAGACATAAGAAAAAGTCAGACTTAGAAATCTAAAGAAAAAAGAGCTAAGTACTGAGAAATTCTATCCGCCCTGATGTTATGCGCCCAAAGGGCCTGTGGGCACATAAGCACAAATTCTGTGTGGGCACATAAGTACAAATTTTGCGTGGTCGCATAAGCACAAATTCTGCGTGGGCACATAAGCACATGTTCTCTGTAGACGCATGACACAACCAAGTTCCTAGGCGCATAACACAACAGAGTGCGTGGGCGCATGCATCTGTGAGCACATAAGTCTGCTCACAAATAAAGTGTTTATTTTGGGCGTATATCGATGGTTATGTGCCCAAACAGAGAAAAGTTCGAGTGTCACAAATTAACGCTCGAGACTTCATTTTTTAAGACATCGCCTCACCCAGGATGGAGTCCTGAACCAGATGCGACGCTGCCAAAGGAGGAGAACTAGCTGCTGCAGCCTTCTTGCCCTTCGCAGACTTCTTGGGAGTCGAAGCAGCCTTGGAAGACATGATTGGTCGAAAGAGAGTAAAGGAAAAATTCTTTGAAGATTTTGAAGAAAAATAAGAAAGAATGAACTTTCTCTCTCTTCAAGGCCTATTTATAGGCATGGACGGAGAGCTATGCGCCTACATGGCCTATGCGCCCATATGGTCTATGTACCCACACGCTCTATGCGCCTACACAAAGACAGTCTTTTGCAGATTATGTGCCTGCTATCTGCTGATGCAGACTACGCATAGAGAACAAACATTTTCAAATTTTGTCCCAAAACGAGCCTATCTCTCCAGATTTCCAAGGATGATCTCAACAGCCATATTTCGGCAGTGTGGCAGACCCCTATGCGCCAAACGGGGTCATTTCTATCATACTCCCATGAAGCTGGTGGAGAAAGTTTTGTTCATGCTTCTTTCATAGTATTCCGACACTCATTCGAGTCTCAAAAACTTTGAAAGGGGTCTTATAGAAGCATAAAAAATACAAAGACAAAAGAAGCTATGCGGCCACATGGTCAAAGAGGGGGCTATGCGCCCACAGGATCAATGAGGAGCTATGCGCCCACATGATCGAAGAGGGTCTATGCACCTACATTATTTTTATGGAGATCAAACATGCACCCAAGTATGGGCGCATAAACTCACTTTCGTTCTATGTGCCCAAGACAGCAGATCCCTACGACTCAGTCAAACTCCACAGTCAATCGTGCACCGAAGTATACGGCCACGTCAGTCTCCATGAGCAATCATGTACCGAAGCATGTGGCCACGTCAACTCCTTGGCAACCCCATGATCTACCTACGATCATCCAGTATCCATGCGCCTACACCCTATGCGCCCAAAGGAGTGTTATGCGCCCACAGTGAAATCAGTGTATTTTCTACTTGTGGGCGCATAAGAGTCGTTTTCAGTGCCAAAATGACTATAAATAGAGGGTGTCCCCCTCTACAAAGATAGACAGAACAGAGAGCATTTCAAGAGCCAAATTGCTGCCCTTCTTGCCAGTGAGCCGAGAGTTAGCAATTTTCTTAGGTTTTCTCCTACTTTTGTAATCAGAGTATCAACGGAGTAATGGAGCAATTGCCGCTTGATCTCCATCGTTCCATTCTCCAGAATTCTTTTTGTACCTGGGGTTCCTCATCGCATAATTTCTCAGGCGTACTCGATTTGTGGTGCCTTACGCCAATAAGAAAAGATAATATTTCTTCTTCTTTTTTGCGTGTGTCCACAGCCATGATATAAACTGCGTGAGATGTATTGTGCTCGTTCCTGTCCTGATTGGACATGTTAAAAATATTATAGAGGAAGATGAGGACTTCTGTACCACTTACTATGGAGCCTATATGGATGATACCTGTGAGCTGATCCCACAGGAGGACCCTGCAGCAGTTGACGACACCATCCCTTTAGTCTAGGCTAGTTAGCTAGACAGTTATCTTATTTTTTGTTGTCTTGTCTTATTTTGACATTCTGAGATGTATTATATTTGGATGTTGTTGTTGTGTCGTATAGACACTTGGCTTGTTTCCTTCTGTTTGTACTTCCTTTGGAGATTATCATATCTACCATATCGTGTTGTTTCTACCTTAGATTGTGATTGAGATGTTCCATCTATTTTGTCCTCTGTGCAGAGAGTATATCTTGTGCAGTTATACTTATACTGTGTTAGATGTTGTGACCTAGGACAACGTTCTACCGTCGACACTGTGGTGTAGGCTGGACGTACCCACTTCTCGTGCCTATACACTGGGTGCGGATCATGACACATTTTTAGTAGTAGCCCATGCAGGTCTAGAATTTGTAGTGGTATCCGAACTAGAGTATCACTACCGCCTGTAGTAGGATATAGGGTATAGTTTTGTGGTACTCAATCACATTTAGGAAAAACTCTTATCTAAATTTCTGTCATTTAAACTCTTGCTGATAGTTGTTTTCCTTTGAAATAGCTGTCCTCCTTTGATTTTGTCGCTTCTTTCTCAGTATTGATTCCTTGTTTGATCTGTCTCCAGGATGGTGATTGAGACACGATCGCATTACCCCATCACGGGAGGTACGTCAGAGAGGTCTGCCATTTCTCGTCCAGTTCAGCCAGGACCTGAGACGGCAGCTCCCCCAGAACCTACTCATGTTGGAGCCTCTATAGCTTTCGGGGGAGCACATCTACCGGCTCGGTGGCCGACCCCAGTTATTCCTGAGGTGCTTCAGCCCTAGCAGCAGCCACCTGTGGGATTGGTTGACGCTGCACACCTCTTTTCCTACATGGAACGGATCTTGGAGTTGTATCAGCAGCAGCAGCTGTAACACCCAGTTTTCTAAATGAGGGTAATTTTGAACTTTTGTAATTTTAATCTTTTATTAATGATATTTAAATAATGATATAAATTTTTGGTAATTTTTGATTATTTTAAAATTATTTAAACCCATGACTTGTGATTTTGATGCTTGCTAGTGTAACCCGAGAGACTGTCTGACCTAGAGCCTAACCATGGCATTAGGATGATTTATTTTTTACTGTTGGGCATGAGGGTATTTGGTCATTTGGCCTCTTTGAATTATTGATGATTTATTTAATTGGTGTTTTTGATTTTGACTTGAACTAGTTGAGACTTGTAGACTAGCCTAGAAGCTAACCCTAGTTGGTGACCCTAGTCTAACTCAAGTTAACCTACTTTTAGTCATTAGAAATTAGTTTTAAAGTAGGAAGGTTAACTTTAAGTGGATTAGTTCATGACTTGTTACTTAAGTCCATGACTTGTGATTTAAATATTATTTAATTAATTGCCTTGTGCTGTATGTAGCCCTAACCTAGATTTGATCTAACCTAGATTAGTCATAGCTAGACTTAGTTAGCCATGGATAGAGTTAGTTAGTATTGATTAGTCTTGATTAAGTCATGCTAGTTAGAGTTAACTAAATTGCATTTAAGTCAAGTGTGAAACCTAGGTTGTAGGCCCTTGATTTGACTAGATGGAATGAGAGCCCTAGATCAAATCCTAAAAACCAAATCCTAGGATCCTATGGCCGGCCACTAGGGCACTATCCCTATATAATCCCTCTCAAATACTTGCCTCTTTTTGTTCATCTCTTCATTTTGCAAGAACAAAGTTAGCCTCCATTGAAACTTCTTCCTATTTTAATCAATATTAATCCTTTTTCATCCAAAATTCTCCCATGGTGACCTAATTTGTGTTTCCCTACTGTTCATGGAGGCCAACTACAGTTTGGAGACAATTTTGGAGCTTGGGGCTAGCTAGGAGAACCCCCATTTTAAAGCTTTTCTTTGAGAAGGAACACCTATAGGTAACTTCCTATTCCTTTCATAAATTTTTGATTTCTTGGTATGTATGCATAGCCCTAGGTGTCCTCTCACTGTAGGAATAGGTTTTGCAAAGTTTCGTGTCCTTTACGTGTCCGTATCGGACACGTATCAGTGTGGTTTTATTAGTGTTCGACGAAATGCCACAGTGGGCATTTCGATCGAGTTTTCAGAAAGTATTTGAATAGGTAATTAGTTTTTCATGTTGCTTATGGGATTCTATACGACTGAGGTGATTTCGAGTCATGTCCGAGTCACACTGGACTCGTGGACACAGCCCCGCGCGCGGCTAGGGCTTCCTCTGCTGCTCGAGGCCTCGTGCTCAATGCACAGGCCACGTGGCAAGCCGTGGTTGGACTGAGAGAAGGGGGTAGTGTCTGCGAACCTTTCCCCCAAGCCTCGTGTCCAACGGAATTGTGTCGGACACACGAAGTCATGTGCACTGGTCACACGCTCGTGCCGCGATCAGACAAATCACATTCTGATACGCGAGTCGTGTCCACTCTGGACACGACATGGTCGTGTCGTGTTGGATCTTATGTGTAGCCTGACACGTGAGCTACACGTGGGCATGACCACGAGACCCCACGTGTCGTGTGTCGTCTCATACAGACACGTGCACGTGTGCACAACACTGTGCAACACTGGGTGCACCCCACGTGTTTGCAACGTGTTGGACACGCCGGTGTCATGTTTTCTGGACACGAGAGGACTCTCAAGACACGTGTACACATGCTACACTATTTACCAACTCCTGTTTTTGGCTTTTATGATGTATTTAAGGTCGAATTCTTTGATTCCCCATGTGGCTGATACCCGACTGACTGGACCTTTTTCAGTTCTTGGTTCTAAATTTGTATTTCTTTTTACTGGTTCAAATGATGATGTTAATGGTTAATTGGAGTTACCTACATGTGTGTTGAATGATGAACATGTTAATTATGATTTGTGTGGAACAAATGGGTTATTGAATTCGGTTTTAGGATTGTTAACTGCTATGTTTACATTGAACTTTCCTTATGTTGAAAATCTGAGAACTTACACTCACTGTTTTGTAAATCACTCCACAATTCCTGAGACTAATGCCATCTACACTGTCACTTAATCCTGAGAATTAATGATCGTCACTTTGATCTTAAATCCTAAAATTTGAGCTGGATACTGAGTTGTTACACTAAAACACACACAGGTACATGTCTACACACCCTCTATGACATCTAAACACACACAAATCTGAGCCTATATGCATGAATGCTAAACCTGAGCATGACTTGGATACCATGTAAACATGATGTTGTAATCTAAACTGTCATTTACTTGATAACCTATAAACTGTTCACTGATTCAATTCACCATTCTGAGTTTTGACACACAAATTCCCTGTCAGTTGATTTCCTAAGTTTATCACCATTCACACACACCTAATGTAGAGGTTAACTGCTACACCCGTATTTTCCTGAACACTGAGACTGTAACACACCCTTTACTCTATGTGCAGCCTATTACACACACATGAAACACTATACACACATCTCTACACAAAAACCTGGGAGCTAATGTCCTTAGCTAACTGTCATAAAGGGCACACTAGACTGAAATCTGTTTTCATGAGATGTCACACTGTTTTCAGCTTATTCACACACTCACACATCTATTTCCTATCACTGTTACACTCCATACACACACACACATTAGTTCTTGTCACCTATGGACACATTTAAACACACACACCACCCCCTTTAAACCCCTGTCACATGTGACCTATCTAACACACTACACTTTCCTGTCAACACACACACACAAATTGATTATCACACACTCCCTAGCTAAACCTGATAATGACACCCTAACACATTACATTGGTTGATAGTATCACTCACATCACACATGCCTAAAACTGAGACACAAATTTACACACTAGCACACACCCCCTTCATGCCCCTTCCTTGCCCCTCTCTATATATATAGTGATATATGCAATATATGATATGAGTATATCCTATATAGGCATGTTATGTAAAACTTAATGAATATGCACTATATATGAATGAATGTAGGAGAGCATGCATGTATGCAAGTATCCATGTAGTAGGTAACATAATGCGCGAATGAATAAGTATAGGTATGCCATGATATATGCAATATAGATAATATATGTAATAAAATACAAGGAACAAATGAATGAATGCAATGTGTAGGAATGTATACAAGTGCCTATGCATCCTTGTATGAATGTATGTAAGAAATGCCTATGATGAAATGAATGCAAGTTCAATAGATAATATATGTATAGAGTAGCCTTGATTTCACATGTTACTAAACTATATGTCTAAAACTAAACCCTTGGACCTATATGTAAACTTGAGTTAAATTGGGCATTGCTATATAGTATGTGCACTAGTGTAAACCCTTACCTTCACATGCCATTTACCTTGTAATGTACACACACACACTTTTCACCTTGATGCATTGACACTCACAATTTCACTCTCTCTATAAATAGGAATATATGATTTATGCCTAATATAAATGTATACCTTGTTAGTTATGCATGTTAAGTGAAATTAGATGTTGTAATGTAGATAGTTAACCTACATGCCATGTATAGAATAGTTCGTATTTGATACCCTTTCATGTCCACAACCATGTACACCCACACCAACCACATAGGCCCCTACATGCTAGTTTTTCTCTTTTCTATTTATATAATGTATGTGTAATGTTGTATATATATGTAAGCCTATACATATATATATATATATATATATATATATATATATATATATATATATATATATATATATGAATTCATGATTAATAGCTAAATGTGATGTGCCTTTGATGTCTGGGTTATGTTGGCTTGTATAACCTTGGGATTTAGGTGTGCTTGCTAGGATAGTCTTGGTTAGGCCTAGTAAGACTTGTCTGGGTTAGGTTGACCTAGTTTGACTAGTGCAATTGACTAGAGCTGACCAAAGGTTGACTTTAGCCTAGATTGATCCCAAACATCATATAGATGCATTGTAGCAGTCAATTTCATTATTTTAGACATGTAGTGACTTGTACTATTCTATAAGAGGCAAACACCACTCCTCGGACAGTATATTCTCTTCAGATATTCAGGATACCAGGCGAGTACATTCTCTGATCATTTCATATCTTGTTTAGGATTATATTTCCTGCTTTAGATTACTTTACTTGATGCTGACACGTTGGTAACACGGATTGGTACTATATGGATCCCTTCAAGCGATGTTATCCCCCTCGGGAGCATCAGATACTCTTGTCTCGTGTGTTTCACTTACATCATGTATCTCATGCTTCTATTATCATGAATCTTCATGTATCAGCTTGTGATTCATGTACTCTCATGAATCACAGAGCCTTTACGAATCTTCATGAATCACTCTTAAATTACCCTTTATGGGCAATATAGTATAGTCATAAATCTTAACGTAACTTGACTGGATCCTTGTGTATTGATTGGGGATGGGAGAGTAGAAATGAACATGTGAATAATTCTAAAGTAGAATAGTCATGAATCACCTCTTTAGTATAGTCATGAATCACCCTCCACTTGTTCACATGTTTCATCTTATACTCTGAATCACTAGCACTTTTAGCTCTCTTATGTATTGTAGATATTTACTTACAATCTCTCTCTCTTTTATATATCATGTTATTCTTTCAGTTCATGTATCTTACCCTCTAGCAGTGATTTAGACTGCTAGCTTAGACTCTTATCTTGTCTTTCTCATTGATACATTATTGTATATGTACTGGGAGTTTGTTTTATCTGATGTTCATGATATGTTATCTTAGACTTCTATCTGATTGTATATCTGTGGAATCATTTTGTTCCATATCTATCTATCTTTTTATCGTACTCTATATCAGATGTGATTGAGACTGTATTGTTATGTCACCTCCATTCAGAGTGTATATACTGTACAGGTACCTTTATATTGTTAGATGATTAACATAGGACAGCGTTCTACCACCGACACAGCGGCGTAGGCTGGACGTTGTTACGTACTCATACCCTCATAGTGGGTGCGGGTTGTGACAGCAGCAACGCCAGACTGCAGACTTCCGTCAGGGCATAAACGATGCCCACCAGCTGGTCAGGATGATAGTGGAGATGGTGGCTGCCCAGCAACAGGGAGGCCAAATCCAGCAGTATCAGCAGAGGACACCAGGCATCCAGGATTTCCAGAAGATGCGTCCTAGGGACTTTCGAGGCACAAAGGGGATCTTATATGTCAATGATTGGATCGCGCATATCGAGAAGATATTCTGGCTGGCGGAGATACCAGTCCGACTTCAGATCAAGGTAGCAGGCAGCCAGATGCAGGACCTAGCCCGTACTTGGTATCAGACGGACCCTAGAGTGGATGCCGAATGACAGACTTGGGCAGCCTTCAAGAAGCTGTTCAAGGAGCAGTTATTCCCAAACGTAGCACTGGAAGGCATAGAGCAGAAGTTCGAGAGTCTGGTTCAGGGAAACCAGACAGTCGAGGAGTATGCAAGAGAGTTCTGCCAGGTGAGCAGATTTAATGAGGATCTGAGCAAGACGACAAAGGCAAGGAAGTTTCACAGAGGTTTGATCTGGGAGGTCCGGTCCTTGACCAAGAGTGACCGGGATGCTGCTTTTGCGAAGATCCTAGCATGAGCCATGGCAGTAGAGGACGACCTAGGTCTGAAACTGAAGAGAGGTCGGGACTTTCACGGAGCAAGTGTCAGCGAAGGTCCAGCCAAGAGGCCCCACTTCCAGCAGCAGCACCAGCAGAGGCAGTTCCAGCAGCAGCCTCAGGGACAGGGCCGGGCACCTTTTTAGCAGGTACAACAGATGCAGGCCCCCAGGAAGCAGCAGAGCACAAGTTGTCCTTTCTGCAAGAAGCCAGGACACAGGTGGAATAACTGTAGGAAGAGGCTGGGGAGGTGCCTGATATGTGGTTCACCGGACCACCAGATGAGAGACTGTTCCATAGCGACGATTCGTCCGACACCAGGAGGAGGAGGAGCCAAGGCTCCAGTAGGACAGCAGAAGGGATCAGCCCTACAGGCACAGCAGTAGAGGTTCGTTCAGCACGAACAGCAGGCCAGAAGACGCCAGCAGGGACGAGCATTCGCCATGGCAGCGGAGGATACAGAGGCTATTGTTAAGCTGATTGTAGGTTCTGTTCTTTTCGACTCCTTTTTTGCTTTCGTATTGTTTGATTCTGGGACGTCCCATAGCTTTGTGTCAGTATATTTTGCTATTAGACACCATTTTGCTTCTGAATCGTTGCCTAGCACTTTTAAGATCACGACCGGGGGTGGCATCGTCCTCGTCAGTAATATTTACAAGGATCGGAGAGTAGTTTTAGGAGGCCGATAACTGGATGTGAGTCTGCTCGTAACGCCACTACCAAACTATGATATAGTACTCAGGATGGATTAGTTGAGTAGGCACCATGCCAGTATAGATTGTTGCGACGGCAGAGTTCTTTTCTGTCCGCTGGGAGAGCCAGAGTTTGAGTTCGCGAGACGGAAGGCGGAGTAGAGCAGCAGAGTTTCAGTTGAGGAGCAGACAGCGCCACATCCATTGATAGTAGAGTTCATGGATGTCTTTACGGATGACTTGCCAAGACTACCACCGGACAGCGACATTGATTTTTTTATAGACTTAATGCCCGGTGCAGAGCCGATATCTCAGCACGTATATAGGGTGAATAACAACGAGTTGGTGGAGTTGAAGAAATAGGTGGATGAGTTACAGGACAAGGGCTTTATCCGATCTAGTTCTTCACCATAGGGTGTATGGTGCTTTTTGTACCGAAGAAGGATGGGATGGTACAGATGTGTATCGACTACAGGGCACTCAACAACCTTACGATCATGAACAGGTACCCACTGCCACGGATCGATGATCTCTTTGATTAGTTAAGCAGAGCTAGGGTATTTTCGAAGATTGATCTGAGGTCAGGTTAGCATCAGGTGAAGGTAAAGTGGGAGGATATCCCGAAGACAACATTCAGGACGTGGTATGGCCAGTTCGAGTTTATGGTGATGCCATTTGGGTTGACTAATGCCCGACAGTATTCATGAACCTGATGAACAAGGTGTTCCACCAGTACTTGGAAAAGTTCGTAGTGGTGTTCATCGATGATATCTTGGTGTACTCGAAGACCGCAGAGGAGCATGAGGAGCATTTAAGAGTGGTTCTGGAGACTCTCAGGAAAGAGAAGCTTTATGGCAAACTCTCGAAGTGTGAGTTCTTCCTGGATCGAGTTGACTTCCTGGGTTATTTTGTGACTGGAGATAGGATCTCAGTTGACCCGAGAAAGATCATGGCAGTTGAGGTGTGGACAATACTGAGTTCAGTTACGGAGATCAGGAGCTTCCTGGGATTCGCAGGCTACTACAGGAGGTTCGTTCAGGATTTTTCCGTGGTTGCAGAGCCATTGACTAGGCTGACCCGGAAGGATGTAGAGTTTATATGGTCAGAGGAGTGTCAGGTCGCATTTGATGAGTTGAAAAAGCGGTTGATGACAGCTCCGATCTGACATTGCCATCAGGATCAGGCGGGTTCACTATCTACAGTGACGCCTCGGGAAAGGGTTTGGGTTGTGTCTTACAGCAGCATGGGAAGGTAATTTCCTATGCTTCCAGGCAGTTACGTCCGCATGAGAAGAACTACCCTACCCACAACTTGGTGTTGGCGGCAGTTATCTTTGCTCTGAAGTTGTGGAAACACTATATATACGGAGAGCGTATGGAGATCTTCACAGACCACAAGAGCTTGAAGTATGTGTTTACACAGAATGAGCTTAACATGAGGCAACGTAGATGGTTAGAGTTGATGAAGGACTTCGATATTGTACTGCAGTATCATCCAGGGAAGGACAACGTGGTTGCCGATGCATTGAGCAGATATCTGATAGCCATGGGTTTGACGGTAGATCGTCACTTGCTAGCAGATCTGGAGAGCCTGGGGATCAAGGTGCTAGTGCCAGGAGTGGAGATACAGATGTGGGGTCTGTAGATTCAGTCGGACTTGATAGAGAGGATCAAGTTGACTCAGTTCGACGATGTTGCTCTGCGGTGCATCCGAGAGCAGGCTCGAACAGGATTGGTGGATGAGGAGTTCACCATTGCAGAGAATGGTGCATTGAGGCACGATTCCAGACTGTGTGTGCCTAACGGAGAGCTTAGAAAGCAGGTTATGCAGGAGGCCCACCGATCTCAGTACTCTATGCATCTAGGTGCTAACAAGATGTATAGGGATCTGAGGGAGCATGTATGGTAGTGTGGGATGAAGCGGGAGGTAGCACGCTTCGTCGCTAGATGTTTGGTCTGCCAGTAGGTGAAGGCAGAGAGGCAGAGGCCAGCAGGTTTGTTACAGCCGTTGCCCATTCCAGAGTGGAAGTGGGAGCATATCATGTTGGACTTTATTTCGGGATTGCCGTATACGCCAGGAGGGAAAAACGCGATTTGGGTCATCATAGATAGGTTGACCAAATCAGCTCACTTTTTGCCATTTAAAGTGGGTTTGTCTACCGAGAAGCTAGCAGAGATGTATATACGGCAGTTTGTCAGGATTTATAGAGTTCCGGTAAGCATTGTCTCGGATCAGAATAGTTGCTTTACTTCCCATTTCTGGCGGAGTCTGCAGACTAGTTTTGGCACTCAGCTCAAGTTTTGTACTACATACCACCCTCAGACGGACGGACAGTCAGAGAGGATTATTCAGACACTCGAGGACATGCTGCGGACTTATGTCTTGGATTTTGGAGGTTCTTGGGAGGATTACCTGCACTTAGTAGAGTTTGCATACAATAACAGTTTTCATGCTAGCATCGAGATGTCACCTTCGAGGCACTCTACGGGCGTAGATGTCATACACCTTTGTCTTGGGATGACATTGGAGAGCGAGCTTTATTGGGACCTGAGATGGTTGTGGATGCAACCGAGCAGGTGAAGCTCATCAGAGGTCGACTTCGCATGGCGCAGGACAGACATCGGCATTGGGTCGATAGCCACCGTAGACCATTGGAGTTCGAGGTACGGCTTAGAGATAGGATTAGAAGTAGGATTGTTGTTTTGTGATTTTGTTGATCATGTTTGATTATTATAGTTAATTTGAGACCTTATTTGTGATTTTGTTGGAGATTTGGTTTTTCTGAGGATATCTCTGACACATGGTACTATACGTTTTGGTGGAGGTGGAAAGATGAGCCCGTGCTTCATCGGACCTTTCGATATTAGCAAGAGAGTCGGTGACATGGCTTGCAGGCTAGACTTGCCACCTGTATTAGTAGGAGTCAACAACGTATTTCACATGTCACAGTTGAGACGGTAAGTGGCGGACCCTAGCCATGTACTCGATTATTCAAAGATCGAGGTAGGACCTACTCTTAGCTATCCAGAACAGCCTGTGGAGATTTTGGATTGACGAGAGAAGGTACTGAGAAACCAGACGATACCTTTGGATTGTGTCGCATGGAGGCATCATTCTCTAGAAAAGTCAACCTGGGAGCGGGAGGATGAGATGTGCGAGCGATACCCTTATCTTTTTGGACCTTGAGGTATAATTTTCTATCATTCTCATCAGTTTAGTTTCACCTTCCAATTTCGAGGATGAAATTCTTTTAAGGAGGGTAGACTTGTCACTACCACATTTTTGACATAAGGGTATTTTGGTCATTTTAACTTTTTGATGAATTTAAAATTTTATTAATTAATATGTGCTAATTATTTATTTAAGCATTAACCTAGAAGTTAACATAATCTAGATATGACCATGAGACTAGATATTACTTAAGAACCTTCTAAGCTAAATGCCAAGGTTAGGAATATCTAGATATTATGTTAGTAGGATATTTTGGTTAGATATTATTAACGGTAAACCTAGTTTTGATATGAGCCTTAGATTGGACTTGATTTACCTAGAGAGAAGCTTAGCCACACATCTACAACTATTGCCTAGCCCTAAATTCTTCCTATGGCTGGCCACAACATAGAAGCCCCCCTATAAGTATCCTCATATGTTTGTTCTTGCCTCTTTTAACACCTACAAAGAAACCATAATTAGTTCTTCCCCAATTTCTCCCTTTTAATCCAAATTAATCCCAAATTGAGTCAAATCAATTTTATCATCATCCCCAACAGTAGAGGAGGCTAGTGGAGGCTTGCTATCAAGGTTTGAGGACCATTGAACCATAGCAAATTGGTAGAGGAGCTCATTCCTAGGGTTCTTTACATTGAGTTTGAACTCTCAATAGGTAAACCTATCTAAACACTCTAAAATTATGATTTCTCTTCATAGATGCATACATCTAGGTGGCATACCCCTGTAGACCAAGTTCGGTAGGATCTCGCGTCCATTAGGTGTGCGTATTGGACACGTATCAGTATTTTTAACTAGGTGTTTGATGAAATGTGTGAATGAATTTAATTGATATTATTTCAAATTCTAATTGAACAGTTTTTTAGCACTACATGTAGGGATTACAAATTTATAACTCTAAACACGAGGACACTTGTGTTCGTGTCCTAAATAGGACTGGACATACTACATGAAACAGTGTACAGTGTGCCCTGCTGCCCGAGTGTCCCAGAGGACACGCCATGCCACGTGGCGGCCTGCTACTTGGTCAGAGGGTCGGGCAGTGACTGACATGTCACCCCCAAGCCACTCTCGATCTCATGTCATGTCGGATACGAATTCTTTTGTGCACTGATTTTGTATTGAACTGGAGAGTCTGGGTTTCACTCCCTGGTACACACACCCACACGACTCGACGCACGTTGGACACGATATAGACACCTATAAACGTTCACCTAGACCTAGGCTATCTATATGTGTTACCACGAGACCTAAGAGTCGACACAGTGTATCCAATTCGACCTGACCCCACTGCACGACACAGTGTTCTGCACATTCTCTGATATTGAGTCAATTTTGGTATTTGACACCTCGTGTCAAGCTATGTGGACACGAGAACAAACCCCTGATACGTATGATGTTGACTCACCTTTGTACACACTTTGATTTAGGTTTTGTTTTGTTTTCATTTCGATTTGGGCTGTTTACATGTCAGGTTTAGTGTGTTCTGATACTCAGTATTCGAAATAGGTTTTAACATGTTTAAATCATTTTAAATTGTTTAAAAACACGATTATATGATAAATTACATACTGTATGATGTATGGTATAACTAAGAATGGAATATCAGCTTTTGATATTTAAACTAAAACTGTGAACTCAAATGAAACCTGGGAATGTTTGGTTACTGAAACCTGAGTTCAAATTCAAAAGAAAATTTCTGAGTTTAAATTGTTAACTGAGTTTACCTCTATAACTGAGATTGATAACATGTAAATTGAGTTTAGGTTTTCAATTGTGACTTAATGTAGGATACTAATACATGGAGTTTAACTGAGTTTTCAATTGAGAGTGAAAACTAAGGATTTATATTATGTAAACTGTTAACATATGAAAAACCTGAGATTGTTTAGAAACCTGAGAACTATTTGTATAAAGCTGAGAATTGGGTTAAGTTGTTACATGTGAATTATCCCTGTATGAAGATTTGTGTTGGTTTTGGGGAGTTGTATTAGCTTAAAACTGAAGTAAAATTGTATTGAATGATAACTAAGTTGTATCTTGATAAAAATCTGAGATTTACCCTCATTCATTTCCTCCTTACTGCACACAACCCATGTCCATCCCCTCTATATACATTTCAGACCCTCTTTACCTATGTATACTGCCACACACACACAACCTATATTAATTGTGAAAGTGACTTAATATATGAGATACTAGATATATAATTTGATATGTTGTGTGCTAGTTTAGACAATAGCATTAGGCTATGTGTTAGCCCTATGGTTTTGCTATATGTCGGTTTAACATGTGCCCTATAGGCTATGTATTGTAGTTTGGTTCTCAGGCTTGACTTGTTAGACCTAGAATGTGTAGAAACCCAAGAGGGGGGTGAATAGGGTCAAGCTAACTAATCAAGCACTTAGCACAAGCTAATGGGCAATTTAAAAATATAAGTGCAAGAGAAGAAGCAACAACAATACCGACACACGATATATCATGGTATCCTCCCAAGGGGCACTCCAGTCCCGAAACTCTCTCTGGCTTTAATCTACTATTTGAGTAAATAGTTACACATGAGTTTGGATCCGAAGAACTTGCCAACTTCTTACATGAGAGCTTTAGTCCGAAGGCCTCTCCGAGTTCAACCGAGAGTTTAGATACGAAGGCTCTCCAACTTCAACCGAGAGTTTGGATACGAAGACTCTCCAACTTCAACCGAGAGTTTGGATACAAAGACTCTCCTACTTCAACCGAGAGTTTGGATACGAAGACTCTCCAACTTCAACCGAGCACAATAGGTTTTGATATCCTTATACAACTAGATGAAGATCTTACTTTTCAACTCAATAACTCTAACACAATTTGTGGATGGCAAATGAAAGCTTTGTAGAATTGTTTGTGGATAGGCTTTGGTGGTTTAGAAATTTTAGGATCAAAACATCAATCTTGAATGAAGGGGTCAAGGCTATTTATAACCAAAGCATTGTAAAGAGCTCAAAGGCAACATTTCAGTCAATAATTGATATACCATCGATATACTGTCGGTATACAGTCGGTATGCCGATCTGGAATGCAACGGCTAGAAGTATAGCCCTTGGGATCATTAAATGCTCAAAATCCGACCATTGGAATTTCAACGTTACTGAATCGGTATACCATCGGTATAGATCGGTATTCCGTCGGTATGTCGATTTTGTAGACGGAAACTTTCTGTAAACAAAATCGGTATACCGTCGGTATAAACCGGTATACCGTCGGTACGCCGATTTTTATTCGAAAATGATCCTGGGCTAATTTCTACCCTAGCTTTCGTTTTACCATCCATTTCTTGTGTTTACAATTATTTCTAGACTCATTATAGACTCCAGAAATACTGTAGCAGGTACAAGCTTCTTCAGAGTCATGAAATGATGATGGCATGGCATGACTTCTTTTCTTGATAGATATTGGCTTTTTTCGTTGGCGGCAACTGTCCAAAGATATCCAGTTTGTGAAAACTGAATACCTTTTGGGGGCTTCGCCCCCGAACCCCCGACGAGGGCCGCTGCCCCCTCGACCCCCGTCCGCTAACCGGGCAGCGGAACCCCTAGTGCGTGGCTCAGGAGATGTCGTCAGGTGGTTCAGAAAAATCTTGTAGGATCCGTCGTCTTTGGCCCACCATAATTTCTTTATTGCATATGTCCATATTGATCTTGCTTATTGCTTTTCTGCATGTACATGTTAGACAAACAAAGCAATATACATATAGCAAATATGATAAGATAAAGCACATTAGGATAATGCTAAGTTTAAGTATAAGAGCTATAGTGATAGCATGAATATTAGTGATATCATAATGTTAAACTTAATTGAATAACCATAATCAAAACGTAGTTTTGATTCTGGTAACTCAATAAATTTAAGATATATAATAAAAACTCATATCACTAATAAGTAGAATAATAAGCACATATCACCAAAGGTATAAGTATAAGTAGAAATGCTATAGTGATAGTATTAAGATTAGTGATAATGAAATTCTAAACTTAACAGATTAACCATATTCAAAAATATAATACAATCATTATTCCAACAGAATGGACTAAGTTAGACTAGTTGCCCATGGTTGACCAAACCCTAACTAGTTTGATCTAGTTTGACTAAGGTTGACCTAGTTTGACTTTTGGAGTTGACCAGAGTTGACCAAGAGTTGACTTTGGCCCAGATTGACCTAGAAATATGTAGATGCATTATACTCTTTAAATTATAATCCCTTTGTATACATTATGACTTATGTTTCTCTAAATAGGACTCAGTTATCTCGCTTCAGACTTTATATTCTGACGGACATTCAGATTCAGGCGAGTACATTCTCTGATCATTTCATACTTACTAGGACTTATAATCATGTTCTAGATTACTTTACTTGATGCTGACACTTGTTATCAAAGATTAGTACTATATAGATCTTTTATGCGATGTTATCCCCTCATAGGATACATCGGATATTTCGTGTTCGTGTACTTTATCATGGGCATCGTGTACTCCTTCTGTTCGTGTTATTCGTGTACAAATCTTGTGAAATCGTGTACTCTTATGTGCTCACATAATCTTCATGTATAAACTAAATTTTGTGTATAATAACATAACTTGACTGGATCCTTGTGTATTGATTGGGAACGGGGGAGTAGAAGTGGTTATGTGATCATTCTTGTAGCTTACTCGTGTATAACCTCTGTAGATTACTCGTGTATAACATCGTACCGTTTACATAACCATCTTGTGCTCTGAATCACTAGTCACTTACAGTTTTTACTTACCATGTATCTATTTCCAGTTTACAAATATCTCTCTTATTTTCATTTATATCTTCTTACTGTTCATGTATCTTACTCTTTTGTATGTTTTACATTTTCTGCCATGATATGAACTGCGTGAGATGTATTGTGGTCGTTCCTGTCCTAACTGGACCTGTTAAAAATATTATAGAGGACGATGAGGACTTCAATACCACTTACTATGGAGCCCACATGGATGATACCTGTGAGCTGATCCCACAGGAGGACCCTGCAGCAGTTGATGACACCATCCCTTTAGTCTAGGCTAGTTAGCTAGACAGTTATCTTATTTCTTGTTGTCTTGTCTTATTTTGACATTCTGAGATGTATAATTTTTGGATGTTGTTGTTGTGTCGTATAGACACTTGGACTTGTTTCCTTCTGTTTGTATTTCCTTTGGAGATTATCATTCGTGCAGTTTCTACCTTAGATTGTGATTGAGATGTACCTTCTATTTTGTCCTCCGTACGGAGAGTATATCTTGTGTAGTTATACTTATACTGTGTTAGATGTTGTAACCTAGGACAGCATTTTTCCGTCGACACTGCGGCGTAGGCTGGACGTACCCACTTCTCGTGCCCCTACATTGGGTGCGGGTCATGACAGCCGTCTTCATATCCATTTGATGTAATTCTAAATCCATATGAGCTACTAATGCCAAAACTATTCTTAAAGAATCCTTAGAAGAAACAGGAGAAAATGTTTCATGGAAATCAATGCCTTCCTTTTGGGTAAGCCCTTTGGCTACAAGTCTGGCTTTATATCAGTCAACTTTACCAGATGAGTCACATTTTGTTTTGAATATCCATTTACAACCCACAACTGAGACTCCTTTCGGTAGTTCAATGAGATCCCATACTTGATTCTTTTCCATAGGTTTTAATTCTTCTTGCATGTCATCAAGCCATAAATTTGAATTTTCTCCATTAATGGCTTATGAAAACGAAATAAGATTATTTTCACGTCCTACATCAGTGTCGGATTCTTGAAGATATACTATGTAGTCATTAGATATTGCTAGTTTTCTTAATCTAGATGATCTTCTTAATTCAACTTGATTATCCAAATTTTTTGATTTTGGATAACCGGTATCTCGTAAATTTCCTTAACATGAGGGAGTTCGTCTTCTTGATTTTGGATAACCGGTATCTCATGAATTTCCTCTAAAAGAGGATGTCCATCATCTATTATTTGTTCAATAACCTGATCTGGTGCTTCTTTTCTATTAGGCGCAATTCTCCTCCGAACAAATAATTCATTATATGTGGATGACGAACTAGGATCCTTCTTTCTTTAATTCTCATTTTACGAGAAAACTCATCAAAAATTGAATCCTCAAGAAATTTAACATTCCTAGCTTCTACAATCTTTGGTGTGTGCGACGGACAATAGAATCTATATCCTTTTGAATTTAAAGCATACCCAATAAAGAAACCACTTTCTGTTCTTGAATCAAGTTTCTTAATGTGAGGATTATATATTCTCATTTCAACCTGACAACCCCATATGTGCATATGATTAGACTAGGTTTCTATCCTTTCCAAATCTCAAAAGGAGTTTTTGGAACTGCTTTTGATGGAACACGATTGAGTATATATACAACAGTCTTTAGTGCTTCGCTCCAAAAGGATGATGGCAAATCATTATTAATAATCATGCTTCTAACCATATCCATCAATGTCCAATTCCTTCTTTCAGCCACACCATTTTGTTGTGGTGTACCAGGCATTGTATATTGTGCTACAATACCTTCACTTTTAAGGAATTGGGCAAATGGACCTGGTATTTGTCCTTTCTCGGTGTATCTACCATAGTACTCCCCACCCCTATCCGATCTCACAATCTCAATTTTCTTGTCCAATTGATTTTCTATCTCAACCTTATAAGTCTCAAAAGCATCGAATGCTTTAGATTTTTCATTTAAGAGGTATAAATACATATATCTAGAATGGTCAACAATAAATGAGATGAAATATTTTTGTCCATTTAGACAAGGTACTGGAGATGGTCCCTATATATCAGTATGAATGATTTATAGACATTCTGTACTCCTTTCAGAACCCTTCTTAGTAATGTTAGTTTGCTTTCCCTTTATGCAATCCACACATGTACTAAAGTTAGCATAGTTTATATTGTTTAGAATTCCTGCACTTACTAACCTTTCAATTCTATTAACTGAAATATGGTCTGATCTCTTATGCCATAACGTAGAGGAGTTTTCCTTAATAATACTTCTTTTATTGCCAAAATTATCGATGTTTAAATAAAGCAAATTATTTTCAAACTTTGTGTCTAAATCAAGCTTGTAAAGATTTTCAAATAATTTTCCAGAACCAATACAAACTTTATTTTTATATAAAAGAAAACCATTAACATTAAAAATAAATTCATAACCACACATACTTAGTTTTGATACAGAAATCAAATTTCTAGAAAATGAAGGTAAATAGAACACATTTTCGAAAACAACAACACAACCGGATTTTAAAATAAGTCGATACGTTCCCACGGCCTCAACTAGTGACCGCACCATATTTCCTGAATAGATGCCTGATTCACTTTTTGTCGGTGTCCGTTGGGTTAGAAACCCCTGCATGTTATTGGCAACATGAACTAACGAACCAGAATCAATCAACCAAGTATTATTAGGAATATGACTAAAATTAGATTCAAAACAAACATATGATATGATATTACCTTTCTTTGCAAGCCACTTCTTGTATTTCAGGCCATCCTTCTTAAAGTGTCCTTTCTTCTTACAGAAGAAGCACTTTGGATCCTTTCCCTTGAACTTCATAGGTTGTTTTCCTTTCACCTTTAAGGAATCAAAACCTTTCTTGCAAAATGCACTTCTCTTATCATGAGTTGTCATACTAACACTTTCTATAACCTCATGTTTAAGTCTTTCTTCTGTTAGGGTTATATACTAAAAGCATCACTTTTGTAGTAACCTTATTTTCTTAAATTTTGAATGAGAATCATATGGGCAAATGTTTGTATATTGTATTTGTTGCAAGTGTTAATGCAAATGTCTGATATTCTATATTGTAGATAATATGGTGTGTGGTGTCACACAGAAGATCATATTATCAGTTTCCTATGGAGTATATAAATAGTTCACAACCTAGATGGACTTGGACAATCTATTGGAAAGGTTGTAGTGTAATCTGGTATTAGTCTATCTTGACTATAGGTTTACACTTTGTGTATATTGAACAGGACCACTTGAGGTTGTTCTCTTTGTACTGACTACATAAGAGAACAAAAACCTCTGTTATTATGGATGCTTGTACTCTTAATCCGGATATAATAATGGACATGTATATGTAATGTGCATTACTTTGACTCATAAAAGAGTGAGATTCATTATGGATCAACAACCTCTATGAATTGGGTAATAACATTGTATGTATGATGGGCTGTTGATTATAAATAGAATCCATGTCCCGATATATCGGGTTAATGATGTCCTCTTAAGGAGCTCATAAGGATTGTCATGTAAACCCTGTATGTGGATTATATCCGACATGACAAATAAAGTTGAGCG